>CAUVZT010000010.1:1200000-1800000 GCA_963556525.1 Cochlearia excelsa | reverse complement strand
AACATCTAACAATGCGTTTCTAGGACTCTAAACCAAGTTTCATGCAACATGAGAGCTTATAAGTTCCTCAATGAGATTTGTACAAGTTTGACGAACGTATGAAACATCTAACAACGCGTTTCTAAGTTTCTAAACCAAGTTTCATGCAACATGAGTGCTTATAGACTCCTCAATGAGCTTTGTACAAGTTTCACGAACTTATGAAACATCTAACAACACGTTTCTAGGACTCTTAACCAAGTTTCATGCACCATGAGAGCTTATAAGTTCCTCAATGAGCTTTGTAAAAGTTTGACGAACGTATGAAACATCTAACAACGCGTTTCTAGGACTCTAAACCAAGTTTCATGGAACATGAGTGCTTATAAGTATCACAATGAGCTTTGTACAAGTTTCACGAACTTATGAAACATCTAACAACGCGTTTCTAGGACTCTTAACTAAGTTTCATTCAACATGAGCGCTTATAAGTTCCTCAATGAGCTTTTTCCAAGTTTGACGAACGTATGAATCATCTAACAACGCGTTTCTAGGACTCTAAACCAAGTTTCATGCAACATGAATGCTTATAAGTGTCTCAATGAGCTTTGTACAAGTTTTAAGAACTTATGAAACATCTAACAACGCGTTTCTAGGACTCTAAACCAAGTTTCATGCGACATGAGTGCTTATAAGTATCTCAATGAGCTTTGTACAATTTTTACAAAATTATGAAACATCTAACAACGCGTTTCTAGGACTCTAAACCAAGTTTCATGCAACATGAATGCTTATAAGTGTCTCAATGAGCTTTATACAAGTTTGACGAACGTATGAAACATCTAACAACGTGTTTCTAGGACTCTAAACCAAGTTTCATGCAACATGAGTGCTTATAAGTATCTCAATGAGCTTTTTACAAGTTTCACGAACTTATGAAACATCTAACAACGCATTTCTAGGACTCTAAACCAAGTTTCATGCAACATGAATGCTTATAAGTGTCTCAATGAGCTTTATACAAGTTTGACGAACGTATGAAACATCTAACAACGCGTTTCTAGGACTCTTAACCAAGTTTCATGACACATGAGTGCTTATAAGTATCTAAATGAGCTTTCTACATGTTTCACGAACTTATGAAACATCTAACAATGCGTTTCTAAGAAACTAAACCAAGTTTCATGCAACATAAGTGCTTATAAGTATCTCAATGAGCTTTGTACAAGTTTCACGAACTTATGAAACATCTAACAACGCGTTTCTAGGACTCTAAACCAAGTTTCATGCAACATGAATGCTTATAAGTGTCTTAAATGAGCTTTATACAAGTTTGACGAACATATGAAACATCTAACAACGCGTTTCTAGGACTTTAAACCAAGTTTCATGCCACATGAATGCTTATAAGTATCTCAATGAGCTTTGTACAAGTTTCACGAACTTATGAAACATCTAACAACGCGTTTCTAGGACTCTTAACCAAGTTTCATGCACAATGAGAGCTTATAAGTTCCTCAATGAGCTTTGTAAAAGTTTGAGAAACGTATGAAACATCTAACTACGTATTCCTAGGACTCTAAACCAAGTTACATTCAACATGGGTGCTTATAAGTTCCTCAATGAGCTTTGTTCAAGTTTCACGAACTTGTGAACATCTAACAACGCGTTTTAAGGACTCTAAACCAAGTTTCATGCAACATGAATGCTTATAAGTGTCTCAATGAGCTTTATACAAGTTTGACGAACGTATGAAACATCTAACAACGCGTTTTTAGGACTCTAAACAAAGTTTCATGCCACATGAGTGCTTGTAAGTATCTCAATGAGCTTTGTACAAGTTTCACGAACTTATGAAACATCTAACAACGCGTTTCTAGGAAACTAAACCAAGTTTCATTCAACATGAGTGCTTATAAGTATCTCAATGAGCTTTGTACAAGTTTCACGAACTTATGAACATCTAACAATGCGTTTCTAGGACTCTAAACCAATTTTCATGCAACATGAGAGCTTATAAGTTCCTCAATGAGCTTTGTACAAGTTTGACGAACGTATGAAACATCTAACAACGCGTTTCTAAGTTTCTAAACCAAGTTTCATGCAACATGAGTGCTTATAGACTCCTCAATGAGCTTTGTACAAGTTTCACGAACTTATGAAACATCTAACAACACGTTTCTAGGACTCTTAACCAAGTTTCATGCACAATGAGAGCTTATAAGTTCCTCAATGAGCTTTGTAAAAGTTTGACGATCGTATGAAACATCTAACTACGTATTTCTAGGACTCTAAACCAAGTTACATTCAACATGGGTGCTTATAAGTTCCTCAATGAGCTTTGTTCAAGTTTCACGAACTTATGAACATCTAACAACGCGTTTCTAGGATTCTAAACCAAGTTTCATGCAACATGAGACCTTATAAGTTCCTCAATGAGCTTTGTACAAGTTTGACGAACGTATGAAACATCTAACAACGCGTTTCTAAGATTCTAAACCAAGTTTCATGCAACATGAGTGCTTATAAGCTCCTCAATGAGCTTTGTACAAGTTTCACGAACTTATGAAACATCTAACAACGCGTTTCTAGGACTCTTAACCAAGTTTCATGCACAATGAGAGCTTATAAGTTACTCAATGAGCTTTGTAAAAGTTTGACGATCGTATGAAACATCTAACAACGCGTTTCTAGTACTCTAAACCAAGTTTCATGCAACATGAGTGCTTATATGTATCTCAATGAATTTTTTACAAGTTTCACGAACTTATGAAACATCTAACAACGCGTTTCTAGGACTCTAAACCAAGTTTCATGCAACATGAATGCTTAAGTGTCTCAATGAGCTTTATACAAGTTTGACGAACGTATGAAACATCTAACAACGCGTTTTTAGGACTCTAAACCAAGTTTCATGCCACATGAGTGCTTATAAGTATCTCAATGAGCTTTGTACAAGTTTCACGAACTTATGAAACATCTAACAACGCGTTTCTAGGAAACTAAACCAAGTTTCATGCAACATGAGTGCTTATAAGTATCTCAATGAGCTTTGTACAAGTATCACGAACTTATGAACATCTAACAATGCGTATCTAGGACTCTAAACCAAGTTTTATGCAACATGAGAGCTTATAAGTTCCTCAATGAGCTTTGTACAAGTTTGACAAACGTATAAAACATCTAACAACGCGTTTCTAAGTTTCTAAACCAAGTTTCATGCAACATGAGTGCTTATAGACTCCTCAATGTGCTTTGTACAAGTTTCACGAACTTATGAAACATCTAACAACACGTTTCTAGGACTCTTAACCAAGTTTCATGCACAATGAGAGCTTATAAGTTCCTCAATGAGCTTTGTAAAAGTTTTACGAACGTATGAAACATCTAACAACGCGTTTCTAAGTTTCTAACCAAGTTTCATGCAACATGAGTGCTTATAGACTCCTCAATGAGCTTTGTACAAGTTTCACGAACTTATGAAACATTTAACAACACGTTTCTAGGACTCTTAACCAAGTTTCATGCACAATGAGAGCTTATAAGTTCCTCAATGAGCTTTGTAAAAGTTTGACGAACGTATGAAACATCTAACAACGCGTTTCTAGGACTCTAAACCAAGTTTCATGCAACTTGAGTGCTTATAAGTATCACAATGAGCTTTGTTCAAGTTTCACGAACTTATGAAACATCTAACAACGCGTTTCTAGGACTCTAAACCAAGTTTCATGCAACATGAGTGCTTATAAGTGCCTCAATGAGCTTTGTACAAGTTTCACGAACTCTTGAAACATCTAACAACGCGTTTCTAGGACTCTAAACCAAGTTTCATGCAACATGAATGCTTATAAGTGTCTCAATGAGCTTTATACAAGTTTGACGAACGTATGAATCATCTAACAACGCGTTTTTAGGACTCTAAACCAAGTTTCATGCCACATGAGTGCTTATAAGTATCTCAAATGAGCTTTGTACAAGTTTCACGAACTTATGAAACATCTAACAACGCGTTTCTAGGAAACTAAACCAAGTTTCATGCAACATGAGTGCTTATAAGTATCTCAATGAGCTTTGTACAAGTTTCACGAACTTATGAACATCTAACAATGCGTTTCTAGGACTCTAAACCAAGTTTCATGGAACATGAGAGCTTATAAGTTCCTCAGTGAGCTTTGTACAAGTTTGACGAACGTATGAAACATCTAACAACGCGTTTCTAAGTTTCTAAACCAAGTTTCATGCAACATGAGTGCTTATAGACTCCTCAATGAGCTTTGTACAAGTTTCACGAACTTATGAAACATCTAACAACACGTTTCTAGGACTCTTAACCAAGTTTCATGCACCATGAGAGCTTATAAGTTCCTCAATGAGCTCTGTAAAAGTTTGACGAACGTATGAAACATCTAACAACGCGTTTCTAGGACTCTAAACCAAGTTTCATGCAACATGAGTGCTTATAAGTATCACAATGAGCTTTGTACAAGTTTCACGAACTTATGAAACATCTAACAACGCGTTTCTAGGACTCTTAACTAAGTTTCATTCAACATGAGCGCTTATAAGTTCCTCAATGAGCTTTTTCCAAGTTTGACGAACGTATGAAACATCTAACAACGCGTTTCTAGGACTCTAAACCAAGTTTCATGCAACATGAATGCTTATAAGTGTCTCAATGAGCTTTGTACAAGTTTTAAGAACTTATGAAACATCTAACAACGCGTTTCTAGGACTCTAAACCAAGTTTCATGCGACATGAGTGCTTATAAGTATCTCAATGAGCTTTGTACAAGTTTCACGAACTCTTGAAACATCTAACAACGCGTTTCTAGGACTCTAAACCAAGTTTCATTTAACATGAGAGCTTATAAGTTCCTCAATGAGCTTTGTACAAGTTTCACGAACTTATGAAACATCTAAAAACGCGTTTCTAAGACTCTTAACCAAGTTTCATGCACAATGAGAGCTTATAAGTTCCTCAATGAGCTTTGTAAAAGTTTGACGAACGTATGAAACATCTAACAACGTATTTCTAGGACTCTAAACCAAGTTACATTCAACATGGGTGCTTATAAGTTCCTCAATGAGCTTTGTTCAAGTTTCACGAACTTATGAACATCTAACAACGGGTTTCTAGGACTCCAAACCAAGTTTCATGCAACATGAGAGCTTATAAGTTCCTCAATGAGCTTTGTACAAGTTCGACGAACGTATAAAACATCTAACAACGCGTTTCTAGGAGTCTAAACCAAGTTTCATGCAACATGAGTGCTTATAAGTATCTCAATGAGCTTTGTACAAGTTTCACGAATTTATGAAACATCTAACAACGCGTTTCTAGGACTCTAAACCAAGTTTCATGCAACATGAATGCTTATAAGTGTCTCAATGAGCTTTATACAAGTTTGACGAACGTATGAAACATCTAACAACGCGTTTTTAGGACTCTAAACCAAGTTTCATGCCACATGAGGGCTTATAAGTATTTCAATGAGCTTTGTACAAGTTTCACGAACTTATGAAACATCTAACAACGCGTTTCTAGGAAACTAAACCAAGTTTCATGCAACATGAGTGCTTATAAGTATCTCAATGAGCTTTGTACAAGTTTCACGAACTTATGAACATCTAACAATGCGTTTCTAGGACTCTAAACCAAGTTTCATGCAACATGAGAGCTTATAAGTTCCTCAATGAGATTTGTACAAGTTTGACGAACGTATGAAACATCTAACAACGCGTTTCTAAGTTTCTAAACCAAGTTTCATGCAACATGAGTGCTTATAGACTCCTCAATGAGCTTTGTACAAGTTTCACGAACTTATGAAACATCTAACAACACGTTTCTAGGACTCTTAACCAAGTTTCATGCACCATGAGAGCTTATAAGTTCCTCAATGAGCTTTGTAAAAGTTTGACGAACGTATGAAACATCTAACAACGCGTTTCTAGGACTCTAAACCAAGTTTCATGGAACATGAGTGCTTATAAGTATCACAATGAGCTTTGTACAAGTTTCACGAACTTATGAAACATCTAACAACGCGTTTCTAGGACTCTTAACTAAGTTTCATTCAACATGAGCGCTTATAAGTTCCTCAATGAGCTTTTTCCAAGTTTGACGAACGTATGAAACATCTAACAACGCGTTTCTAGGACTCTAAACCAAGTTTCATGCAACATGAATGCTTATAAGTGTCTCAATGAGCTTTGTACAAGTTTTAAGAACTTATGAAACATCTAACAACACGTTTCTAGGACTCTTAACCAAGTTTCATGTAACATGAGTGCTTATAAGTGCCTCAATGAGCTTTGTACAAGTTTCACGAACTCTTGAAACATCTAACAACGCGTTTCTAGGACTCTAAACCAAGTTTCATTTAACATGAGAGCTTATAAGTTCCTCAATGAGCTTTGTACAAGTTTCACGAACTTATGAAACATCTAAAAACGCGTTTCTAAGACTCTTAACCAAGTTTCATGCACAATGAGAGCTTATAAGTTCCTCAATGAGCTTTGTAAAAGTTTGACGAACGTATGAAACATCTAACAACGTATTTCTAGGACTCTAAACCAAGTTACATTCAACATGGGTGCTTATAAGTTCCTCAATGAGCTTTGTTCAAGTTTCACGAACTTATGAACATCTAACAACGGGTTTCTAGGACTCCAAACCAAGTTTCATGCAACATGAGAGCTTATAAGTTCCTCAATGAGCTTTGTACAAGTTCGACGAACGTATAAAACATCTAACAACGCGTTTCTAGGAGTCTAAACCAAGTTTCATGCAACATGAGTGCTTATAAGTATCTCAATGAGCTTTGTACAAGTTTCACGAATTTATGAAACATCTAACAACGCGTTTCTAGGACTCTAAACCAAGTTTCATGCAACATGAATGCTTATAAGTGTCTCAATGAGCTTTATACAAGTTTGACGAACGTATGAAACATCTAACAACGCGTTTTTAGGACTCTAAACCAAGTTTCATGCCACATGAGGGCTTATAAGTATTTCAATGAGCTTTGTACAAGTTTCACGAACTTATGAAACATCTAACAACGCGTTTCTAGGAAACTAAACCAAGTTTCATGCAACATGAGTGCTTATAAGTATCTCAATGAGCTTTGTACAAGTTTCACGAACTTATGAACATCTAACAATGCGTTTCTAGGACTCTAAACCAAGTTTCATGCAACATGAGAGCTTATAAGTTCCTCAATGAGATTTGTACAAGTTTGACGAACGTATGAAACATCTAACAACGCGTTTCTAAGTTTCTAAACCAAGTTTCATGCAACATGAGTGCTTATAGACTCCTCAATGAGCTTTGTACAAGTTTCACGAACTTATGAAACATCTAACAACACGTTTCTAGGACTCTTAACCAAGTTTCATGCACCATGAGAGCTTATAAGTTCCTCAATGAGCTTTGTAAAAGTTTGACGAACGTATGAAACATCTAACAACGCGTTTCTAGGACTCTAAACCAAGTTTCATGGAACATGAGTGCTTATAAGTATCACAATGAGCTTTGTACAAGTTTCACGAACTTATGAAACATCTAACAACGCGTTTCTAGGACTCTTAACTAAGTTTCATTCAACATGAGCGCTTATAAGTTCCTCAATGAGCTTTTTCCAAGTTTGACGAACGTATGAATCATCTAACAACGCGTTTCTAGGACTCTAAACCAAGTTTCATGCAACATGAATGCTTATAAGTGTCTCAATGAGCTTTGTACAAGTTTTAAGAACTTATGAAACATCTAACAACGCGTTTCTAGGACTCTAAACCAAGTTTCATGCGACATGAGTGCTTATAAGTATCTCAATGAGCTTTGTACAATTTTTACAAAATTATGAAACATCTAACAACGCGTTTCTAGGACTCTAAACCAAGTTTCATGCAACATGAATGCTTATAAGTGTCTCAATGAGCTTTATACAAGTTTGACGAACGTATGAAACATCTAACAACGTGTTTCTAGGACTCTAAACCAAGTTTCATGCAACATGAGTGCTTATAAGTATCTCAATGAGCTTTTTACAAGTTTCACGAACTTATGAAACATCTAACAACGCATTTCTAGGACTCTAAACCAAGTTTCATGCAACATGAATGCTTATAAGTGTCTCAATGAGCTTTATACAAGTTTGACGAACGTATGAAACATCTAACAACGCGTTTCTAGGACTCTTAACCAAGTTTCATGACACATGAGTGCTTATAAGTATCTAAATGAGCTTTCTACATGTTTCACGAACTTATGAAACATCTAACAATGCGTTTCTAAGAAACTAAACCAAGTTTCATGCAACATAAGTGCTTATAAGTATCTCAATGAGCTTTGTACAAGTTTCACGAACTTATGAAACATCTAACAACGCGTTTCTAGGACTCTAAACCAAGTTTCATGCAACATGAATGCTTATAAGTGTCTTAAATGAGCTTTATACAAGTTTGACGAACATATGAAACATCTAACAACGCGTTTCTAGGACTTTAAACCAAGTTTCATGCCACATGAATGCTTATAAGTATCTCAATGAGCTTTGTACAAGTTTCACGAACTTATGAAACATCTAACAACGCGTTTCTAGGACTCTTAACCAAGTTTCATGCACAATGAGAGCTTATAAGTTCCTCAATGAGCTTTGTAAAAGTTTGAGAAACGTATGAAACATCTAACTACGTATTCCTAGGACTCTAAACCAAGTTACATTCAACATGGGTGCTTATAAGTTCCTCAATGAGCTTTGTTCAAGTTTCACGAACTTGTGAACATCTAACAACGCGTTTTAAGGACTCTAAACCAAGTTTCATGCAACATGAATGCTTATAAGTGTCTCAATGAGCTTTATACAAGTTTGACGAACGTATGAAACATCTAACAACGCGTTTTTAGGACTCTAAACCAAGTTTCATGCCACATGAGTGCTTGTAAGTATCTCAATGAGCTTTGTACAAGTTTCACGAACTTATGAAACATCTAACAACGCGTTTCTAGGAAACTAAACCAAGTTTCATTCAACATGAGTGCTTATAAGTATCTCAATGAGCTTTGTACAAGTTTCACGAACTTATGAACATCTAACAATGCGTTTCTAGGACTCTAAACCAATTTTCATGCAACATGAGAGCTTATAAGTTCCTCAATGAGCTTTGTACAAGTTTGACGAACGTATGAAACATCTAACAACGCGTTTCTAAGTTTCTAAACCAAGTTTCATGCAACATGAGTGCTTATAGACTCCTCAATGAGCTTTGTACAAGTTTCACGAACTTATGAAACATCTAACAACACGTTTCTAGGACTCTTAACCAAGTTTCATGCACAATGAGAGCTTATAAGTTCCTCAATGAGCTTTGTAAAAGTTTGACGATCGTATGAAACATCTAACTACGTATTTCTAGGACTCTAAACCAAGTTACATTCAACATGGGTGCTTATAAGTTCCTCAATGAGCTTTGTTCAAGTTTCACGAACTTATGAACATCTAACAACGCGTTTCTAGGATTCTAAACCAAGTTTCATGCAACATGAGACCTTATAAGTTCCTCAATGAGCTTTGTACAAGTTTGACGAACGTATGAAACATCTAACAACGCGTTTCTAAGATTCTAAACCAAGTTTCATGCAACATGAGTGCTTATAAGCTCCTCAATGAGCTTTGTACAAGTTTCACGAACTTATGAAACATCTAACAACGCGTTTCTAGGACTCTTAACCAAGTTTCATGCACAATGAGAGCTTATAAGTTACTCAATGAGCTTTGTAAAAGTTTGACGATCGTATGAAACATCTAACAACGCGTTTCTAGTACTCTAAACCAAGTTTCATGCAACATGAGTGCTTATATGTATCTCAATGAATTTTTTACAAGTTTCACGAACTTATGAAACATCTAACAACGCGTTTCTAGGACTCTAAACCAAGTTTCATGCAACATGAATGCTTAAGTGTCTCAATGAGCTTTATACAAGTTTGACGAACGTATGAAACATCTAACAACGCGTTTTTAGGACTCTAAACCAAGTTTCATGCCACATGAGTGCTTATAAGTATCTCAATGAGCTTTGTACAAGTTTCACGAACTTATGAAACATCTAACAACGCGTTTCTAGGAAACTAAACCAAGTTTCATGCAACATGAGTGCTTATAAGTATCTCAATGAGCTTTGTACAAGTATCACGAACTTATGAACATCTAACAATGCGTATCTAGGACTCTAAACCAAGTTTTATGCAACATGAGAGCTTATAAGTTCCTCAATGAGCTTTGTACAAGTTTGACAAACGTATAAAACATCTAACAACGCGTTTCTAAGTTTCTAAACCAAGTTTCATGCAACATGAGTGCTTATAGACTCCTCAATGTGCTTTGTACAAGTTTCACGAACTTATGAAACATCTAACAACACGTTTCTAGGACTCTTAACCAAGTTTCATGCACAATGAGAGCTTATAAGTTCCTCAATGAGCTTTGTAAAAGTTTTACGAACGTATGAAACATCTAACAACGCGTTTCTAAGTTTCTAACCAAGTTTCATGCAACATGAGTGCTTATAGACTCCTCAATGAGCTTTGTACAAGTTTCACGAACTTATGAAACATTTAACAACACGTTTCTAGGACTCTTAACCAAGTTTCATGCACAATGAGAGCTTATAAGTTCCTCAATGAGCTTTGTAAAAGTTTGACGAACGTATGAAACATCTAACAACGCGTTTCTAGGACTCTAAACCAAGTTTCATGCAACTTGAGTGCTTATAAGTATCACAATGAGCTTTGTTCAAGTTTCACGAACTTATGAAACATCTAACAACGCGTTTCTAGGACTCTAAACCAAGTTTCATGCAACATGAGTGCTTATAAGTGCCTCAATGAGCTTTGTACAAGTTTCACGAACTCTTGAAACATCTAACAACGCGTTTCTAGGACTCTAAACCAAGTTTCATGCAACATGAATGCTTATAAGTGTCTCAATGAGCTTTATACAAGTTTGACGAACGTATGAATCATCTAACAACGCGTTTTTAGGACTCTAAACCAAGTTTCATGCCACATGAGTGCTTATAAGTATCTCAATGAGCTTTGTACAAGTTTCACGAACTTATGAAACATCTAACAACGCGTTTCTAGGAAACTAAACCAAGTTTCATGCAACATGAGTGCTTATAAGTATCTCAATGAGCTTTGTACAAGTTTCACGAACTTATGAACATCTAACAATGCGTTTCTAGGACTCTAAACCAAGTTTCATGGAACATGAGAGCTTATAAGTTCCTCAGTGAGCTTTGTACAAGTTTGACGAACGTATGAAACATCTAACAACGCGTTTCTAAGTTTCTAAACCAAGTTTCATGCAACATGAGTGCTTATAGACTCCTCAATGAGCTTTGTACAAGTTTCACGAACTTATGAAACATCTAACAACACGTTTCTAGGACTCTTAACCAAGTTTCATGCACCATGAGAGCTTATAAGTTCCTCAATGAGCTCTGTAAAAGTTTGACGAACGTATGAAACATCTAACAACGCGTTTCTAGGACTCTAAACCAAGTTTCATGCAACATGAGTGCTTATAAGTATCACAATGAGCTTTGTACAAGTTTCACGAACTTATGAAACATCTAACAACGCGTTTCTAGGACTCTTAACTAAGTTTCATTCAACATGAGCGCTTATAAGTTCCTCAATGAGCTTTTTCCAAGTTTGACGAACGTATGAAACATCTAACAACGCGTTTCTAGGACTCTAAACCAAGTTTCATGCAACATGAATGCTTATAAGTGTCTCAATGAGCTTTGTACAAGTTTTAAGAACTTATGAAACATCTAACAACGCGTTTCTAGGACTCTAAACCAAGTTTCATGCGACATGAGTGCTTATAAGTATCTCAATGAGCTTTGTACAATTTTTACAAAATTATGAAACATCTAACAACGCGTTTCTAGGACTCTAAAACAAGTTTCATGCAACATGAATGCTTATAAGTGTCTCAATGAGCTTTATACAAGTTTGACGAACGTATGAAACATCTAACAACGTATTTCTAGGACTCTAAACCAAGTTTCATGCAACATGAATGCTTATAAGTGTCTCAATGAGCTTTATACAAGTTTGACGAACGTATGAAACATCTAACAACGCGTTTCTAGGACTCTTAACCAAGTTTCATGACACATGAGTGCTTATAAGTATCTAAATGAGCTTTCTACATGTTTCACGAACTTATGAAACATCTAACAATGCGTTTCTAGGAAACTAAACCAAGTTTCATGCAACATAAGTGCTTATAAGTATCTCAATGAGCTTTGTACAAGTTTCACGAACTTATGAAACATCTAACAACGCGTTTCTAGGACTCTAAACCAAGTTTCATGCAACATGAATGCTTATAAGTGTCTTAAATGAGATTTATACAAGTTTGACGAACATATGAAACATCTAACAACGCGTTTCTAGGACTCTAAACCAAGTTTCATGCCACATGAATGCTTATAAGTTCCTCAATGAGCTTTGTACAAGTTTGACAAACGTATAAAACATCTAACAACGCGTTTCTAAGTTTCTAAACCAAGTTTCATGCAACATGAGTACTTATAGACTCCTCAATGAGCTTTGTACAAGTTTCACGAACTTATGAAACATCTAACAACGCGTTTCTAGGACTCTTAACCAAGTTTCATGCACAATGAGAGCTTATAAGTTCCTCAATGAGCTTTGTAAAAGTTTCGAAACGTATGAAACATCTAACTACGTATTCCTAGGACTCTAAACCAAGTTACATTCAACATGGGTGCTTATAAGTTCCTCAATGAGTTTTGTTCAAGTTTCACGAACTTATGAACATCTAACAACGCGTTTTAAGGACTCTAAACCAAGTTTCATGCAACATGAATGCTTATAAGTGTCTCAATGAGCTTTATACAAGTTTGACGAACGTATGAAACATCTAACAACGCGTTTTTAGGACTCTAAACCAAGTTTCATGCAACATGAGTGCTTATAAGTATCTCAATGAGCTTTGTACAAGTTTCACGAACTTATGAACATCTAACAATGCGTTTCTAGGACTCTAAACCAATTTTCATGCAACATGAGAGCTTATAAGTTCCTCAATGAGCTTTTTACAAGTTTGACGAACGTATGAAACATCTAACAACGCGTTTCTAAGTTTCTAAACCTAGTTTCATGCAACATGAGTGCTTATAGACTCCTCAATGAGCTTTGTACAAGTTTCACGAACTTATGAAACATCTAACAACACGTTTCTAGGACTCTTAACCAAGTTTCATGCACAATGAGAGCTTATAAGTTCCTCAATGAGCTTTGTAAAAGTTTGACGATCGTATGAAACATCTAACTACGTATTTCTAGGACTCTAAACCAAGTTACATTCAACATGGGTGCTTATAAGTTCCTCAATGAGCTTTGTTCAAGTTTCACGAACTTATGAACATCTAACAACGCGTTTCTAGGACTCTAAACCAAGTTTCATGCAACATGAGAGCTTATAAGTTCCTCAATGAGCTTTGTACAAGTTTGACGAACGTATGAAACATCTAACAACGCGTTTCTAAGATTCTAAACCAAGTTTCATGCAACATGAGTGCTTATAAGCTCCTCAATGAGCTTTGTACAAGTTTCACGAACTTATGAAACATCTAACAACGCGTTTCTAGTACTCTTAACCAAGTTTCATGCACAATGAGAGCTTATAAGTTACTCAATGCGCTTTGTAAAAGTTTGACGAACGTATGAAACATCTAACAACGCGTTTCTAGGACTCTAAACCAAGTTTCATGCAACATGAGTGCTTATAAGTATCTCAATGAGCTTTGTACAATTTTCACGAAATTATGAAACATCTAACAACTCGTTTCTAGGACTCTTAACTAAGTTTCATGCAACATGAGCGCTTATAAGTTCCTCAATGAGCTTTGTACAAGTTTGACGAACGTATGAAACATCTAACAACGCGTTTCTAGGACTCTAAACCAAGTTTCATGCAACATGAGTGCTTGTAAGTATCTCAATGAATTTTGTACAAGTTTCACGAACTTATGAAACATCTAACAACGCGTTTCTAGGACTCTAAACCAAGTTTCATGCAACATGAATGCTTATAAGTGTCTCAATGAGCTTTATACAAGTTTGACGAACGTATGAAACATCTAACATTGCGTTTTTAGGACTCTAAACAAGGTTTCATGCCACATGAGTGCTTATAAGTATCTCAATGAGCTTTGTACAAGTTTCATGAACTTATGAAACATCTAACAACGCGTTTCTAGGAAACTAAACCAAGTTTCATGCAACATGAGTGCTTATAAGTATCTCAATGAGCTTTGTACAAGTTTCACGAACTTAAGAACATCTAACAATGCGTTTCTAGGACTCTAAACCAAGTTTCATGCAACATGAGAGCTTATAAGTTCCTCAATGAGGTTTGTACAAGTTTGACGAACGTATGAAACATCTAACAACGCGTTTCTAAGTTTCTAACCAAGTTTCATGCAACATGAGTACTTATAGACTCCTCAATGAGCTTTGTACAAGTTTCACGAACTTATGAAACTTCTAACAACACGTTTCTAGGACTCTTAACCAAGTTTCATGCACAATGAGAGCTTATAAGTTCCTCAATGAGCTTTGTAAAAGTTTGACGAACGTATGAAACATCTAACAACGCGTTTCTATGACTCTAAACCAAGTTTCATGCAACTTGAGTGCTTATAAGTATCACAATGAGCTTTGTTCAAGTTTCACGAACTTATGAAACAACTAACAACTCGTTTCTAGGACTCTAAACCAAGTTTCATGCAACATGAGTGCTTATAAGTGCCTCAATGAGCTTTGTACAAGTTTCACGAACTCTTGAAACATCTAACAACGCGTTTCTAGGACTCTAAACCAAGTTTCATGCAACATGAATGCTTATAAGTGTCTCAATGAGCTTTATACAAGTTTGACGAACGTATGAAACATCTAACAACGCGTTTTCAGGACTCTAAACCAAGTTTCATGCCACATGAGTGCTTATAAGTATCTCAATGAGCTTTGTACAAGTTTCACGAACTTATGAAACATCTAACAACGCGTTTCTAGGAAACTAAACCAAGTTTCATTCAACATGAGTGCTTATAAGTATCTC
This sequence comes from Cochlearia excelsa, assembly GCA_963556525.1. NCBI lineage: Eukaryota > Viridiplantae > Streptophyta > Magnoliopsida > Brassicales > Brassicaceae > Cochlearia > Cochlearia excelsa. Next base: position 1,784,857 of record CAUVZT010000010.1, on the reverse strand, counting down.
AATGAGCTTTGTACAAGTTTCACGAACTTATGAACATCTAACAATGCGTTTCTAGGACTCTAAACCAATTTTCATGCAACATGAGAGCGTATAAGTTCCTCAATGAGCTTTGTACAACTTTGACGAACGTATTAAACATCTAACAACGCGTTTCTAAGTTTCTAAACCAAGTTTCATGCAACATGAGTGCTTATAGACTCCTCAATGAGCTTTGTACAAGTTTCACGAACTTATGAAACATCTAACAACACGTTTCTAGGACTCTTAACCAAGTTTCATGCACAATGAGAGCTTATAAGTTCCTCAATGAGCTTCAGAAAAGTTTGACGAACGTATGAAACATCTAACAACGCGTTTCTAGGAAACTAAACCAAGTTTCATTCAACATGAGTGCTTATAATTATCTCAATGAGCTTTGTACAAGTTTCAGGAACTTATGAACATCTAACAATGCGTTTCTAGGACTCTAAACCAGTTTTCATGCAACATGAGAGCTTATAAGTTCCTCAATGAGCTTTGTACAAGTTTGACGAACGTATGAAACATCTAACAACGCGTTTCTAAGTTTCTAAACCAAGTTTCATGAAACATGAGTGCTTATAGACTCCTCAATGAGCTTTGTACAAGTTTGACGAACGTATGAAACATCTAACAACGCGTTTCTAGGACTCTTAACCAAGTTTCATGACACATGAGTGCTTATAAGTATCTAAATGAGCTTTCTACATGTTTCACGAACTTATGAAACATCTAACAATGCGTTTCTAGGAAACTAAACCAAGTTTCATGCAACATAAGTGCTTATAAGTATCTCAATGAGCTTTGTACAAGTTTCACGAACTTATGAAACATCTAACAACGCGTTTCTAGGACTCTAAACCAAGTTTCATGCAACATGAATGCTTATAAGTGTCTTAAATGAGATTTATACAAGTTTGACGAACATATGAAACATCTAACAACGCGTTTCTAGGACTCTAAACCAAGTTTCATGCCACATGAATGCTTATAAGTTCCTCAATGAGCTTTGTACAAGTTTGACAAACGTATAAAACATCTAACAACGCGTTTCTAAGTTTCTAAACCAAGTTTCATGCAACATGAGTACTTATAGACTCCTCAATGAGCTTTGTACAAGTTTCACGAACTTATGAAACATCTAACAACGCGTTTCTAGGACTCTTAACCAAGTTTCATGCACAATGAGAGCTTATAAGTTCCTCAATGAGCTTTGTAAAAGTTTCAGAAACGTATGAAACATCTAACTACGTATTCCTAGGACTCTAAACCAAGTTACATTCAACATGGGTGCTTATAAGTTCCTCAATGAGTTTTGTTCAAGTTTCACGAACTTATGAACATCTAACAACGCGTTTTAAGGACTCTAAACCAAGTTTCATGCAACATGAATGCTTATAAGTGTCTCAATGAGCTTTATACAAGTTTGACGAACGTATGAAACATCTAACAACGCGTTTTTAGGACTCTAAACCAAGTTTCATGCAACATGAGTGCTTATAAGTATCTCAATGAGCTTTGTACAAGTTTCACGAACTTATGAACATCTAACAATGCGTTTCTAGGACTCTAAACCAATTTTCATGCAACATGAGAGCTTATAAGTTCCTCAATGAGCTTTTTACAAGTTTGACGAACGTATGAAACATCTAACAACGCGTTTCTAAGTTTCTAAACCTAGTTTCATGCAACATGAGTGCTTATAGACTCCTCAATGAGCTTTGTACAAGTTTCACGAACTTATGAAACATCTAACAACACGTTTCTAGGACTCTTAACCAAGTTTCATGCACAATGAGAGCTTATAAGTTCCTCAATGAGCTTTGTAAAAGTTTGACGATCGTATGAAACATCTAACTACGTATTTCTAGGACTCTAAACCAAGTTACATTCAACATGGGTGCTTATAAGTTCCTCAATGAGCTTTGTTCAAGTTTCACGAACTTATGAACATCTAACAACGCGTTTCTAGGACTCTAAACCAAGTTTCATGCAACATGAGAGCTTATAAGTTCCTCAATGAGCTTTGTACAAGTTTGACGAACGTATGAAACATCTAACAACGCGTTTCTAAGATTCTAAACCAAGTTTCATGCAACATGAGTGCTTATAAGCTCCTCAATGAGCTTTGTACAAGTTTCACGAACTTATGAAACATCTAACAACGCGTTTCTAGGACTCTTAACCAAGTTTCATGCACAATGAGAGCTTATAAGTTACTCAATGAGCTTTGTAAAAGTTTGACGAACGTATGAAACATCTAACAACGCGTTTCTAGGACTCTAAACCAAGTTTCATGCAACATGAGTGCTTATATGTATCTCAATGAATTTCTTACAAGTTTCACGAACTTATGAAACATCTAACAACGCGTTTCTAGGACTCTAAACCAAGTTTCATGCAACATGAATGCTTATAAGTGTCTCAATGAGCTTTATACAAGTTTGACGAACGTATGAAACATCTAACAACGCGTTTTTAGGACTCTAAACCAAGTTTCATGCCACATGAGTGCTTATAAGTATCTCAATGAGCTTTGTACAAGTTTCACGAACTTATGAAACATCTAACAACGCGTTTCTAGGAAACTAAACCAAGTTTCATGCAACATGAGTGCTTATAAGTATCTCAATGAGCTTTGTACAAGTATCACGAACTTATGAACATCTAACAATGCGTATCTAGGACTCTAAACCAAGTTTTATGCAACATGAGAGCTTATAAGTTCCTCAATGAGCTTTGTACAAGTTTGACAAACGTATAAAACATCTAACAACGCGTTTCTATGTTTCTAAACCAAGTTTCAAGCAACATGAGTGCTTATAGACTCCTCAATGAGCTTTGTACAAGTTTCACGAACTTATGAAACATCTAACAACACGTTTCTAGGACTCTTAACCAAGTTTCATGCACAATGAGAGTTTATAAGTTCCTCAATGAGCTTTGTAAAAGTTTTACGAACGTATAAAACATCTAACAACGCGTTTCTAAGTTTCTAACCAAGTTTCATGCAACATGAGTGCTTATAGACTCCTCAATGAGCTTTGTACAAGTTTCACGAACTTATGAAACATCTAACAACACGTTTCTAGGAATCTTAACCAAGTTTCATGCACAATGAGAGCTTATAAGTGTCTCAATGAGCTTTATACAAGTTTGACGAACGTATGAATCATCTAACAACGCGTTTTTAGGACTCTAAACCAAGTTTCATGCCACATGAGTGCTTATAAGTATCTCAATGAGCTTTGTACAAGTTTCACGAACTTATGAAACATCTAACAACGAGTTTCTAGGAAACTAAACCAAGTTTCATGCAACATGAGTGCTTATAAGTATCTCAATGAGCTTTGTACAAGTTTCACGAACTTATGAACATCTAACAATGCGTTTCTAGGACTCTAAACCAATTTTCATGCAACATGAGAGCTTATAAGTTCCTCAATGAGCTTTTTACAAGTTTGACGAACGTATGAAACATCTAACAACGCGTTTCTAAGTTTCTAAACCAAGTTTCATGCAACATGAGTGCTTATAAGCTTCTCAATGAGCTTTGTACAAGTTTCACGAACTTATGAAACATCTAACAACGCGTTTCTAGGACTCTTAACCAAGTTTCATGCACAATGAGAGCTTATAAGTTACTCAATGAGCTTTGTAAAAGTTTGACGAACGTATGAAACATCTAACAACGCGTTTCTAGGAATCTAAACCAAGTTTCATGCAACATGAGTGCTTATAAGTATCTCAATGAGCTTTGTACAATTTTCACGAAATTATGAAACATCTAACAACTCGTTTCTAGGACTCTTAACTAACTTTCATGCAACATGAGCGCTTATAAGTTCCTCAATGAGCTTTGTACAAGTTTGACGAACGTATGAAACATCTAACAAAGCATTTCTAGGACTCTAAACCAAGTTTCATGCAACATGAGTGCTTATAAGTATCTCAATGAATTTTGTACAAGTTTCACGAACTTATGAAACATCTAACAACGCGTTTCTAGGACTCTAAACCAAGTTTTATGCAACATCAATGCTTATAAGTGTCTCAATGAGAAGGGCATCAATATCGGATCTCCTCACAAAGTCGTCCTTGAAAGGAACCATGGCCGAGCTCTCCTCTTCCTTGTTGCTCCGGTTTGACCCACTTGTGCTCGGACTGCTCATGGTGTCATCGTTGGAGAAGTGAGCCTTGGCGTCCTTGAACTTAGCCGGTTTGAGATTAGGATACAAAATCCAGCACTTCTCTTTGTTGGGCCTTTCTTCTTGCAATGCTCACATGTCAAGGCTCTCCTTTCTTCATAAGTCTTGGAAGACGGTTTGAATGCCACCTTGTTTGCGGTTACTAGCTCCCTCTTGCCCTCAAAGAGCTCAATTGAGCCTTGTTCCCTTTGGAGTTGGGCACACACCTCTTCAAGGTTTGGTAGGGTATCGGCTCGGAGAAGATGTTTGGTAATCTCCTTGTAGCTGCCGTTGAGTGTTAGGAGCAAACCGAAGACCTTGTCTTGCTCTCTTCGTTCATTTAGCACCTTCGGGTCAATAGTGCTTGGACGGAGCATCTCCAATTCGGCCCATAGAGACCTAAACTTTTTAAAATGCTTTGTGAACTCGGTGTCTTCTTGGTTAAGGTCGTTGATAGCCTTCTTGATTTCATATACCCGACTTAGGTTAGATGTATTGCCGTAGACGGTTTGGAGAGTGTCCCATAACTCCTTGGAATTCTCACAATAGGAATAAGCTTCCAAGATAGACGGCTCAAGGGATCCTTGGATGATTCCAAGAACCTTTTGGTCTAGCTGGAACCATTTCTCATCGTCATTTGTGAGCTCGTTGTTGAACTCAATGGGAGCATCTTGCCGAGTAAGGATGTGGTTCCAATAGCCGCGGCCACAAAGAGCAATCTTCATGGTTCTTGCCCATAGGAGGTAGTTGATACCTTTCAAGGTAACCGGACAAGGAGTCTTCTTGAATTCTTTGTCTTCCATGGTTTACCGAGTGATTTGAAGGTGAAATGGCTTGCCTTGTCTTGTAAACGTTCAAGCTTGGATAGATCTAGAATGTAGGATGTTTCCTTTTTCCAGATCTAGACTTTGTAACCGAGATTTAGACGAGTGTCGAGTGTTACCGAGAATCGCCGAGCACCGAGAAAGCAAGTACCGAGAATCACCGAGCAACGAGGAATCCCGTATCTAGAATCGCCGAGCAACGAGAAATCCCGTACCGAGAATCGCCGAGCAACGAGAACGCCCGGACCGAGAGAATTTGAGCGGAAGCAAAGTAGGGTTAAGAGCTATTAGGCTCTGATACCATGTTAGATTTCGATAAGATTTAAGGTGTTTTAAGAGTTTGTGTTCTTGAGTTCTATGAAGAACATCAAGAACAAGAGAGAGAGTAGTGAGAGAGTATTAGATCCGAAAAGATTTCATTAGTGTGATAAATTGTTGTTTACAAAGAGAAGAATATAAATACAATATCGCCTAGAAATGGTATCTTGGGAATATCACAAATCAATCCACATCTCCATGGTTAGCCGAGCCAAAACGTCACTATCACTCTTGTAGCCGCGCCTTCTTAAGGCGACCCGTGAGTGTACGGCCGAGTCTGCTACATGCGCCCTTAAGGCGCACATGTGACTTTGCCCAACGGCTCTCTTGGCAACGGCTCTATTGTCTCTAGATCCTTCCTTTTTGTAATGGTAACTATGTTGTGAAGAGTGTTGAGTCTTCCTCAAGCTAGGTGGCTTACCTTGATGACCAAGATAGGTCGGGTAACGCCTTAGTCTCTTCAATATACGAAACATCTAACAACGCGTTTCTAGGACTCTAAACCAAGTTTCATGCAACATGAATGCTTATAAGTGTCTCAATGAGCTTTATACAAGTTTGACGAACGTATGAAACATCTAACAACGCGTTTCTAGGACTCTAAACCAAGTTTCATACCACATCAGTGCTTATAAGTATCTCAATGAGCTTTGTACAAGTTTCACGAACTTATGAAACATTTAACAACGCGTTTCTAGGAAACTAAACCAAGTTTCGTGCAACATGAGTGCTTATAAGTATCTCAATGAGCTTTGTACAAGTTTCACGAACTTATGAAACATCTAACAACGCATTTCTAGAACTCTAAACCAAGTTTAGTGCAACATGAATGCTTATAAGTGTCTCAATGAGCTTTATACAAGTTTGACGAACGTATGAAACATCTAACACCGCGTTTCTAGGACTCTAAACCAAAGTTCATGCAACATGAGTGCTTATAAGTATCTCAATGAGCGTTGTACAAGTTTCACGAACTTATGAAACATCTAACAACGCGTTTGTAGGACTCTAAACTAAGTTTCATGCAACATGAACGCTTATAAGTTCCTCAATGAGCTTTGTACAAGTTTGACGAACGTATGAAACATCTAACAACACGTTTCTAGGATTCTAAACCAAGTTTCATGTAACATGAATGCTTATAAGTGTCTCAATGAGATTTGTACAAGTTTGAAGAACTTATGAAACATCTAACAACGCGTTTCTAGGACTCTAAACCAAGTTTCATGCAACATGAGTGATTATAAGTGTCTTACTGAGCTTTTTACAAGTTTCACGAACTTATGAAACATCTAACAACGCGTTTCTAGGACTCTTAACCAAGTTTCATGAAAAATGAGAGATTATAAGTTCCTTAAAGAGCTTTGTAAAAGTTTGACGAACGTATGTAACATCTAACTACGTATTTCTAGGATTCTAAACCAAGTTACATGCAACATGGGTGCTTATAAGTTCCTCAATGAGCTATGTTCAAGTTTGACGAACGTATGAAACATCTAACAACACGTTTCTAGGACTCTAAACCACGTTTCATGCAACATGAATTATTATAAGTGTCTCAATGAGCTTTATACAAGTTTGACGAACTTATGAAACATCTAACAACACGTTTCTAGGACTCTAAACCAAGTTTCATGCAACATGAGTGCTTATAAGTTCCTCAATGAGCTTTGTACAAGTTTGACAAACGTATGAAACATCTAACAACACGTTTTTAGGACTCTAAACCAAGTTTCATGCAACATGAGTTCTTATAAGTATCTCAATGAGCTTTGCACAAGTTTCACGAACTTATGAAACATCTAACAACGCGTTTCTAGGACTCTAAACCAAGTTTCATGCAACATGAGCGCTTACACTACAAGAAAACACGGATTTCCCGACTGTACTATTAATCGCAAAATAGTCGCTAAAGGAAAACTTACGCATGTTGCGCGACCAACACATGTAGTTGGAAATCCTTAGTCACTAAAATGGGTAGTCGTAAAATTGTCGTCAATTACCGACTGATTTATGACCACCTGTAGGAGTCGTAACACAGTCGCGTAAGAGTCACTGAATTTTACGATTCTTTAACGACTAAACTACGATTAATAAACATGAATAAGGGATGCTTTACAATAGTCGTAAGATAGTCGTATTATATAGTGTCTATTTAGAGAGTGTATTACGACTAATTGATATACACATGCGTAGCTTGAATGTAGTCGGTAAATAGACGTTAATTTTTTGCGACTACTTACCGACTATGTTGCGTCTACGTTACAACTGTTTTGTGACTATGTGGTGACTACTATTTGTAAAATTATGAGCATTTGGTATTAGTTTTGATTCTTTTGCCTTTTCATTTAATTTTTCAAATCTGATGCAATCTAACTGAAACTCAGAATTGAATATTAACATAAACATAAAACTATCCAAACAAACATACATTAAACATCAAGTCATATCCACATACATACATACATTTAACATAAACATTCAAAAGTAAAAGTGTTTATAGTGATAATTTATAAGTAACCTAAGTAGAAGGGGAAGTTGAGAGAGTTGTTGTGTTGTCTTGAGCTGCTTCAGTCTTCATGAAGTCGAGAAACGCAGGATCAGTTTGGCGCAAATACTTCTCCACCAAGGAGAACTGGTTGAGCTTCGCTTCTTGGTCAGCCAAAGCTTTGAGATGCTCTTCTTCTCCGCCTTCTTATCCACATACGTACCATCCGGTTTGGTGTGTGTCTTAATAAAAACCTCACCAGTAGACACCGGTCTTCCCAATTCCTCTTCCTGAAATGATACAAAATAAAGTTAAAGTACTTGCATATGAGTAGAAAAATTATAGAACATTTATTTTATATTTACTAACCATTCCATATTGTATTTGTTGATAAGATGTAGGACCGGATAGGTGTATGTGAGGACCGAGACCACCACGTTCAGATAAGGGAGCATTAGAATAAATCACACTCTTTTCTTTTGCTTCATTTGAATCCCAATACATTGTCATCTCTTTCCAGAGAGTTTCGCCGATCGATGTTGGGCGCTCTCGAGTAGTCCTCACGACAGAGACCATGTCCTTCATACGGCGTTGACAGATTTTCTCGAAATTTTGTTGAACAGTCCCTGTTATCAGCGGATCCCAAGTGTGGGTTTTCTACAAAACAAAGAGAGATAATTAGTGAAAACAAAACGAAGATAAAGCGATGAGAATTATAAACGTACCGCGAACTCGAGAAAATATCTCTCTTGTCTATCCTGAGGCACACAAGTCCAACTATAGAAAGGACCATCAAACTTGTTCGTAAAAACTTTCGTAATTTTACGAACAAGTTTAGATCCTTGTCACGAGTAAACATGTAGTGTAAAGAAGTAAAGCAAAGCAATATACAAATCAGTTTACAAATTACAGAACATAACAGTTTACACATGAAGCAAAACACAGAACAATTCAGTTTACACATGAAGCAAAACACGGAAAAATTCAGTTTAACATAACAGAACAAATCAGTTTACAAATTACACTAACAAAGCGAAACACAGAACAATTACAAATCAAGAGGCAGAGATCATATACTGAGAATTAATGAAGAAGGAGAATCATACCAAGTCGTGTGTGGCAATGGTGCGGGAGACATAACATTTACATATTGTTCTCTTCCTGGCATCGTCAAAAGAGTGTTTAACGTCGCCAGTGTCTCCTCCTGTAGCTCCGGTAGAGCATCCTCTGCGGCGTCGAAGTTGTTCCCTTCAGAAGACGGGCGACTATGTGATAGAGTGATGAGAGTGTTGAGGAGTTATGGTCTCTAATTCTTCAGTCCTCTGGAAGAGAGCTACTGGTGGTGGATAGTCGCGTACTCCCGGTGGCGGTGGCTTTGAAGGTCCGGGAAAATCCGACTGATTTTCAGGCGATAGGGCCGGTTGATTTTGAGTAGGCGCCGGCGTGAACTCGTATTGCGTGGGAAGAGTGGGTCGCCTCAACACCGCCGGAGTAAGAGCAATGTTCGGCGCCGTCTTCCTCTTTCGACCTTTCTTTGGATTTTGCATCGTTGGAGGAGATTTGGACGGAGATTAAGGAGGAGACGGCGATTGAAGGAGATGTTCGACGGAGATTCGACGACGAAGATTCGGCGATTCGGCGACGAAGATTCGGCGATTCGGCGACGAAGATTCGGCGATTCGGCGACGAAGATTCTCGACAGAGACGGCGATTGGAAGAGATTGAAAATGATACGACTTTGCCGAGATTAGGGTTAAACATTGGGGAAAACTTTGTAGTCGCTAAATAGTCACGTTTCAGTCGGAAAATTTAAGCCCAAACTTTTAAAGCCCAAATAGCAGTAGTCGTTAATTAGTCAGTGTACAGTCATAATTTCTTAATTTCTGGTTTAAGTAAAAATTATGCTTTTTAGTAGTAAGTTAGCTAAAATTAATGACTTTTAAGAAAAAAATTTAGCACAATTTGAAAAATTATTATTCTTCTTCTATTTCATCAGAAGAAGAAGATAAATTACACTGAAATTCATCTTCTTGTTCTGAATCTCCGACATTGTAATCAAGATTTATTCGGTTTACTTTGTCTTCTAAATTGTCGAGTTCGAGATCTTCGATTGTAGTCATCAATACAACTTCATCATTTTCTGTTTGCAAAAGTGTTGATGATTCGTTGTAAATACATTGTGCATCAATGTTCTTCCTTGGATTCACTTTCACAACACTCAACCACTCTTTCTTCGGTTTTTTTATATATTGGTACGGAATATAACAAACTTGATGCGCTTGAGAGGCTTTTTTGATAATGCAAAAAAAGATTTTTGCAATTAGAAACTCAGACATATAAGATATTTATATGAAAATGGTATTAAAATAAATGCGTAAATATATAAGGAAACTTACCTAAAATAAATGGTTCATACTTATTGTATTTTCTCGATGAAAGAACGTCTATGACGCCACCATTGCTCGTACGAGTGCCTCTGCCAATAACAGGTCATACCACGATACTTAAATAACGTGATTCTCAAATTGACCATCCCCTCATACTCAAGTTCCATGATATCAGTTAAATTTCCATAAAAATCTGCTTCATCGGATGCATCTGTGTAATTTTCACCTTTAACACTGACACCATAGTTACAGGTCCTCCGTCCAGCGCCGTGACTTTGCGTATGAAACAAATAGCCTCTTGTAAAGTATATTGGCCATGTTTTGACCTTGTTCAAAGGTCCATGAACCAGATCCTGAACCCATGCAGGAAATGGATTTGTGGCGTTCCAATAAGTCACATGCATGGAGATATAAATATATATATATAAAAAGATATCATCAATGTATGTGTAGAATAATCGTATATGTATTATAGCGTACATATGAATATATTATTTACTTACGTAATCTTTAACCCATAAATGATACTCCTCAGCTCTTTTGATCGAAAGTTCTTTTTCGGTGAGTCATATATACTTGTATGTGATAAAATCCTCGAACATGCTACATATATACATATAGGACACCTTTGAGAAAGTGTATATATTTATTTAATATTGTTGCGGAAAGTAGTTTAAATACCGCTCAATAGGATGAAAGTAATCGCAATTTCTCAACACATATGAGTGTGCGCATTGATAGTCTCTCTCTGAAACCCATAATTCACGCATTTCCCCACTTGGACGGCCTGCTTGAGTAAATATAGAAGGCACACCAAGGGACATGATATACACGTGCATCACCTTCATCTAATCTACTTAATCTGCACAACAAATGACTTTTAGATAACCCACATTAATATATAAAAAAAAACCAATGACTTTTAGATAACCCACATTAAGTACTTACCTTGACTTTGTTTGTATATTTGCGGCAAAGTAATGTTCTGAAAAATATGCAATCTCGTCATTGATGTATGATTGAACAATTGATCCTGCTGCATACCTTTTGTTCTTCGCTTTTGATTTCAACTTTTTGAAAAACCTTTCAAAAGGATACATCCACCTGTATTGCACTGGTCCTCCTAATTCAGCTTCGTATGGTAGTTGTATAGGCAGGTGCTTCATCACATAAAAAAATGACGGTGGGAATATTTTCTCCAAGTTGCATAGGATTATAATTATGTTATACTTAAGAATTTGCATGCGACTCGTATGCAAAGTTCTTGAACATAAATCCCGAAAAAATGCGCCAATCCCTAAAACATATATAAAGTTAAACTCCATCATGTTAATTAAAGGAAAAATAATATTCTCAATTTAAGCGTACCTGATAACGCTTGGTGGACATTGCGGTTTAGGAGTTCTGCAAAGATAAATGGAAGTAGTCTCTCCATAAAAATATGACAATCATGGCTCTTCATGCCCGAAAGCTTTCCATTCTCCATATCAACGCAATTAGCCAAATCTGAAGCATAACCATCTGGAAATTTAACTGAATGTTTCAAACATTCCAGTAAACTTGTTCTTCCATCTTCTGACAATGTGTACGGCGGGAAAGGAGCTTTACCCTGACTATCAATATGCAAGTGTGGCCGAGAACAAAATCGTATTCATGATGTTGTCAAAAAAATTCTTCTATGTATGCATCACATCAATATTATGTCGAAGATTAAGGTCCCTCCAATACGACAGCTCCCAAAATATACTTTTCTTGTGCCAATTATGTTCCTTCCCATAGCCACGCATTTTTTTTTTCGTGACCATTTCCACCCACAATCTTTGTTCTCGGAGGATTGACACAATCTAAGCGCTCACCGGTCAAAGACGGAGGCGGGTACTCTCTCGATGCGTCTTTTCCCTTGAGGAAGTCTTTTTTATTCCTTCTCAGTGGATGTCCATAAGGAAGAAATCTTCGATGACAATCAACCAACATGTCTTATTTCCATTAGGAAGATAGAAAGACTTTGTATCTTCTAGGCAAATCGGACAAGACAATTTACCATGTGTTGTCCATCCTGATAACATACCAAAAGCTGGAAAGTCGCTTATCGTCCACATAAGCATTGCTTTTAGATTAAAATTTTGATCCAAGGACACATCGTATGCATCTACTCCAGCAGACCACAACTCTTTTAACTCTGCAATAAGTGGTTGGAGAAAGATATAAAGACTACCTCGCGGATGATCCGGCCAAGAATTGAGGATTGGAAGAAACAAGTACTCTTCATTCATGTACATACCAGGGGGTAAATTATATGGTGTCAAGATCACATGCCACAAAAATTGATTACGAGACATGCCAAATGGATTAAACCCATCTGTACACAATCCAAGGTAAACATTTCGTGATTCTTCAGCAAAACGGGGATTTTGATCCTGAAAATATCTCCACTCCGCTGCATCAGAAGGATGACTCATTACTCCCTCATTTGCTTCGTGCTCCGCGTGCCATCTCATTGCCGCTGCAGTCTTGTGGCTCTGGTACATTCTTTTCAATCTGTCAGCAACAGGTAGATACCACATACGACTATATGGCACTTTTGTTCTACGTCTGTCGTCCTTAGGCTTCCATCTTGGGGCACAACAAAAAAGACATTTATCTTCTTTTTCGTGTTCTTTCCAAAATATCATACAATTGTTTATACAAACATCAATTGTATGATACAAAAGACCTAAATTGTGCATCATTTTCTCGGTTTCGTAATTTGAAGTGGTAGAATTGTTTCCTTCTGGTAAATAATATGTTAGTAATTCGCAAACCGAATCTACTAAATTTTCACTCATATTATACTCAACCTTATTTTGCATGAGTCGAGCCGCTAATGATAACTGTGAGTGACCTTCACGACAACCATCATATAATGGATCTTTTGTACCTTTTAACAAGTTGTAAAAATTCTTTGAATGGTTTAATACTGGTTCTTCTACATTTACATAACTACCTTGTTGATGATAATTATCATTAAAACCCACGTTTTCATGAAATGCATCATTAACCAACCCACGTTTTAACGAAACTACATGACTCTCACTTATATATGTAGGATCAATGTAACTGGTTCCTAAATTCATATTGATTTCTTCCCCATGTTTATACCAAACATAATAATTTGGCATAAATCCTCTACTATAAAGATGATTCCAAATTCTTGACCCCAGGAGAAATTTTTCGTTTTTGCAAACACTACAAGGGGAAAAAAACTTACCCCCATTATCTTGTGTTAGAGATTGACTATTTGCGAAAGTCATGAATTGCTCCACTCCGAATCTGAACTCTTCTGAAAAAATTTCGGTATCTTCATCGATCCGCCGGTACATCCACTCCTGAGAATTGTTATAATGACTCGACATTATACAATCATATGAAAAGGAGAATTTGAGATATCAATTTATATGATAAGAACCGTTTTCTTTTATGTTGGAGAAGGAGAAGTTTGTGGATTGTTATGGAGGAGAAGTTGTCGAGGTTTCTTTATAAAGAAACTAATTTGCGACTACATAGCGACTAAAACTAAGTAGTCAACAAAAACCGGTATACCTACCCAAAAAACACGTGTTTTTTGCACCTAACCATAACGACTGTTTTCCGACTATATAATGACCCGCTGGAAAAGTAGTTATATAGTCGCCAAATAACCGACTAACTTACAACTTCTCTACGTAGTCACATATTAGCGACTAATGACCGACTTTATTCAAAAACTTTTTTCTCATAAAGATATTAGTCATATATTAGTCGTTAAATTACGACTACATTACCGATTACAGCCTGTAGTCGTTAAATAACGACTGATATATGACTATAACTCCGGAGTCGTTACACAGTCGTATAATAGTCGTTAAATAGTCACCAATGTTGGCGACTAATTGCTTAATCGCTATCTGTAGTCGGAAATTCGTTGTTTTCTTGTAGTGTTATAAGTTCCTCAATGAGCTTTGTACAAGTTTGACGAATGTATGAAACATCTAACAACACGTTTGTAGGACTCTAAACCAAGTTTCTGTTGAGACTAATGGTAACCCATAAGGGCATTATGTCAAAACATATGAAGATGACAAGATGTGGAGTATCGACCAAAGGTATCGGTCAAGAATGTGACCGATACAAAGTGGCGAGACCTATATCGGTAAGGTGTACTGGTCTAGAGTAACCGATACAAGATGAAGTCGATATGGCTAAGAGAAAGACTTGTATCGGTCAAGTATATCGGCCACACTTGGCCGATACATTCAAACTGCGTTCTCCCAACGGTCGGATCCGGCTCATATCGGTCAGATCATATCGGCCACACTTGGCCGATACATTTGAACAAATATAGCCGTTACACACTCTCTCTTATCTCTAAACGGCTATATGCCATTGTAATCTCTATATAAGCTGTGCAAGCTCTATTGTAAACATCAAGGAGGTATATCCTCTCTTCTACATTAATACAAAACTCTCTTTATACATTATTCTCTCTTAATCTCTTAATCTCTCACTAAACTCTCCACACAAACTCTCACCGATTCTCTCTATACTCTCCGAGCCTCACAAGCTCATGATTCTCCCATCCTTATACTCGTATTCCAACATGGTATCAGAGCAAGGTTTTTGAGACCCATAGGTAAGTCGCTTCCGCTATTCTCCTCTCTTTAATTAGCTTATAAACACAAGGATCTAGGGGAGAAGAGGAATGACCAAGATCCGCTTGTTTAAAGCACTAAGATCTTGGTGAATCAATTCTCCTCTTAGGAAGTGAACCATGATCTCTTTGTCTCTTAATGAGTAAAGAGACATGTTGAATCCAAGCTCCTTTCAAGAACAATTCAATCAAAACCGAATCATAGTGAGCATAAATCAATGGATTTAGCTCCATGATGTTTTTGGTTGAGTTGTTCTTAAAGATCCTTGTTAGGCCGAAAGTTAGTGGATGAGAATCATTGTTCCCTCACTCTTATGAGTTCAAAAGGGACATTGATGAATCCAAATAGCCTAGGCATATAAGCAATGAACAAGTATTCAAAGCATCAAAGCTTGAAACTTGGGAGCTAAAAGAGTTAGAGAACCTTGTTATTGTCTCCTTTGAGGACAAATAACTTGTTGAATCCAACACTCTATAGTTTTTAGCCGAAAGCATAGAGGATGAGAACCATGGATTCCCCACTCTTATGAGTCCAAAGGGAACCATGTTGAATCCAAGACCATCTAAGCTTAGGCATTTTTTAGAAGCCGAAAGCATAGAGGATGAGAACCATGGATTCCCCACTCTTATGAGTCCAAAGGGAACCATGTTGAGATCCAAGGCCATCTAAGCTTAGGCACTTTTAGAAGCCGAAAGCAAAGAGGATGAGAACCATGGATTCCCCACTCTTATGAGTCCAAAGGGAACCATGTTGAATCCAAATCGGACTTTGCTTAGGCATGTTTAGACTATGAACAAGTATTCAAGAACAAAACTTGAAACTTGCGAGTCAAAAGGGTTTGTGAACCTTGTGTGCTCACTCTTAGGAGTCCAAAGCCACTTGATGAATCCAAAACTCTTTCCTTTTATGCTTCAAACAAGACCTTTGGAAAGTGAACCATGATCCGCTTAACTCTTAGTGAGTAAAGGACATGTTGAATCCAATTTCCTTGGTAAGTACAAGACAATCAAAACACAATCATTGTTAGCATAAATCAACAAGGTTTAGCTACATGATAGTTTTGGTTGTATTGTTCTTTAAGGTCCTTGTCTAACCCAAGACTAATGGATGAGAACCATGGCTTCTAAAAGAACCATGATGAATCCAATACCATGAAAGTTTCGGTTTAAAAGCATGTTCTTGGTCCAAATTTAAGATCTAGGATACAAGGTTCACTTATGTCTTTGTCCAAGACCAAACCACTAGTCCTTGTTTGGTGAAGTGGTTTGAATCTTGGTGAAAGGCTAAGTGAATTTCAAACCTTGGTTAATCCAAAAGATCTTCGGTTTAATCAAAAGGGTAAGGTACCAAGACCCGCTTGTGATAAAGCTCTTAAGGTCTATGGTATCCAAAACTCTCTTAGAGGGAAGAGAACCAAGCCTCCATAAGTGTTAATAAAACACCGAGAGCTTGATGAATCCTTCATAACCTCGGCTAACATGAGTCTATAAAGAGATCCATGACCACTTGAAAGGTGATACTTTAAAGGGTCATGATGAATCCATCTTTAGACTCATGGGGAAATGATTCACTACATTAACATCTATATAAGGTGAAGATGGAATGATGATCTATGTTTTAAGATCATGGTCCGCCATTGTGCACAAAAGACCATGGTCCCTTGTTGCTAACTTGAATCTATGTGTAGGTAAAGAAGCAAACAAGAGAATTTCTCAATGACCATCATCTCAAGGAACCAAACCAAAAAGGGCCAATTCTAAAACCTTAACTATCTATAATTGTCTATAATTGTTATTTGCTTTGAACCTCTCGGATTAATTGTGTGCAAACCATGGAAACTAGAACTAGACCTTGAACTTGTGGTAGGATACATATATACTCGAGCTTAGTCAAATGTCTTAGGGAATTTATTGATCTAAGGCTTAAGCTCTCCTTGTTTTTCCTCCCTTGTACTTGGTTCTAGTAGTTAAGTGGTTTGTATTTCAAGTATGTCACTAACATTGCCGATTACCATTGTTATTAAACTCCCTTTGATCTTTGTGATGATGTAGGATCATCATCTCTAAAAGTCAAGCAAGGAATCAACAATGAGAATCCCTAAGCATTGCTATGTGACTAGAAAATGTGAAAATAAAAGAGGAGGTAAAGGGTAATAGAAGTGCAAAGGAAGGTTTCCAAAGAGAAGATGAGAACCCTTTCTCACCAAGCTTGTGAAGAACAAAGCCGAGAAAGGAACCAAACAATCAAGGGATTACTCCATCTTGATCATAAGGGGGGAAAAGAAAGTGTTAAATCACATATCTTCCTTCATGATCAATTTGGAGAATCACTCAAAGCGGCTAAAGCATCTTCACCAAAAGTGCAAAGCTTCATCTATCCATTTCATCATCCATCACTCCCGGCCAAAGTATCAAGTAGGACTAAGCCGCCACTACCACCAATCCGGCTAAGTATTGACTAAAGTACCAAGAAGGACGAAGTCAATACAAAGCTCTCATTCTCGGCTAAAGTACCAAGAAGGACGAAGCCTCCACAACCAATCCATATCGGCTTAAGTACCAACAAGATACAAGGCCAAAGTTTCTTTGGAACAAAGAAGAATCATCATTTGGCTAAATGCACTTGGAGAATGCTAAAGTGTCCCAAGATGTAAAGAGCTCTCATCAATCATTCGGTCAAGTCTCTACAAGAAGCAAGACCATCATCATCATCAACATTAGGCTCGGCCAAGTACATGGCAAAGACTAAACCGAGCCATTCATGTCCTAGAAAGAGACCGATGAATCAACATGACCAATCGGCTCTACTCACTATCGGCCAAAGCAACTACCAAGTGCAAGGCCTAATCTTGTTACTCGGCTTATGCATCTATCAAGAGATAAGCCAAAATACTCCGACAAATCCTTGTTCCAACCGCACAAAGAAGAAAGCAAGACTTCAAGAAGAAGCCAAAGCTCAAACCTAGATGCGACTACAAGGACAAGTCATTCCTCTACAAACTAAAGGCTGTCCCTTAACACTCTCTCTTTATTATGATCCGTATTCTCATAAGAACTAGAGCCGCATCACATAATCTTGCTTAGTTCTTGATGAATCTAATCATTGCCCTTGTTAAAAGTTGTTTAGTCTATTAGGCCTAAATAAAATCATTTGAAATTTGTTAAAGAACTTAGGTTTAAATAACAAAATTACTCATTGGTTTATTAGTTGCATCTAGACTTAAGCTTCTTATGTGCATTTCTATCTAAGCGTATCAAGTTAACCCTTTCACTAAGCTTTACACCTTTCTTGAATCCTTTGAAGGTTAAAAGAAGTGAGAGCCAAGTGATCATTCTCGGTTGCTTGAATGACAAGAAGAATGCCATCAAGGAGAAATCAAGAGAAGAAAGGAGGAAGCCATGAGTGTTCGGTCAAAATCCACACCCAAGCTTGTGAAGAACAAAGCCGTGGAAAGGAATCAAATCAAAGTCTCACACCAAAGTTTGTGAAGAACAAACCGTGAAGACCAAATCAAGTATCCAAAGAACCCTCATTGAAGAACACGGCAAAGTCAAGAAGATCAAACCGGTTCTATCTTAAGGGGGAGTTTCGGCCAAGTCAAGAAGATAAAGGCCAAGATTAAGAAGACCCCTATTGCAAAGACTTACACTCTTTTTCCCCTTAGTAATGCTTTTATCCCAAGTGGTTTTGCTTACTAAGGGTTTTAATGAGGTTTGTCTAAGCGATTTCCAATCTTAGCCATTTCATTAGGCTAAGCTTGAGGGGGAGTGTTGAGACTAATGGTAACCCATAAGGGCATTATGTCAAAACATATGAAGATGACAAGATGTGGAGTATCGACCAAAGGTATCGGTCAAGAATGTGACCGATACAAAGTGGCGAGACCTATATCGGTAAGGTGTACTTGGTCTAGAGTAACCGATACAAGATGAAGTCGATATGGCTAAGAGAAAGACTTGTATCGGTCAAGTATATCGGCCACACTTGGCCGATACATTCAAACTGCGTTCTCCCAACGGTCGGATCCGGCTCATATCGGTCAGATCATATCGGCCACACTTGGCCGATACATTTGAACAAATATAGCCGTTACACACTCTCTCTTATCTCTAAACGGCTATATGCCATTGTAATCTCTATATAAGCTGTGCAAGCTCTATTGTAAACATCAAGGAGGTATATCCTCTCTTCTACATTAATACAAAACTCTCTTTATACATTATTCTCTCTTAATCTCTTAATCTCTCACTAAACTCTCCACACAAACTCTCACCGATTCTCTCTATACTCTCCGAGCCTCACAAGCTCATGATTCTCCCATCCTTATACTCGTATTCCAACAGTTTCATGCAACATGAGCGCTTATAAGTTCGTCAATGAGGTTTGTACAAGTTTGACGAACGTATGAAACATCTAACAACGCGTTTCTAGGACTCTAAACCAAGTTTCTGCAACATGAGTGCTTATAAGTTCCTCAATGAGCTTTGTACAAGTTTCACGAACTTGTGAAACATCTAACAACGCGTTTCTAGGACTCTAAACCAAGTTTCATGCAACATGAGTGATTATAAGTGTCTCAATGAGCTTTGTACAAGTTTTACGAACTTATGAAACATCTAACAACGCGTTTCTAGGACTCTTAACCAAGTTTCATGCACAATGAGAGCTTATAAGTTCCTCAATGAGCTTTGTAAAAGTTTGACGAACGTATGAAACATCTAACTACGTGTTTCTATGACTTTAAACCAAGTTACATGCAACATGAGTGCTTATAAGTTCCTCAATGAGTTTTGTACAAGTTTCACGAACTTATGAACATCTAACAACACGTTTCTAGGACTTTAAACCAAGTTTCATCCAACATGAGAGCTAATAAGTTCCTCAATTAGCTTTGTACAAGTTTGACGAACGTATGAAACATCTAACAACGCGTTTCTAGGATTCTAAACCAAGTTTCATGCAACATGAGTTCTTATAAGCTCCTCAATGAGCTTTGTACAAGTTTCACGAACTTATGAAATATCTAACAACGCGTTTCTAGGACTCTAAACCAAGTTTCATGCAACATGAATGATTATAAGTGTCTCAATGAGCTTTATACAAGTTGGACGAACTTATGAAATATCTAACAAAGCGATTCTAGGACTCTAAACCAAGTTTCATGCAACATGAGTGCTTATAAGTATCTCAATGAGCTTTGTATAAATTTGACGAACTTATGAAACATCTAACAACGCGTTTCTAGGACTCTAAACCAAGTTTCATGCAACATGAGTGCTTATAAGTTTCTCAATGAGCTTTGTATAAGTTTGACGAATGTAAGAAACATCTAACAACTCGTTTCTAGGACTCTAAACCAAGTTTCATGCAACATGAGTGCTTATAAGTTCCTCAATGAGCTTTGTACAAGTTTCACGAACTTATGAAACATCTAACAACGCGTTTCTAGGACTCAAAAACAAGTTTCATGCAACAGGAGTGCTTCTAAGTTCCTCAATCAGCTTTGTACAAGTTTGACGAACTTATGAAACATCTAACAACTCGTTTCTAGGACGCTAAACCAAGTTTCATGCAACATGAGTGTTTATAAGTTCCTCAATGAGATTTTTACAAGTTTGACGAACGTATGAAACATCTAACAACGCGTTTCTAGGAACTCTAAACCAAGTTTCATTCAACAGAAGAGCTTATAAGTTCCTCAATGAGCTTTTTACAATTTTGACGAACGTATGAAACATCTAACAACGCGTTTCTAGGACTCTAAACCAAGTTTCATGCAAAATGAGTGCTTATAAGTTCCTAATTGAGCTTTGTACAATTTTCACATAATGATGAAACATCTTACAACGCGTTTGTAGGACTCTAAACCAAGTTTCATGCAATATGAGTGCTTATAAGTTCCTCAATGAGCTTTGTACAAGTTTCACGAACTTATGAAACATCTAACAACGCGATTCTAGGACTCTAAACCAAGTTTCATGCAACATGAATGCTTATAAGTGTCTCAATGAGCTTTATACAAGTTTGACGAACTTATGAAAATCTAACAACGCGTTTCAAGGACTCTAAACCAAGTTTCATGCAACATGAGTGCTTATAAGTTCCTAAATGAGCTTTGTACAAGTTTGACGAACGTATGAATCATCTAACAACGCGTTTCTAGGACTCTAAACCAAGTTTCATGCCACATGAGTGCTTATAAGTATCTCAATGAGCTTTGTACAAGTTTCACGAACTTATGAAACATCTAACAACGCATTTCGAGGACTCTAAACCAAGTTTCATGCAACATGAGTGCTTATAAGTTCCTTAATGAGGTTTGTACAATTTTCACGAAACTATGAAACATCTAACAACGCGTTTCTAGGACTCTAAACCAAGTTTCATGCAACATGAGTGCTTACAAATTCCTCAGTGAGCTTTGTACAAGTTTGACGAACGTATGAAACATCTAACAACGCGTTTCTAGGACTCTAAACCAAGTTTCATGCAACATGAGTGCTTATAAGTATCTCAATGAGCTTTGTACAAGTTTCACGAACTTATGAAACATCTGACAACGCGTTTCTAGGATTCTAAACCAAGTTTCATGCAACATGAGCGCTTATAAGTTCCTCAATGAGGTTTGTACAAGTTTGACGAATGTATGAAACATCTAACAACGCGCTTCTAGGACTCTAAACCAAGTTTTATGCAACATGAGCGCCTATAAGTTCCTCAATGAGGTTTGTAAAAGTTTGACGAACGTATGAAACATCTAACAACGCGTTTCTAGGACTTTAAACCAAGTTTCATGCAACATGAGTGCTTATAAGTTCCTCAATGAGCTTTGTACAATTTTCACGAACTTATGAAACATCTAACAATGTGTTTCTAGGACTCTAAACCAACTTTCATGCAACATGAGTGATTATAAGTGTCTCAATGAGCTTTGTACAAGTTTCACGAACTTATGAAACATCTAACAACGTGTTTCTAGGACTCTTAACCAAGTTTCATTCACAATGAGAGCTACAAGTTCCTCAATGAGCTTTGTAAAAGTTTGACGAACGTATGAAACATCTAACTACGTGTTTCTAGGACTCTAAACCAAGTTACATGCAACATGAGTGCTTATAAGTTCCTCAATGAGAGTTGTACAAGTTTCACGAACTTATGAACATATAACAACGCGTTTCTAGGACTTTAAACCAAGTTTCATGCAACATGAGAGCATATAAGTTCCTCAATTAGCTTTGTTCAAGTTTGACGAACGTATGAAACATCTAACAACGCGTTTCTAGGATTCTAAACCAAGTTTCATGCAACATGAGTGCTTATAAGCTCCTCAATGAGCTTTGTACAAGTTTCACGAACTTATGAAACATCTAACAACGCGTTTCTAGGACTCTAAACCAAATTTCATGCAACATGAATGATTATAAGCGTCTCAATGAGCTTTATACAAGTTTGACGAACTTATGAAACATCTAACAACGCGTTTCTAGGACTCTAAACCAAGTTTCATGCAACATGAGTGCTTATAAGTTTCTCAATGAGATTTGTACAAGTTTGACAAACGTATGAAATATCTAACAACACGTTTCTAGGACTCTAAACCAAGTTTCATGCAACATGAGTGCTTATAAGTTTCTCAATGAGCTTTGTACAAGTTTGACAAACGTATGAAACATTTAACAACGCGTTCCTAGGACTCTAAACCAAGTTTCATGCAACATGAGTGCTTATAAGTTCCTCAATGAGCTTTATACAAGTTTGACGAACTTGTGAAACATCTAACAACGCGTTTCTATAACTCTAAACCAAGTTTCAT
Source organism: Cochlearia excelsa (assembly GCA_963556525.1). Classification (NCBI taxonomy): domain Eukaryota; kingdom Viridiplantae; phylum Streptophyta; class Magnoliopsida; order Brassicales; family Brassicaceae; genus Cochlearia; species Cochlearia excelsa. The sequence continues at coordinate 1,762,155 of CAUVZT010000010.1, read as the reverse complement.
GCAACATGAGTGATTATAAGTGTCTCAATGAGCTTTGTACAAGTTTCACGGACTTATGAAACTTCTAACAACGCGTTTCTAGGACTCTAAAACAAGTTTCATGCAACATGAGTGCTTCTAAGTTCCTCAATGAGCTTTGTACAAGTTTGACGAACTTATGAAACCTCTAACAACGTGTATCTAGGACTCTAAACCAAGTTTCATGCACAATTAGAGCTTATAAGTTCCTCAATGAGGTTTGTAAAACTTTGACGAACGTATGAAACATCTAACAACGTGTTTCTAGGACTCTAAACCAAGTTTCATGCAACATGAGTGCTTATAAGTTCCTCAATGAGCTTTGTACAAGTTTCACGAACTTATGAACATCTAACAACGCGTTTCAAGGACTCTAAACCAAGTTTCATGCAACATAAGAGCTCATAAGTTTCTCAATGAGCTTTGTAAAAGTTTTACGAACGTATGAAACATCTAACAACGCGTTTCTAGGTTTCTACACCAAATTTCATGCAACATGAGTGCTTATATGTTTCTCAATGACTTTGTACAACTTTCACGAAATTATGAAACATCTAACAACATGTTTCTAGGACTTTAAACCAATTTTCATGCAACATGAATGATTATAAGTGTCTCAATGAGCTTTATACAAGTTTGACGAACTTATGAAACATCTAACAACGCGTTTCTAGGACTCTAAACCAAGTTTCATGCAACATGAGTGCTTATAAGTATCTCAATGAGCTTTGTACAAGTTTTAAAAACTTATGAAACACCTAACAACGCGTTTCTAGGGCTCTAAACCAAGTTTCATGCAACATGAGTTCTTATAAGTTTCTCAATGAGCTTTGTACAATTTTGACGAACGTATGAAACATCTAACAACGCGTTTCTAGGACTCTAAAGCAAGTTTCATGCAACATGAGTGCTTCTAAGTTCCTCAATGAGCTTTGTACAAGTTTGACGAACGTATGAAACATCTAACAACAAGTTTCTAGGACTCTAAACCAAGTTTCATGCAACATGAGCGCTTATAAGTTCCTCAATGAGCTTTGTACAAGTTTGACAAACGTATGAAAAATTTATAAAAGCGTTTCTAGGACTCTAAACCAAGTTTCATGCAACATGAGTGCTTATAAGTTCCTCAATGAGCTTTGTACAAGTTTCACGAACTTATGAAACATCTAACAACGGATTTCTAGGACTCTAAACCAAGTTTCATGCAACATGATTGCTTATAAGTATCTCAATGAGCTTTGTACAAGTTTCACGAACTTATGAAACATCTAACAACGCGATTCTAGGACTCTAAAAAAAGTTTCATGCAACATGAATGCTTATAATTATCTCAATGAGCTTTATACAAGTTTGACGAACTTATGAAACATCTAACAACGCGTTTCTAGGACTCTAAACCAAGTTTCATGCAACATGAGTGCTTATGAGTTCCTCAATGAGCTTTGTACAAGTTTGATGACACGTTTTCTCTAGCGGATACAAGCTCTAGACAAGGCTGAGCTACGAGTTTGGGTGATTTGCGGATGGAGTGGGATGTGGCGGCGTCTTAAAGACAGGAACAAAGGACTATGGAGAGGGTGGACTTCTCAAGAAATTTGTGGATAGAAGATACTCTTGAAGCTTAACAAGCTATAAGAGGATCAGATTCAGTCTCAGAATCTCGAAGCGGGTTAGACTCGCCCAACAAAGAGTATAAGTTCAAGTTTTCTTCTCATTCAACGCTGGATAACAAAGAGTGGCGTGATTACAACATATAGGTCGTAACCTTTATGGTTTTTAAACAATAAAACATGTAGTTTCTGAATAAATAAAACAACAAAACGTTGAAAGTAAAATGGTAAGATGTTTCCTTGTTGTAAAAACAACAAGGCGTTCTTGGTTTGCCTCCACCATGCGATATAACTAAGTGGTATTGGGCCTCGATAAAAACCTTGCAATGGAAAACCCAATTGGGACAAAACCATTGCTAAGGAAAAAAGAGTCCCAGAAGATGTCCCACTTAGTGTTGCGTGCTATGGCCTTCTCCATGCACGAACACGTTCCAAATTCTCTCAAGTACCTCCTCCTTGGTCTTCTCCGCGAGCTGTTGCATTCCTTTGATCATCTCCTTAGCTCTTGCTCGGGTTATGGCTCCTGCTGGTGCTGGCTCGTCCTCCTCTGAGCTCACGATCATATCATCCTCTCCCTCTTGAAAAGGATTTGACCTCAAATCCGAATCTGCAACAAAAGGGGTTAAGTCAGAAACATTGAAAGAACTTGATATGTTATACTTCCCTTGTAGGTCGATCTTGTAGGCATTGTTGTTGATCCTTTGGATGACTTTGAATGGTCCATCTACTCGCGGCATGAGCTTAGACTTCCTCTCAGCTGGAAATCGTTCCTTCCTCATAAGTATCCAAACCAAATCTCCTTCTTCGAAGACTATCTCCTTGCGTCCCTTGTTTGCATGCTTGGCGTAGAGTCTAGTCTTCTTCTCAATATTCTCCTTAGCCTTCTCGTGTATCTTCCTCACCTGCTCAGCCTTTCTCCCTCCATCTACATTGCCCCTCTCAGCAAAAGGTAAAGAAATCAAGTCTAGAGGTGATAGTGGATTAAAACCATAAACAATCTCAAAAGGGGAAAAGAGAGTAGAGGAATGCTTAGCGTGGTTATAAGCGAATTCAACGTGGGGTAAAGACTCTTCCCACGACTTCAGGTTGCTCCTTACCATGGTCCTTAACAGCGTAGACAACGATCTATTCACTACCTCAGTCTGGCCATCGGTTTGTCGATGACAAGTGGTGGAGAATGTCAACTTAGTCCCGAGCTTAGCCCACAGTGTACGCCAGAAGTGACTCAAGAACTTGGTGTCTCGTTCTGAAACTATCACATTAGGCATTCCATGGAGGCGTACTACTTCCCTGAAGAAGAGATTGGCTACGCTCACAGCATCATCAGTCTTGTGGCTTGCAATGAAGTGAGCCATCTTGCTGAACCTGTCAACTACAACAAAAATAGAATCTCTACCATTCCTGGTGCGAGGTAAGCCTATCACAAAGTCCATATAAATATCAGTCCATGGGTGAGAAGGAATACGTAAAGGCATATATAACCCATTTGGCTGAACCTTACTCTTTGCTTGTTTGCAAATAGCATAACAAGAACAAACCTTTTCAACGTCCTTCTTCATGTGTGGCCAGTAGAAATGGGCTTGGAGACTCAACAATGTCTTTGTTACACCGAAGTGTCCAGCCAGACCGCCTCCATGTGCTTCTCTTACAAGTAGCTCGCGTACTGATCCGCCCGGAATGCATAGTCGGTTGTTAAAGAATAGATAGCCATCTTTTCTATAAAAATTCTCATATGCAAACTTAGAACACTTAGAGTAATAATCACCAAAATCAGAATCACTAGCATATAATTCCTTTAGTAATTCGAACCCAATTAGCTTAGAATCTAGAGAAGTGATTAGAGTATACCTGCGTGACAATGCATCGGCAACTACATTGTCCTTACCTTTCTTGTACTTGGTGATATAGGGGAATGTCTCAATAAACTCTATCCAGCGGCCATGTCTCTTTTTGAGCTTTTGCTGCCCTCTCAAATGCTTGAGAGACTCATGATCAGTATGTATCACAAACTCTTTAGGCCACAAATAGCGATGCCACGTCTGCAAGGCCCTGCACGAGTGCGTACAACTCCTTGTCATACGTAGGATAGTTCAAGGTGGAACCTCCCAGCTTTTCACTAAAGTAGGCTACGGGCTTCTTATCCTGCATAAGAACAGCTCCAATACCTACACCAGATGCATCACACTCGATTTCAAATGTCTTAAGAAAATCAGGGAGTATTAGTAAGGGAGAGTTGATAAGCTTCTCTTTCAAGGCCTGGAAGGCCTTCTCCTGGTCGTCTCCCCATTTGAATCCAAAGTCCTTGTTGATCACTTCAGTGAGTGGCGCGGCTATGGTGCTGAAATTCTTCACGAACCGCCTGTAGAAACCAACTAGCCCATGGAAGGTTCGAACCTCACTAACATTTGTAGGCCTGGGCCATTCCTTGATGGCTTTGATCTTCTCATCATCTACTTGTACACCTACGACACTCACAACAAAGCCTAAGAAAACAACTTGATCAGTGCAAAAGGAACACTTAGATAAGTTAGCAAAGAGGGATTAAGAACGTAGAAGTTCTTAAACCGATTTGATATGGCCCAAATGCTCATCCAGGCTCTTGCTGTAGATCAGAATATCATCGAATTAGACTACTACGAAGACTCCGATAAATGGCCTAAGCACATGATTCATAAGCCTCATGAAGGTGCTAGGTGCATTGGTGAGTCCGAAAGGCATCACTAGCCATTCATAGAGTCCTTTCTTCGTCTTGAACCGAGTCTTCCACTCATCTCCTTCTTTCATACGGATTTAGTGATACCCACTCTTGAGATCAATCTTTGTGAAGACCGTGGAACCACACAGCTCGTCTAACTTGTCATCTAGGCGTGGAATAGGATGTCTGTACTTGACCGTGATGTTGTTGATGGCTCTACAATCCACACACATCCTCCAGGTGCCATCCTTCTTCGGTACAAGTAATACTGGCACAGCACATGGACTCATGCTCTCGCGGATGGGAAAAATTGCAAAAAAAAACCTAAAGTTTGGTGATTTCGACAAAAAAAACCTGACAAATTTTTGACCGTAAAATAAAACCTGAAGGTTATATATTTCATATTTTAAAACCTGAAGTTTTCAATTATGCAAATCGAACCCCAGCCGATAACAGGGTTAACTTTTAACGGAGCTAAAACGACACGTTTTAACTTAAATTCAAACAAATCACTTTCTTCGTTTTTAACAAACTAGAACGGCAAAAAAAACGTGAAAGAAGAAGAAAAATGTGCTATTTTGAAACGATTGAAATTCTATGAATTCGACGTCTTTGCCGAGAACCCTAATTGCCTCTTTGTCTTTCTATGTGATTTTTGTTTGACGATGAAAGTAAGTGACTAATTTGCAAAACTCAGCTGTTTTAATTATTTAATTGACTGGTTTGAGTTTAAGCTAAACGTGGAATTTTAGCTCCGTTAAAAAATTAACCCCGTTATCGGATGGGGTTCAATTTGCATAATTAAAAACTTCGGGTTTTAAAATATGAAATACATAAACTTAAGGTTTTATTTTACAGTTGAAAATTTGTCAGGTTTTTTTTGTCGAAATCACTAAACCTTGGTTTTTTTTTTGCAATTTTTCCCTCGCGGATGTAACCCTTACTCATCAGCTCCTCTACTTGTCTTTGTAGCTCCTTAGTCTCCAATGGGTTGGTCCGGTAGGCTGGACTGTTTGGTAGAGCCGCGCCAGGCACTAGATCAATCTGATGCTCAATCTCGCGGATAGGTGGCAAACCATGTGGGATCTTCAGGAAATACGTCATGGTATTCCTGCAATAACTTAGACATACCACTAGGGACCTCTTGTACATTGTTAGTACTTACAAGGGACTCCTTGTATATAAATAACAATATAGGAACATCAGGGTGTAAGTCCTTAGATACTTCACCGTGGTTGATGTAGATATTGGTGTTGAGTGATGGTTCCTTCTCTTGCTTGGCCTTGTGTTTGAGATAGAGTTGATCCTGGTAGATCTCACTAGGTGTGAGTGGAAGGAGGTTGATCTTTCGACCCTTGAAGTCAAATGAATATTTGTTGGTGTAGCCATCATGAGTTACCCTTCTATCGAACTGCCATGGTCTCCCTAATTGCACATGGCTCGACCCCATCGGCAGCACATCACACAGAATCTCATCGACATACCTACCAATGGTCAATGAGACCGTAACCTGCTGGGTGACATTCAGGGCTCCACCTTCATTTAACCATTGAAGCTTATACGATCTTGGATGTTGAGTGATGTTTAGGTTAAGCTTCTTGACCATGCTCTCATTTGCTGCGTTGGTGCAGCTTCCTCCGTCGATGATGAGGCTGCAAACTTTTTCCTTGATAAAGCATCGGGTGTGGAAGAGGTTCTCCCTTTGCACTAGCTCATCACTCATTCCTTGAGCACTAAGAACTCGCCTGGTGACTAGCATCTCTCCTACAGCTGCAGCTGCTTCCTCCTCTTGGTCTGACTCAACTTCAGACTCCTCTTGGGGAATGATCTCCCCATCATCTCTAAGCAAGAAAACCTTCTTGTTGGGACACTCACGTGAGTAATGCCCCATTCCTTGACACCTGAAACATCGAACATTACCTAAGTTAGTAGTGTTCTTTGGCTTAAATGTTCCTTTGGCATCTCCTAGAGGTGCGGTTGAGGCTGGTTTGATGTCGCTTGAACTGGTTGGCTTAACTTCTCTGTATTCTCGTGGCTTTGGAGTATTAGGCGTGTAGCTAGGCTTGGTAAAACGCCCTTATTATGTACTTCAATCAACTCAGCTTTGTGCACCATCTCCTCAAGATCCTCATAAGATTGCAACTCCAGTTTGTCTTGAATGTCACGGCTAAGACCTCCTAGGAACCGAGCCATAGTAACTTCCTCGGCTTCTTCTAAGCTAGCACGGATCATCAAGGTCTCCATATCCTGGTATGGATCCCTGGGTCAACTTCCTGAGTTTGTTAAGTGTTTCTCGGTGGTAATGGTTTGGTACAAAGCGCTTTCTCATGTGGGTGATGAGTTGTGGCTAGGTAGAGATAGTCGGATCATTGTGTCGGCTTCGAGTAGCACATGGTTGATCCCACCATAGAAGCGCGTAGTCGCTGAATTCTGAGACGGCTATCTTAACCTTATTCACCGGGTAGGTGTCATGACACACAAAGCTTGATTCCATCTTCCTCTCCCAGTCTAGGTAAGCTTCCGGGTCGTTTTTGCCTTGGAATGAAGGGAACTTGGCTTTGATGTGCCTGAGCTGCTGCTTCACCGGGTCCCTATGGTCCTCCCGGCCACGTCTATAACTCCTCCTGCTTCGGTCCGATGCATTGAGACCATAGTAGTCTTCTCCAGAGTCGACATAGACGGGGTGTTCTGCCGTGTGGTAGCCTCGGCGGTTAGCGTCCGTAGGTGCTCGGTGTCTCCTGTCTCTCTCTCCTTGTTCTCTAGTCTCTTCGGGTGCTCGATGCCTCGGCTCCCTAGGAATTCTACCTTCGACACCGATCGGATGGACGTTGCGGACAACCCTGAATCTGGAGGTGCCGGCAATGCCTTTTCCGCGCGCAATCCTTATAGCTTCTGTAGGGGTGGGTGTGTGCTCATTCTCGGACTCCGATGTCGCCTCCTTGTCCTTATCAACTTGTTTCTCACACTCCAAAGCTAATTGTTGCGCGATTTGCTGAGGCAGGACTAGTTGGATGGTCTCAGTGATTTGGGTAGCAATGAGTTTTCTGATGTCATCCATAGCGTCTGTAGGAGCCGCCATGTTCATGCGTTACCAAACAAAGAACTCGCAGTAAGTAGTTCTAGAATTAAAATAACAAGTAACTTGCAAGAACAACAAAACTATCAAAGTTTTAACGCAAAGAAGGCAAGGCTGAATAGACAAGTTTGTAGCGTCCTAACACAATTCTCTCTAGTTTAAATACAAGTTTGACGAACGTATGAAACATCTAACAACGCGTTTCTAGGACTCTAAACCAAGTTTCATGCCACATAAGTGCTTATAAATATCTCAATGAGCTTTCTACAAGTTTCACGAACTTATGAAACATCTAACAACGCGTTTCTAGGAAACTAAACCAAGTTTCATGCAATATGAGTACTTATAAGTATCTCAATGAGATTTGTACAAGTTTCACGAACTTATGAAACATCTAACAACGCGTTTCTAGGACTCTAAACCAATTTTCATGCAACATGAATGCTTATAAGTGTCTCAATGAGCTTTATACAAGTTTGACGGACGTATGAAACATCTAACAACGCGTTTCTAGGACTCTAAACCAAGTTTCATGCAACATGAGTGCTTATGAGTTCCTCAATGAGCTTTATACAAGTTTGACGAACTTATGAAATATCTAACAACGCGTTTCTAGGACTCTAAACCTAGTTTCATGCAACATGAGTGATTATAAGTGTCTCAATGAGCTTTGTACAAGTTTCACGAACTTATGAAACATCTAACAACGCGTTTCTAGGACTCTAAAACAAGTTTCATGCAACACGAGTGCTTCTAAGTTCCTCAATGAGCTTTGTACAAGTTTGACGAACTTATGAAACCTCTAATAATGTGTTTCTAGGACTCTAAACCAAGTTTCATGCACAATGAGAGCTTATAAGTTCGTCAATGAGCTTTGTAAAAGTTTGACGAACGTATGAAACATCTAACAACGTGTTTCTAGGACTCTAAACCAAGTTTCATGCAACATGAGTGCTTATAAGTTCCTCAATGAGCTTTGTACAAGTTTGACGAACTTATGAACATCTAACAACGCGTTTCTAGGACTCTAAACCAAGTTTCATGCAACATAAGAGCTTATAAGTTCCTCAATGAACTTTGTAAAAGTTTTACCAACGTATGAAACATCTAACAACGCGTTTCTTGGATTCTAAACCAAATTTCATGCAACATGAGTGCTTATAAGTTTCTCAATGAGCTTTGTACAAGTTTCACGAACTTATGAAACATCTAACAACGCGTTTCTAGGACTTTAAACCAATTTTCATGCAACATGAATGAGTATAAGTGTCTCAATGAGCTTTATACAAGTTTGACGAACTTATGAAACATCTTATAACGCGTTTCTAGGACTCTAAACCAAGTTTCATGCAACATGAGTGCTTATAAGTATCTCAATGAGCTTTGTACAAGTTTGACGAACTTATGAAACACCTAACAACGCGTTTCTAGGACTCTAAACCAAGTTTCAAGCAACATGAGTGCTTATAAGTTTCTCAATGAGCTTTGTACAAGTTTGACGGACGTATGAAACATCTAACAACGCGTTTCTAGGACTCTAAAGCAAGTTTCATGCAACATGAGTGCTTATAAGTTCCTCAATGAGCTTTGTACAAGTTTCACGAACTTATGAAACATCTAACAACGCGTTTCTAGGACTCTAAACCAAGTTTCATGCAACATGAGTGCTAATAAGTTCCTCAATGAGCTTTGTACAAGTTTCACGAACTTATGAAACATCTAACAACGCGTTTCTAGGACTTAAACAAGTTTCATGCAACATGAGTGCTTCTTAGTTCCTCAACGAGCTTTGTACAATTTTGACGAACGTATGAAACATCTAACAACGCGTTTCTAGGACTCTAAACCAAGTTTCATGCAACATGAGTGCTTATAAGTTCCTCAATGAGCTTTGTACAAGTTTCACGAACTTATGAAACATCTAACAACGCGTTTCTAGGACTCTAAACGAAGTTTCATGCAACATGAGTGATTATAAGTGTCTCAATGAGCTTTGTACAAGTTTCACGAACTTATGAAATATCTAACAACGCGTTTCTAGGACTCTAAACCAAGTTTCATGCAACATGAGTGCTTATAAGTTCCTCAATGAGCTTTGTACAAGTTTCACGAACTTATGAACATCTAACAACGCGTTTCTAGGACTCTAAACCAAGTTTCATGCAACATAAGAGCTTATAAGTTCCTCAATGAGCTTTGTAAAAGTTTTACCAACGTATGAAACGTCTAACAACGCGTTTCTAGGATTCTAAACCAAATTTCATGCAACATGAGTGCTTATAAGTTTCTCAATGAGCTTTGTACAAGTTTCACGAACTTATGAAACATCTAACAACGCGTTTCTAGGACTTTAAACCAATTTTCATGCAACATGAATGAGTATAAGTGTCTCAATGAGCTTTATACAAGTTTGACGAACTTATGAAACATCTTATAACGCGTTTCTAGGACTCTAAACCAAGTTTCATGCAACATGAGTGCTTATAAGTATCTCAATGAGCTTTGTACAAGTTTGATGAACTTATGAAACACCTAACAACGCGTTTCTAGGACTCTAAACCAAGTTTCATGCAACATGAGTGCTTATAAGTTTCTCAATGAGCTTTGTACAAGTTTGACGGACGTATGAAACATCTAACAACGCGTTTCTAGGACTCTAAAGCAAGTTTCATGCAACATGAGTGCTTATAAGTTCCTCAATGAGCTTTGTACAAGTTTCACGAACTTATGAAACATCTAACAACGCGTTTCTAGGACTCTAAACCAAGTTTCATGCAACATGAGTGCTTATAAGTTCCTCAATGAGCTTTGTACAAGTTTCACGAACTTATGAAACATCTAACAACGCGTTTCTAGGACTTAAACAAGTTTCATGCAACATGAGTGCTTCTTAGTTCCTCAACGAGCTTTGTACAATTTTGACGAACGTATGAAACATCTAACAACGCGTTTCTAGGACTCTAAACCAAGTTTCATGCAACATGAGTGCTTATAAGTTCCTCAATGAGCTTTGTACAAGTTTCACGAACTTATGAAACATCTAACAACGCGTTTCTAGGACTCTAAACGAAGTTTCATGCAACATGAGTGATTATAAGTGTCTCAATGAGCTTTGTACAAGTTTCACGAACTTATGAAATATCTAACAACGCGTTTCTAGGACTCTAAACCAAGTTTCATGCAACATGAGAGCTTATAAGTTCCTCAATGAGCTTTGTACAAGTTTCACGAACTTATGAACATCTAACAACGCGTTTCTAGGACTCTAAACCAAGTTTCATGCAACATAAGAGCTTATAAGTTCCTCAATGAGCTTTGTAAAAGTTTTACCAACGTATGAAACATCTAACAACGCGTTTCTAGGATTCTAAACCAAATTTCATGCAACATGAGTGCTTATAAGTTTCTCAATGAGCTTTGTACAAGTTTCACGAACTTATGAAACATCTAACAACGCGTTTCTAGGACTTTAAACCAATTTTCATGCAACATGAATGAGTATAAGTGTCTCAATGAGCTTTATACAAGTTTGACGAACTTATGAAACATCTTATAACGCGTTTCTAGGACTCTAAACCAAGTTTCATGCAACATGAGTGCTTATAAGTATCTCAAAGAGCTTTGTACAAGTTTGACGAACTTATGAAACACCTAACAACGCGTTTCTAGGACTCTAAACCAAGTTTCATGCAACATGAGTGCTTATAAGTTTCTCAATGAGCTTTGTACAAGTTTGACGAACGTATGAAACATCTAACAACGCGTTTCTAGGACTCTAAAGCAAGTTTCATTCAACATGAGTGCTTATAAGTTCCTCAATGAGCTTTGTACAAGTTTCACGAACTTATGAAACATCTAACAACGCGTTTCTAGGACTCTAAACCAAGTTTCATGCAACATGAGTGCTTATAAGTTCCTCAATGAGCTTTGTACAAGTTTCATGAACTTATGAAACATCTAACAACGCGTTTCTAGGACTCAAACAAGTTTCATGCAACATGAGTGCTTCTTAGTTCCTCAACGAGCTTTGTACAATTTTGACGAACGTATGAAACATCTAACAACGCGTTTCTAGGACTCTAAACCAAGTTTCATGCAACATGAGTGCTTATAAGTTCCTCAATGAGCTTTGTACAAGTTTCACGAACTTATGAAACATCTAACAACGCGTTTCTAGGACTCTAAACGAAGTTTCATGCAACATGAGTGATTATAAGTGTCTCAATGAGCTTTGTACAAGTTTCACGAACTTATGAAATATCTAACAACGCGTTTCTAGGACTCTAAACCAAGTTTCATGCAACATGAGTGCTTAAAAGTTCCTCAATGAGCTTTGTACATGTTTCACGAATTTATGAACATCTAACAACGCGTTTCTAGGACTCTAAACCAAGTTTCATGCAACATAAGAGCTTATAAGTTTCTCAATGAGCTTTGTAAAAGTTTTACCAACGTATGAAACATCTAACAACGCGTTTCTAGGATTCTAAACCAAATTTCATGCAACATGAGTGCTTATAAGTTTCTCAATGAGCTTTGTACAAGTTTCACGAACTTATGAAACATCTAACAACGCGTTTCTAGGACTTTAAACCAATTTTCATGCAACATGAATGAGTATAAGTGTCTCAATGAGCTTTATACAAGTTTGACGAACTTATGAAACATCTAATAACGCGTTTCTAGGACTCTAAACCAAGTTTCATGCAACATGAGTGCTTATAAGTATCTCAATGAGCTTTGTACAAGTTTGACGAATTTATGAAACACCTAACAACGCGTTTCTAGGACTCTAAACCAAGTTTCATGCAACATGAGTGCTTATAAGTTTCTCAATGAGCTTTGTACAAGTTTGACGAACGTATGAAACATCTAACAATGCGTTTCTAGGACTCTAAAGCAAGTTTCATGCAACATGAGTGCTTATAAGTTCCTCAATGACCTTTGTACAAGTTTCACGAACTTATGAAACATCTAACAACGCGTTTCTAGGACTCTAAACCAAGTTTCATGCAACATGAGTGCTTATAAGTTCCTCAATGAGCTTTGTACAAGTTTCACGAACTTATAAAACATCTAACAACGCGTTTCTAGGACTCTAAAACAAGTTTAATGCAACATGAGTGCTTCTTAGTTCCTCAATGAGCTTTGTACAATTTTGACGAACGTATGAAACATCTAACAACGCGTTTCTAGGACTCTAAACCTAGTTTCATGCAACATGATTGCTTATAAGTTCCTCAATGAGCTTTGTACAAGTTTCACGAACTTATGAAACATCTAACAACGCGTTTCTAGGACTCTAAACGAAGTTTCATGCAACATGAGTGATTATAAGTGTCTCAATGAGCTTTGTACAAGTTTCACGAACTTATGAAACATCTAACAACGCGTTTCTAGGACTCTAAACCAAGTTTCATGCAATATGAGTGCTTATAAGTTCCTCAATGAGCTTTGTACAAGTTTCACGAACTTATGAACATCTAACAACGCGTTTCTAGGACTCTAAACCAAGTTTCATGCAACATAAGAGCTTATAAGTTCCTCAATGAGCTTTGTAAAAGTTTTACCAACGTATGAAACATCTAACAACGCGTTTCTAGGATTCTAAACCAAATTTCATGCAACATGAGTGCTTATAAGTTTCTCAATGAGCTTTGTACAAGTTTCACGAACTTATGAAACATCTAACAACGCGTTTCTAGGACTTTAAACCAATTTTCATGCAACATGAATGAGTATAAGTGTCTCAATGAGCTTTATACAAGTTTGACGAACTTATGAAACATCTAATAACGCGTTTCGAGGACCCTAAACCAAGTTTCATGCAACATGAGTGCTTATAAGTATCTCAATGAGCTTTGTACAAGTTTGACGAACTTATGAAACACCTAACAACGCGTTTCTAGGACTCTAAACCAAGTTTCATGCAACATGAGTGCTTCTAAGTTCCTCAATGAGCTTTGTACAAGTTTGACAAATTTATATGAAACCTCTAACAACGTGTTTCTAGGACTCTAAACCAAGTTTCATGCACAATGAGAGCTTATAAGTTCCTCAATGAGCTTTGTAAAAGTTTGACGAATGTATGAAACATCTAACAACGTGTTTCTAGGACTCTAAACCAAGTTTCATGCAACATGAGTGCTTATAAGTTCCTCAATGAGCTTTGTACAAGTTTCACGAACTTATGAACATCTAACAACACGTTTCAAGGATTCTACACCAAGTTTCATGCAACATAAGAGCTTATAAGTTCCTCAATGAGCTTTGTAAAAGTTTTACCAACGTATGAAACATCTAACAACGCGTTTCTAGGATTCTAAACCAAATTTCATGCAACATGAGTGCTTATAAGTTTCTCAATGAGCTTTGTACAAGTTTCACGAACTTATGAAACATCTAACAACGCGTTTCTAGGACTTTAAACCAATTTTCATGCAACATGAATGAGTATAAGTGTCTCAATGAGCTTTATACAAGTTTGACGAACTTATGAAACATCTTATAACGCGTTTCTAGGACTCTAAACCAAGTTTCATGCAACATGAGTGCTTATAAGTATCTCAATGAGCTTTGTACAAGTTTGACGAACTTATGAAACACCTAACAACGCGTTTCTAGGACTCTAAACCAAGTTTCATGCAACATGAGTGCTTATAAGTTTCTCAATGAGCTTTGTACAAGTTTGACGAACGTATGAAACATCTAACAACGCGTTTCTAGGACTCTAAAGCAAGTTTCATGCAACATGAGTGCTTATAAGTTCCTCAATGAGCTTTGTACAAGTTTCACGAACTTATGAAACATCTAACAACGCGTTTCTAGGACTCTAAACCAAGTTTCATGCAACATGAGTGCTTATAAGTTCCTCAATGAGCTTTGTACAAGTTTCACGAACTTATGAAACATCTAACAACGCGTTTCTAGGACTCAAACAAGTTTCATGCAACATGAGTGCTTCTTAGTTCCTCAACGAGCTTTGTACAATTTTGACGAACGTATGAAACATCTAACAACGCGTTTCTAGGACTCTAAACCAAGTTTCATGCAACATGAGTGCTTATAAGTTCCTCAATGAGCTTTGTACAAGTTTCACGAACTTATGAAACATCTAACAACGCGTTTCTAGGACTCTAAACGAAGTTTCATGAAACATGAGTGATTATAAGTGTCTCAATGAGCTTTGTACAAGTTTCAAATATCTAACAACGAACTTATGAAATATCTAACAACGCGTTATAAGTTCTAGGACTCTAAACCAAGTTTCTGCAACATGAGTGCTTATAAGTTCCTCAATGAGCTTTGTACAAGTTTCACGAACTTATGAACATCTAACAACGCGTTTCTAGGACTCTTAACCAAGTTTCATGCAACATAAGAGCTTATAAGTTCCTCAATGAGCTTTGTAATAGTTTTACCAACGTATGAAACATCTAACAACGCGTTTCTAGGATTCTAAACCAAATTTCATGCAACATGAGTGCTTATAAGTTTCTCAATTAGCTTTGTACAAGTTTCACGAACTTATGAAACATCTAACAACGCGTTTCTAGGACTTTAAACCAATTTTCATGCAACATGAATGAGTATAAGTGTCTCAATGAGCTTTATACAAGTTTGACGAACTTATGAAACATCTAATAACGCGTTTCTAGGACTCTAAACCAAGTTTCATGCAACATGAGTGCTTATAAGTATCTCAATGAGCTTTGTACAAGTTTGACGAACTTATGAAACACCTAACAACGCGTTTCTAGGACTCTAAACCAAGTTTCATGCAACATGAGTGCTTATAAGTTTCTCAATGAGCTTTGTACAAGTTTGACGAACGTATGAAACATCTAACAATGCGTTTCTAGGACTCTAAAGCAAGTTTCATGCAACATGAGTGCTTATAAGTTCCTCAATGAGCTTTTGTACAAGTTTCACGAACTTATGAAACATCTAACAACGCGTTTCTAGGACTCTAAACCAAGTTTCATGCAACATGAGTGCTTATAAGTTCCTCAATGAGCTTTGTACAAGTTTCACGAACTTATGAAACATCTAACAACGCGTTTCTAGGACTCTAAAACAAGTTTCATGCAACATGAGTGCTTCTTAGTTCCTCAATGAGCTTTGTACAATTTTGACGAACGTATGAAACATCTAACAACGCGTTTCTAGGACTCTAAACCAAGTTTCATGCAACATGATTGCTTATAAGTTCCTCAATGAGCTTTGTACAAGTTTCACGAACTGATATGCTTATACAGTTCCTCAACAACGCGTGAGCTTCTAGGACTCTAGTTTCAACGAAGTTTGAAACATGCAACATGAGTGATTATAAGTGTCTCTAATGAGCTTTGTACAAGTTTCATGCAAGTTATGAAACATCTAACAACGCGTTTCTAGGACTCTAAACCAAGTTTCATGCAACATGAGTGCTTATAAGTTCCTCAATGAGCTTTGTACAAGTTTCACGAACTTATGAACATCTAACAACGCGTTTCTAGGACTCTAAACCAAGTTTCATGCAACATAAGAGCTTATAAGTTCCTCAATGAGCTTTGTAAAAGTTTTACCAACGTATGAAACATCTAACAACGCGTTTCTAGGATTCTAAACCAAGTTTCATGCAACATGAATGAGTATAAGTGTCTCAATGAGCTGTATACAAGTTTGACGAACTTATGAAACATCTAATAACGCGTTTCGAGGACCCTAAACCAAGTTTCATGCAACATGAGTGCTTATAAGTATCTCAATGAGCTTTGTACAAGTTTGACGAACTTATGAAACACCTAACAACGCGTTTCTAGGACTCTAAACCAAGTTTCATGCAACATGAGTGCTTCTAAGTTCCTCAATGAGCTTTGTACAAGTTTGATAAATTTATATGAAACCTCTAACAACGTGTTTCTAGGACTCTAAACCAAGTTTCATGCACAATGAGAGCTTATAAGTTCCTCAATGAGCTTTGTAAAAGTTTGACGAACGTATGAAACATCTAACAACGTGTTTCTAGGACTCTAAACCAAGTTTCATGCAACATGAGTGCTTATAAGTTCCTCAATGAGCTTTGTACAAGTTTCACGAACTTATGAACATCTAACAACACGTTTCAAGGATTCTACACCAAGTTTCATGCAACATAAGAGCTTATAAGTTCCTCAATGAGCTTTGTAAAAGTTTTACCAACGTATGAAACATCTAACAACGCGTTTCTAGGATTCTAAACCAAATTTCATGCAACATGAGTGCTTATAAGTTTCTCAATGAGCTTTGTACAAGTTTCACGAACTTATGAAACATCTAACAACGCGTTTCTAGGACTTTAAACCAATTTTCATGCAACATGAATGAGTATAAGTGTCTCAATGAGCTTTATACAAGTTTGACGAACTTATGAAACATCTTATAACGCGTTTCTAGGACTCTAAACCAAGTTTCATGCAACATGAGTGCTTATAAGTATCTCAATGAGCTTTGTACAAGTTTGATGAACTTATGAAACACCTAACAACGCGTTTCTAGGACTCTAAACCAAGTTTCATGCAACATGAGTGCTTATAAGTATCTCAATGAGCTTTGTACAAGTTTGACGAACTTATGAAACACCTAACAACGCGTTTCTAGGACTCTAAACCAAGTTTCATGCAACATGAGTGCTAATAAGTTTCTCAATGAGCTTTGTACAAGTTTGACGAACGTATGAAACATCTAACAACACGTTTCTAGGACTCTAAAGCAAGTTTCATGCAACATGAGTGCTTATAAGTTCCTCAATGAGCTTTGTACAAGTTTCACGAACTTATGAAACATCTAACAACGCGTTTCTAGGACTCTAAACCAAGTTTCATGCAACATGAGTGCTTATAAGTTCCTCAATGAGCTTTGTACAAGTTTCACGAACTTATGAAACATCTAACAACGCGTTTCTAGGACTCTAAACGAAGTTTCATGCAACATGAGTGATTATAAGTGTCTCAATGAGCTTTGTACAAGTTTCACGAACTTATGAAACATCTAACAACTCGTTTCTAGGACTCTAAACTAAGTTTCATGCACAATGAGAGCTTATAAGTTCCTCAATGAGCTTTGTAAAAGTTTGACGAACGTATGAAACATGTAACTACGTGTTTCTAGGACTCTAAACCAAGTTACATGCAACATGAGTGCTTATAAGTTCCTCAATGAGCTTTGTACAAGTTTCACGAACTTATGAACATATAACAACGCGTTTCTAGGACTTTAAACGAAGTTTCATGCAACATGAGAGCTTATAAGTTCCTCAATTAGCTTTGTTCAAGTTTGACGAACGTATGAAACATCTAACAACGCGTTTCTAGGATTCTAAACCAAGTTTCATGCAACATCAGTGCTTATAAGCTCCTCAATGAGCTTTGTACAAGTTTCACGAACTTATGAAACATCTAACAACGCGTTTCTAGGACTCTAAACCAAGTTTCAGGCAACATGAATGATTATAAGTGTCTCAATGAGCTTTATACAAGTTTGAAGAACTTATGAAACATCTAACAACACGTTTCTAGGACTCTAAACCAAAGTTTCATGTAACATGAGTGCTTATAAGTATCTCAATGAGCTTTGTACAAGTTTGACGAACTTATGAAACATCTAACAACGTGTTTCTAGGACTCTAAACTAAGTTTCATGCAACATGAGTGCTTATAAGTTTCTCAATGAGCTTTTTACAAGTTTGACAAACGTATGAAACAGCTAAAAACGCGTTTCTAGGACTCTAAACCAAGTTCCATGCAACATGAGTGCTTATGAGTTCCTCAATGAGCTTTATACAAGTTTGACGAACTTATGAAACATCTAACAACGCGTTTCTAGGATTCTAAACCAAGTTTCATGCAACATGAGTGATTATAAGTGTCTCAATGAGCTTTGTACAAGTTTCACGAACTTATGAAACATCTAACAACGCGTTTCTAGGACTCTAAAACAAGTTTCATGCAACATTAGTGCTTCTAAGTTCCTCAATGAGCTTTGTACAAGTTTGACAAATTTATATGAAACCTCTAACAACGTGTTTCTAGGACTCTAAACCAAGTTTCATGCACAATGAGAGCTTATAAGTTCCTCAATGAGCTTTGTAAAAGTTTGACGAACGTATGAAACATCTAACAACGTGATTCTAGGACTCTAAACCAAGTTTCATGCAACATGAGTGCTTATAAGTTCCTCAATGAGCTTTGTACAAGTTTCACGAACTTATGAACATCTAACAACACGTTTCAAGGATTCTACACCAAGTTTCATGCAACATAAGAGCTTATAAGTTCCTCAATGAGGTTTGTAAAAGTTTTACCAACGTATGAAACATCTAACAACGCGTTTCTAGGATTCTTAACCAAGTTTCATGCAACATGAGTGCTTCTAAGTTCCTCAATGAGCTTTGTAAATGTTTCACGAACTTATGAACATCTAACAACGCGTTTCTAGGATTCTAAACCAAGTTTCATGCAACATAAGAGCTTATAAGTTCCTCAATGAGCTTTGTAAAAGTTTTACAAATGTATGAAACATCTAACAACGCGTTTCTAGAATTCTAAACCAAATTTCATGCAACATGAGTGCTTATAAGTTTCTCAATGAGCTTTTTACAAGTTTCACGAACTTATGAAACATCTAACAACGCGTTTCTACTTCTCTAAACCAATTTTCATGCAACATGAATGATTATAAGTGTCTCAATGAGCTTTATACAAGTTTGACGAACTTATGAAACATCTAACAACGCGTTTCTAGGACTGTAAACCAAGTTTCATGTAACATGAGTGCTTATAAGTATCTCAATGAGCTTTGTACAAGTTTGACGAACTTATGAAACATCTAACAACGCGTTTCTAGGACTCTAAACTAAGTTTCATGCAACATGAGTGCTTATAAGTTTCTCAATGAGCTTTTTACAAGTTTGACAAACGTATGAAACAGCTAAAAACGCGTTTCTAGGACTCTAAACCAAGTTCCATGCAACATGAGTGCTTATGAGTTCCTCAATGAGCTTTATACAAGTTTGACGAACTTATGAAACATCTAACAACGCGTTTCTAGGATTCTAAACCAAGTTTCATGCAACATGAGTGATTATAAGTGTCTCAATGAGCTTTGTACAAGTTTCACGAACTTATGAAACATCTAACAACGCGTTTCTAGGACTCTAAAACAAGTTTCATGCAACATGAGTGCTTCTAAGTTCCTCAATGAGCTTTGTACAAGTTTGACAAATTTATATGAAACCTCTAACAACGTGTTTCTAGGACTCTAAACCAAGTTTCATGCACAATGAGAGCTTATAAGTTCCTCAATGAGCTTTGTAAAAGTTTGACGAACGTATGAAACATCTAACAACGTGTTTCTAGGACTCTAAACCAAGTTTCATGCAACATGAGTGCTTATAAGTTCCTCAATGAGCTTTGTACAAGTTTCACGAACTTATGAACATCTAACAACACGTTTCAAGGATTCTACACCAAGTTTCATGCAACATAAGAGCTTATAAGTTCCTCAATGAGCTTTGTAAAAGTTTTACCAACGTATGAAATATCTAACAACGCGTTTCTAGGATTCTTAACCAAGTTTCATGCAACATGAGTGCTTCTAAGTTCCTCAATGAGCTTTGTAAATGTTTCACGAACTTATGAACATCTAACAACGCGTTTCTAGGATTCTAAACCAAGTTTCATGCAACATAAGAGCTTATAAGTTCCTCAATGAGCTTTGTAAAAGTTTTACAAATGTATGAAACATCTAACAACGCGTTTCTAGAATTCTAAACCAAATTTCATGCAACATGAGTGCTTATAAGTTTCTCAATGAGCTTTGTACAAGTTTCACGAACTTATGAAACATCTAACAACGCGTTTCTACTTCTCTAAACCAATTTTCATGCAACATGAATGATTATAAGTGTCTCAATGAGCTTTATACAAGTTTGACGAACTTATGAAACATCTAACAACGCGTTTCTAGGACTCTAAACCAAGTTTCATGTAACATGAGTGCTAATAAGTATCTCAATGAGCTTTGTACAAGTTTGACGAACTTATGAAACATCTAACAACGCGTTTCTAGGACTCTAAACTAAGTTTCATGCAACATGAGTGCTTATAAGTTTCTCAATGAGCTTTTTACAAGTTTGACAAACGTATGAAACAGCTAAAAACGCGTTTCTAGGACTCTAAACCAAGTTCCATGCAACATGAGTGCTTATGAGTTCCTCAATGAGCTTTATACAAGTTTGACGAACTTATGAAACATCTAACAACGCGTTTCTAGGATTCTAAACCAAGTTTCATGCAACATGAGTGATTATAAGTGTCTCAATGAGCTTTGTACAAGTTTCACGAACTTATGAAACATCTAACAACGCGTTTCTAGGACTCTAAAACAAGTTTCATGCAACATGAGTGCTTCTAAGTTCCTCAATGAGCTTTGTACAAGTTTGACAAATTTATATGAAACCTCTAACAACGTGTTTCTAGGACTCTAAACCAAGTTTCATGCACAATGAGAGCTTATAAGTTCCTCAATGAGCTTTGTAAAAGTTTGACGAACGTATGAAACATCTAACAACGTGTTTCTAGGACTCTAAACCAAGTTTCATGCAACATGAGTGCTTATAAGTTCCTCAATGAGCTTTGTACAAGTTTCACGAACTTATGAACATCTAACAACACGTTTCAAGGATTCTACACCAAGTTTCATGCAACATAAGAGCTTATAAGTTCCTCAATGAGCTTTGTAAAAGTTTTACCAATGTATGAAACATCTAACAACGCGTTTCTAGGATTCTTAACCAAGTTTCATGCAACATGAGTGCTTCTAAGTTCCTAAATGAGCTTTGTAAATGTTTCACGAACTTATGAACATCTAACAACGCGTTTCTAGGACTCTAAACCAAGTTTCATGCAACATAAGAGCTTATAAGTTTCTCAATGAGCTTTGTAAAAGTTTTACAAACTTATGAAACATCTAACAACGCGTTTCTAGAATTCTAAACCAAATTTCATGCAACATGAGTGCTTATAAGTATCTCAATGAGCTTTGTACAAGTTTCACGAACTTATGAAACATCTAACAACGCGTTTCTACTTCTCTAAACCAATTTTCATGCAACAAGAATGATTATAAGTGTCTCAATGAGCTTTGTACAAGTTTGACGAACTTATGAAACATCTAACAACTCGTTTCTAGGACTCTAAACCAAGTTTCATGCAACATGAGTGCTTATAAGTATCTCAATGAGCTTTGTACAAGTTTGACGAACTTATTAAACATCTAACAACGCGTTTCTAGGACTCTAAACCAAGTTTCATGCAACATGAGTGCTTATAAGTTTCTCAATGAGCTTTGTACAAGTTTGACGTACGTATGAAACATCTAACAACGCGTTTTTAGGACTCTAAAGCAAGTTTTATGCAACATGAGTGCTTATAAGTTCCTCAAATAGCTTTGGACAAGTTTCACGAACTTATAAAACATCTATCAACGCGTTTCTAGGACTCTAAAACAAGTTTCATGCAACATGAGTGCTTCTAAGTTCCTCAATGAGCTTTGTACAAGTTTGACGAACGTATGAAACATCTAACAACGCATTTGTAGGACTCTAAACCAAGTTACATGCAACATGAGTGCTTATAAGTTCGTCAATGAGCTTTGTACAAGTTTCACGAACTTATGAAACATATAACAACTCGTTTCTAGGACTCTAAACCAAGTTTCATGCAACATGAGTGCTTATAAGTGTCTCAATGAGCTTTGTACAAGTTTCACGAACTTATGAAACATCTAACAACGCGTTTCTAGGACTCTAAACCAAGTTTCATGCACAATGAGAGCTTATAAGTTCCTCAATGAGCTTTGTAAAAGTTTGACGAACATATGAAACATCTAACAACGTGTTTCTAGGACTCTAAACCAAGTTACATGCAACATGAGTGCTTATAAGTTCCTCAATGAGCTTTGTACAAGTTTCACGAACTTATGAACATATAACAACGCGTTTCGAGGACTTTAAACCAAGTTTCATGCAACATGAGAGCTTATAAGTTCCTCAATTAGCTTTGTTCAAGTTTGACGAACGTATGAAACATCTAACAACGCGTTTCTAGGATTCTAAACCAAGTTTCATGCAACATGAGTGCTTATAAGCTCCTCAATGAGCTTTGTACAAGTTTGACGAACTTATGAAACATCTAACAACGCGTTTCTAGGACTCTAAACTAAGTTTCATGCAACATGAGTGCTTATAAGTTTCTCAATGAGCTTTTTACAAGTTTGACAAACGTATGAAACAACTAAAAACGCGTTTCTAGGACTCTAAACCAAGTTCCATGCAACATGAGTGCTTATGAGTTCCTCAATGAGCTTTATGTTGGAATTCGAGTATAAGGATGAGAGAATCATGAGCTTGTGAGACTCGAAGAGTATTGGGAGAATCCGTGAGAGTTTGTGTGGAGAGTTTAGTGAGAGATTAAAAGAGATTAAGAGATTAAGAGAGAACAATGTATAAAGAGAGTTTTGTATTAATGTAGAAGAGAGGATATACCTCCTTAATGTTTACAATAGAGCTTGCACAGCTTATATAGAGATTACAATGGCATATAGCCGTTTAGAGATAAGAGAGAATGTGTAACGGCTATATTTGTTCAAATGTATCGGCCAAGTGTGGCCGATATGATCTGACCGATATGAGCCAGATCCGACCGTTGGGAGAACGCAGTTTGAATGTATCGGCCAAGTGTGGCCGATATACTTGACCGATACAAGTCTTTCTCTTAGCCATATCGACTTCATCTTGTATCGGTTACTCTAGACCGGTACACCTTACCGATATAGGTCTCGCCACTTTGTATCGGTCACATTCTTGACCGATACCTTTGGTCGATACTCCACATCTTGTCATCTTCATATGTTTTGACATAATGCCCTTATGGGTTACCATTAGTCTCAACACTCCCCCTCAAGCTTAGCCTAATGAAATGGCTAAGATTGGAAATCGCTTAGACAAACCTCATTAAAACCCTTAGTAAGCAAAACCACTTGGGATAAAAGCATTACTAAGGGGAAAAAGAGTGTAAGTCTTTGCAATAGGGGTCTTCTTAATCTTGGCCTTTATCTTCTTGACTTGGCCGAAACTCCCCCTTAAGATAGAACCGGTTTGATCTTCTTGACTTTGCCGTGTTCTTCAATGAGGGTTCTTTGGATACTTGATTTGGTCTTCACGGTTTGTTCTTCACAAACTTTGGTGTGAGACTTTGATTTGATTCCTTTCCACGGCTTTGTTCTTCACAAGCTTGGGTGTGGATTTTGACCGAACACTCATGGCTTCCTCCTTTCTTCTCTTGATTTTTCCTTGATGGCATTCTTCTTGTCATTCAAGCAACCGAGAATGATCACTTGGCTCTCACTTCTTTTAACCTTCAAAGGATTCAAGAAAGGTGTAAAGCTTAGTGAAAGGGTTAACTTGATACGCTTAGATAGAAATGCACATAAGAAGCTTAAGTCTAGATGCAACTAATAAACCAATGAGTAATTTTGTTATTTAAACCTAAGTTCTTTAACAAATTTCAAATGATTTTATTTAGGCCTAATAGACTAAACAACTTTTAACAAGGGCAATGATTAGATTCATCAAGAACTAAGCAAGATTATGTGATGCGGCTCTAGTTCTTATGAGAATACGGATCATAATAAAGAGAGAGTGTTAAGGGACAGCCTTTAGTTTGTAGAGGAATGACTTGTCCTTGTAGTCGCATCTAGGTTTGAGCTTTGGCTTCTTCTTGAAGTCTTGCTTTCTTCTTTGTGCGGTTGGAACAAGGATTTGTCGGAGTATTTTGGCTTATCTCTTGATAGATGCATAAGCCGAGTAACAAGATTAGGCCTTGCACTTGGTAGTTGCTTTGGCCGATAGTGAGTAGAGCCGATTGTACTTGGCCGAGCCTAGTGTTGATGATGATGATGGTCTTGCTTCTTGTAGAGACTTGACCGAATGATTGATGAGAGCTCTTTACATCTTGGGACACTTTAGCATTCTCCAAGTGCATTTAGCCAAATGATGATTCTTCTTTGTTCCAAAGAAACTTTGGCCTTGTATCTTGTTGGTACTTAAGCCGATATGGATTGGTTGTGGAGGCTTCGTCCTTCTTGGTACTTTAGCCGAGAATGAGAGCTTTGTATTGACTTCGTCCTTCTTGGTACTTTAGTCAATACTTAGCCGGATTGGTGGTAGTGGCGGCTTAGTCCTTCTTGATACTTTGGCCGGGAGTGATGGATGATGAAATGGATAGATGAAGCTTTGCACTTTTGGTGAAGATGCTTTAGCCGCTTTGAGTGATTCTCCAAATTGATCATGAAGGAAGATATGTGATTTAACACTTTCTTTTCCCCCTTATGATCAAGATGGAGTAATCCCTTGATTGTTTGGTTCCTTTCTCGGCTTTGTTCTTCACAAGCTTGGTGAGAAAGGGTTCTCATCTTCTCTTTGGAAACCTTCCTTTGCACTTCTATTACCCTTTACCTCCTCTTTTATTTTCACATTTTCTAGTCACATAGCAATGCCTAGGGATTCTCATTGTTGATTCCTTGCTTGACTTTTAGAGATGATGATCCTACATCATCACAAAGATCAAAGGGAGTTTAATAACAATGGTAATCGGCAATGTTAGTGACATACTTGAAATACAAACCACTTAACTACTAGAACCAAGTACAAGGGAGGAAAAACAAGGAGAGCTTAAGCCTTAGATCAATAAATTCCCTAAGACATTTGACTAAGCTCGAGTATATATGTATCCTACCACAAGTTCAAGGTCTAGTTCTAGTTTCCATGGTTTGCACACAATTAATCCGAGAGGTTCAAAGCAAATAACAATTATAGACAATTATAGATAGTTAAGGTTTTAGAATTGGCCCTTTTTGGTTTGGTTCCTTGAGATGATGGTCATTGAGAAATTCTCTTGTTTGCTTCTTTACCTACATATAGATTCAAGTTAGCAACAAGGGACCATGGTCTTTTGTGCACAATGGCGGACCATGATCTTAAAACATAGATCATCACTCCATCTTCACCTTATATAGATGTTAATGTAGTGAATCATTTCCCCATGAGTCTAAAGATGGATTCATCATGACCCTTTAAAGTATCACCTTTCAAGTGGTCATGGATCTCTTTATAGACTCATGTTAGCCGAGGTTATGAAGGATTCATCAAGCTCTCGGTGTTTTATTAACACTTATGGAGGCTTGGTTCTCTTCCCTCTAAGAGAGTTTTGGATACCATAGACCTTAAGAGCTTTATCACAAGCGGGTCTTGGTACCTTACCCTTTTGATTAAACCGAAGATCTTTTGGATTAACCAAGGTTTGAAATTCACTTAGCCTTTCACCAAGATTCAAACCACTTCACCAAACAAGGACTAGTGGTTTGGTCTTGGACAAAGACATAAGTGAACCTTGTATCCTAGATCTTAAATTTGGACCAAGAACATGCTTTTAAACCGAAACTTTCATGGTATTGGATTCATCATGGTTCTTTTAGAAGCCATGGTTCTCATCCATTAGTCTTGGGTTAGACAAGGACCTTAAAGAACAATACAACCAAAACTATCATGTAGCTAAACCTTGTTGATTTATGCTAACAATGATTGTGTTTTGATTGTCTTGTACTTACCAAGGAAATTGGATTCAACATGTCCTTTACTCACTAAGAGTTAGGCGGATCATGGTTCACTTTCCAAAGGTCTTGTTTGAAGCATAAAAGGAAAGAGTTTTGGATTCATCAAGTGGCTTTGGACTCCTAAGAGTGAGCACACAAGGTTCACAAACCCTTTTGACTCGCAAGTTTCAAGTTTTGTTCTTGAATACTTGTTCATAGTCTAAACATGCCTAAGCAAAGTCCGATATGGATCTCAACATGGTTCCCTTTGGAGTCATAAGAGTGGGGAATCCATGGTTCTCATCCTCTTTGCTTTCGGCTTCTAAAAGTGCCTAAGCTTAGATGGCCTTGGATCTCAACATGGTTCCCTTTGGACTCATAAGAGTGGGGAATCCATGGTTCTCATCCTCTATGCTTTCGGCTTCCAAAACAACGCCTAAGCTTAGATGGTCTTGGATTCAACATGGTTCCCTTTGGACTCATAAGAGTGGGGAATCCATGGTTCTCATCCTCTATGCTTTTGGCTAAAAGAAACTATAGAGTGTTGGATTCAACGAGTTATTTGTTCTTAAAGGAGACAATAACAAGGTTCTCTAACTCTTTTAGCTCCCAAGTTTCAAGCTTTGATGCTTTGAATACTTGTTCATTGCTTATATGCCTAGGCTATTTGGATTCATCAATGTCCCTTTTGAACTCATAAGAGTGAGGGAACAATGATTCTCATCCACTAACTTTCGGCCTAACAAGGATCTTTAAGAACAACTCAACCAAAAACATCATGGAGCTAAATCCATTGATTTATGCTCACTATGATTCGGTTTTGATTGAATTGTTCTTGAAAGGAGCTTGGATTCAACATGTCTCTTTACTCATTAAGAGACAAAGAGATCATGGTTCACTTCCTAAGAGGAGAATTGATTCACCAAGATCTTAGTGCTCTAATCAAGCGGATCTTGGTCATTCCTCTTCTCCCCTAGATCCTTGTGTTTATAAGCAAATTAAAGAGAGGAGAATAGCGGAAGCGACTTACCTATGGGTCTCAAGAGCTTCGCTCGATACCATGTTGGAATTCGAGTATAAGGATGAGAGAATCATGAGCTTGTGAGACTCGAAGAGTATTGGGAGAATCCGTGAGAGTTTGTGTGGAGAGTTTAGTGAGAGATTAAAAGAGATTAAGAGATTAAGAGAGAACAATGTATAAAGAGAGTTTTGTATTAATGTAGAAGAGAGGATATACCTCCTTAATGTTTACAATAGAGCTTGCACAGCTTATATAGAGATTACAATGGCATATAGCCGTTTTTAGAGATAAGAGAGAGAATGTGTAACGGCTATATTTGTTCAAATGTATCGGCCAAGTGTGGCCGATATGATCGACCGATATGAGCCGGATCCGACCCGTTGGGAGAACGCAGTTTGAATGTATCGGCCAAGTGTGGCCGATATACTTGACCGATACAAGTCTTTCTCTTAGCCATATCGACTTCATCTTGTATCGGTTACTCTAGACCGGTACACCTTACCGATATAGGTCTCGCCACTTTGTATCGGTCACATTCTTGACCGATACCTTTGGTCGATACTCCACATCTTGTCATCTTCATATGTTTTGACATAATGCCCTTATGGGTTACCATTAGTCTCAACACTTTATACAAGTTTGACGAACTTATGAAACATCTAACAACGCGTTTCTAGGATTCTAAACCAAGTTTCATGCAACATGAGTGATTATAAGTGTCTCAATGAGCTTTGTACAAGTTTCACGAACTTATGAAACATCTAACAACGCGTTTCTAGGACTCTAAACCAAGTTTCATGCACAATGAGAGCTTATAAGTTCCTCAATGAGCTTTGTAAAAGTTTGACGAACATATGAAACATCTAACAACGTGTTTCTAGGACTCTAAACCGAGTTACATGCAACATGAGTGCTTATAAGTTCCTCAATGAGCTTTGTACAAGTTTCACGAACTTATGAACATATAACAACGCGTTTCTAGGACTTTAAACCAAGTTTCATGCAACATGAGAGCTTTTAAGTTCCTCAATTAGCTTTGTTCAAGTTTGACGAACGTATGAAACATCTAACAACGCGTTTCTAGGATTCTAAACCAAGTTTCATGCAACATGAGTGCTTATAAGCTCCTCAATGAGCTTTGTACAAGTTTGACGAACTTATGAAACATCTAACAACGCGTTTCTAGGACTCTAAACTAAGTTTCATGCAACATGAGTGCTTATAAGTTTCTCAATGAGCTTTTTACAAGTTTGACAAACGTATGAAACAACTAAAAACGCGTTTCTAGGACTCTAAACCAAGTTCCATGCAACATGAGTGCTTATGAGTTCCTCAATGAGCTTTATACAAGTTTGACGAACTTATGAAACATCTAACAACGCGTTTCTAGGATTCTAAACCAAGTTTCATGCAACATGAGTGATAATAAGTGTCTCAATGAGCTTTGTACAAGTTTCACGAACTTATGAAACATCTAACAACGCGTTTCTAGGACTCTAAAACAAGTTTCATGCAACATGAGTGCTTCTAAGTTCCTCAATGAGCTTTGTACAAGTTTTACAAATTTATATGAAACCTCTAACAACGTGTTTCTAGGACTCTAAACCAAGTTTCATGCACAATGAGAGCTTATAAGTTCCTCAATGAGCTTTGTAAAAGTTTGACGAACGTATGAAACATCTAACAACGTGTTTCTAGGACTCTAAACCAAGTTTCATGCAACATGAGTGCTTATAAGTTCCTCAATGAGCTTTGTACAAGTTTCACGAACTTATGAACATCTAACAACGCGTTTCAAGGACTCTACACCAAGTTTCATGCAACATAAGAGCTTATAAGTTCCTCAATGAGCTTTGTAAAAGTTTTACCAACGTATGAAGCATCTAACAACGCGTTTCTAGGATTCTTAACCAAGTTTCATGCAACATGAGTGCTTCTAAGTTCCTCAATGAGCTTTGTAAATGTTTCACGAACTTATGAACATCTAACAACGCGTTTCTAGGACTCTAAACCAAGTTTCATGCAACATAAGAGCTTATAAGTTCGTCAATGAGCTTTGTAAAAGTTTTACAAACGTATGAAACATCTAACAACGCGTTTCTAGAATTCTAAACCAAATTTCATGCAACATTAGTGCTTATAAGTTTCTCAATGAGCTTTGTACAAGTTTCACGAACTTATGAAACATCTAACAACGCGTTTCTACTTCTCTAAACCAATTTTCATGCAACATGAATGATTATAAGTGTCTCAATGAGATTTGTACAAGTTTGACGAACTTATGAAACATCTAACAACGCGTTTCTAGGACTCTAAACCAAGTTTCATGCAACATGAGTGCTTATAAGTATCTCAATGAGCTTTGTACAAGTTTGACGAACTTATGAAACATCTAACAACGCGTTTCTAGGACTCTAAACCAAGTTTCATGCAACATGAGTGCTTATAAGTTTCTCAATGAGCTTTGTACAAGTTTGACGAACGTATGAAACATCTAACAACGCGTTTCTAGGACTCTAAAGCAAGTTTTATGCAACATGAGTGCTTATAAGTTCCTCAAATAGCTTTGTACAAGTTTCACGAACTTATAAAACATCTATCAACGCGTTTCTAGGACTCTAAAACAAGTTTCATGCAACATGAGTGCTTCTAAGTTCCTCAATGAGCTTTGTACAAGTTTGACGAACGTAAGAAACATCTAACAACGCATTTCTAGGACTCTAAACCAAGTTACATGCAACATGAGTGCTTATAAGTTCCTCAATGAGCTTTGTACAAGTTTCACGAACTTATGAAACATATAACAACGCGTTTCTAGGACTCTAAACCAAGTTTCATGCAACATGAGTGCTTATAAGTTCCTCAATGAGCTTTGTACAAGTTTCAAGAACTTATGAAACATCTAACAACGCGTTTCTAGGACTCTAAACCAAGTTTCATGCAACATGAGTGATTATAAGTGTCTCAATGAGCTTTGTACAAGTTTCACGAACTTATGAAACATCTAACAACGCGTTTCTAGGACTCTAAACCAAGTTTCATGCACAAAGAGAGCTTATAAGTTCCTCAATGAGCTTTGTAAAAGTTTGACGAACATATAAAACATCTAACAACGTGTTTCTAGGACTCTAAACCGAGTTACATGCAACATGAGTGCTTATAAGTTCCTCAATGAGCTTTGTACAAGTTTCACGAACTTATGAACATATAACAACGCGTTTCTAGGACTTTAAACCAAGTTTCATGCAACATGAGAGCTTATAAGTTCCTCAATTAGCTTTGTTCAAGTTTGACGAACGTATGAAACATCTAACAACGCGTTTCTAGGATTCTAAACCAAGTTTCATGCAACATGAGTGCTTATAAGCTCCTCAATGAGCTTTGTACAAGTTTGACGAACTTATGAAACATCTAACAACGCGTTTCTAGGACTCTAAACTAAGTTTCATGCAACATGAGTGCTTATAAGTTTCTCAATGAGCTTTTTACAAGTTTGACAAACGTATGAAACAGCTAAAAACGCGCGTTTCTAGGACTCTAAACCAAGTTCCATGCAACATGAGTGCTTATGAGTTCCTCAATGAGCTTTATACAAGTTTGACGAACTTATGAAACATCTAACAACGCGTTTCTATGATTCTAAACCAAGTTTCATGCAACATGAGTGATTATAAGTGTCTCAATGAGCTTTGTACAAGTTTCACGAACTTATGAAACATCTAACAACGCGTTTCTAGGACTCTAAAACAAGTTTCATGCAACATGAGTGCTTCTAAGTTCCTCAATGAGCTTTGTACAAGTTTGACAAATTTATATGAAACCTCTAACAACGTGTTTCTAGGACTCTAAACCAAGTTTCATGCACAATGAGAGCTTATAAGTTCCTCAATGAGCTTTGTAAAAGTTTGACGAACGTATGAAACATCTAACAACGTGTTTCTAGGACTCTAAACCAAGTTTCATGCAACATGAGTGCTTATAAGTTCCTCAATGAGCTTTGTACAAGTTTCACGAACTTATGAACATCTAACAACGCGTTTCAAGGACTCTACACCAAGTTTCATGCAACATAAGAGCTTATAAGTTCCTCAATGAGCTTTGTAAAAGTTTTACCAACGTATGAAGCATCTAACAACGCGTTTCTAGGATTCTTAACCAAGTTTCATGAAACATGAGTGCTTCTAAGTTCCTCAATGAGCTTTGTAAATGTTTCACGAACTTATGAACATCTAACAACGCGTTTCTAGGACTCTAAACCAAGTTTCATGCAACATAAGAGCTTATAAGTTCGTCAATGAGCTTTGTAAAAGTTTTACAAACGTATGAAACATCTAACAACGCGTTTCTAGAATTCTAAACCAAATTTCATGCAACATGAGTGCTTATAAGTTCCTCAATGAGCTTTGTACAATTTTCACAAAATTATGAACATCTAACAACGCGTTTATAGGACTCTAAACCAAGTTTGATGCAACATGAGCGCTTATAAGTTCCTCAATGAGCTTTGTACAACTTTGACGAACGTATGAAACATCTAACAACGCGTTTCTAGGACTCTAAACCAAGTTTCATGCAACATGAGTGCTTATAAGTATCTCAATGAGCTTTGTACAAGTTTCACGAACTTATGAAATATCTAACAACACGTTTGTAGGACTCTAAACCAAGTTTCATGCAACATGGGCGCTTATAAGTTCACCAATGACCTTTGTACAAGTTTGTCGAACGTATGAAACATCTAACAACGCGTTTCTAGCACTCTAAACCAAGTTTCATGCAAAATGAGCGCTTATAAGTTCCTTAATGAGCTTTGTACAAGTTTGACAAATGTATGAAACATCTAACAACGCGTTTCTAGGACTCTAAACCAAGTTACATGCAACATGAGTGCTTATAAGTTCCTCAATGAGCTTTATACAAGTTTCACGAACTTATGAAAAATCTAACAACGCGTTTCTAGGACTCTAAACCAAGTTTCATGCAACATGAGTGATTATAAGTGTCTCAATGAGCTTTGTACAAGTTTCACGAACTTATGAAACCTCTAACAACGCGTTTCTAGGACTCTAAACCAAGTTTCATGCACAATGAGAGCTTATAAGTTCCTCAATGAGCTTTGTAAAAGTTTGACGAACGTATGAAACATCTAACAACGTGTTTCTAGGACTCTAAACCAAGTTTCATGCAACATGAGTGCTTATAAGTTCCTCAATGAGCTTTGTACAAGTTTCACAAACTTATGAATATCTAACAACGAGTTTATAGGACTCTAAACCAAGTTTGATGCAACATGAGAGCTTATAAGTTCCTCAATGAGCTTTGTACAAGTTTGACGAACGTATGAAACATCTAACAACGCGTTTCTAGGACTCTAAACCAAGTTTCTCGCAACATGGGCGCTTATAAGCCCATCTTCATCAGAGAAACCCTCAAAATTTCTTAACTATTCATTGGGACCCATGAACATTTCATATTGAAAAAAAGAAAAATAAAATAATTAAAAACGCATCAATCATAGATCGCCACGTATACAAAGGCCCACTAAATAGTTAAGATTCGGATCTTAAATAGGAAATATAAGATCCAGATCTTAACTATTTAATGGGCCCCACCTGCTAAGATCTATTTAAGAAACACCAATGGATATGCTATAAGTTTCTCAATGAGCTTTGTACAAGTTTGACGAACGTATGAAACATCTAACAACGCGTTTCTAGCCCTCTAAACCAAGTTTCATGCAACATGAGCGCTTAAAAGTTCCTTAATGCGCTTTGTACAAGTTTGACGAATGTATGAAACATCTAACAACGCGTTTCTAGGACTCTAAACCAAGTTTCATGCAAAATGAGTGCTTATAAGTATCTCAGTGAGCTTTGTACAAGTTTCACGAACTGATGAAACATCTAACAACGCGTTTCTAGGACTCTAAACCAAGTTTCATGCAACATGAGCGCTTATAAGTTCCTCAATGAGCTTTGTACAAGTTTGACGAACGTATGAAACATCTAACAATGCAATTCTAGCACTCTAAACCAAGTTTCATGCAACATGAGCGCTTATAAGTTCCTCAATGAGCTTTGTACAAGTTTGACGAACGTATGAAACATCTAACATCGCGTTTCTAGGACTCTAAACCAAGTTTCATGCAACATGAGTGCTTATAAGTTCCTCAATGAGCTTTATACAAGTTTCACGAACTTATGAAACATCTAACAACGCGTTTCTAGGACTCTAAAAAAATTTTCATGCAACATGAATGATTATAAGTGTCTCAATGAGCTTTGTACAAGTTTGACGAACTTATGAAACATCTAACAACGCGTTTCTAGGACTCTAAACCAAGTTTCATGCAACATGAGTGCTGATAACTATCTCAATGAGCTTTGTACAAGTTTGACGAACTTATGAAACATCTAACATAGCGTTTCTAGGACTCTAAACCAAGTTTCATGCAACATGAGTGCTTATAAGTTTCTCAATGAGCTTTGTACAAGTTTGACGAACGTATGAAACATCTAACAACGCGTTTCTAGGACTCTAAAGCAAGTTTCATGCAACATGAGTGCTTATAAGTTCTTCAAATAGCTTTGTACAAGTTTCACGAACTTATAAAACATCTATCAACGCGTTTCTAGGACTATAAAACAAGTTTCATGCAACATGAGTGCTTCTAAGTTCCTCAATGAGATTTGTACAAGTTTTACGAACGTATGAAACATCTAACAACGCAATTCTAGCACTCTAAACCAACTTTCATGCAACATGAGCGCTTATAAGTTCCTCAATGAGCTTTGTACAATTTTGACGAACGTATGAAACATCTAACAACGCGTTTCTAGGACTCTAAACCAAGTTTCATGCAACATGAGTGATTATAAGTGTCTCAATGAGCTTTTTACAAGTTTCACGAACTTATGAAACCTCTAACAACACGTTTCTAGGACTCTAAACCAAGTTTCATGCACAATGAGAGCTTATAAGTTCCTCAATGAGCTTTGTAAATGTTTGACGAACGTATGAAACATCTAACAACGTGTTTCTAGGACTCTAAACCAAGTTTCATGCAACATGAGTGCTTATAAGTTCCTCAATGAGCTTTGTACAAGTTTCACGAACTTATGAACATCTAACAACGCGTTTCTACGAGTCTAAACCAAGTTTCATGCAACATAAGAGCTTATAAGTTCCTCAATGACCTTTGTAAAAGTTTTACGAACGTATGAAACATCTAACAACGCGTTTCTAGGATTCTAAACCAAATTTCATGCAACATGAGTGCTTATAAATTTCTCAATGAGCTTTGTACAAGATTCACGAACTTATGAAACATCTAAAAACGCGTTTCTAGGACACTTAACCAAGTTTCATGCAACATGAGTGATTATAAGTGTCTCAATGAGCTTTGTACAAGTTTCACGAACTTATGAAACCATTAACAACGCGTTTCTAGGACTCTAAACCAAGTTTCATGCAACATGAGTGCTTATAAGTTTCTCAATGAGCTTTGTAAAAGTTTTACGAATGTATGAAACATCTAACAACGCGTTTCTAGGATTCTAAACCAAATTTCATGCAACATGAGTGCTTATAAGTTTCTCAATGAGCTTTGTACAAGTTTCACGAACTTATGAAACATCTAACAACGCGTTTCTACTTCTCTAAACCAATTTTCATGCAACATGAATGATTATAAGTGTCTCAATGAGCTTTGTACAAGTTTGACGAACTTATGAAACATCTAACAACGCGTTTCTAGGACTCTAAACCAAGTTTCATGCAACATGAGTGCTTATAAGTTTCTCAATGAGCTTTGTACAAGTTTGACGAATGTATGAAACATCTAACAACGCGTTTCTAGGACTCTAAAGCAAGTTTCATGCAACATGAGTGCTTATAAGTTCCTCAAATAGCTTTGGACAAGTTTCACGAACTTATAAAACATCTATCAACGCGTTTCTTGGACTCTAAAACAAGTTTCATGCAACATGAGTGCTTCTAAGTTCCTCAATGAGATTTGTACAAGTTTTACGAACGTATGAAACATATAACAACGCAATTCTAGCACTCTAAACCAACTTTCATGCAACATGAGCGCTTATAAGTTCCTCAATGAGCTTTGTACAATTTTGACGAACGTATGAAACATCTAACAACGCGTTTCTAGGACTCTAAACCAAGTTTCATGCAACATGAGTGCTTATAAGTTCCTCAATGAGCTTTGTAAAAGTTTGACGAACGTATGAAACATCTAACAACGTGTTTCTAGGACCCTAAACCAAGTTACATGCAACATGAGTGCTTATAACTATCTCAATGAGCTTTGTACAAGTTTGACGAACTTATGAAACATCTAACATAGCGTTTCTAGGACTCTAAACCAAGTTTCATGCAACATGAGTGCTTATAAGTTTCTCAATGAGCTTTGTACAAGTTTGACGAATGTATGAAACATCTAACAACGCGTTTCTAGGACTCTAAAGCAAGTTTCATGCAACATGAGTGCTTATAAGTTCCTCAATGAGCTTTGTACAAGTTTCACGAACTTATGAAACATCTAACAACGCGTTTCTAGGACTCTAAACGAAGTTTCATGCAACATGAGTGATTATAAGTGTCTCAATGAGCTTTGTACAAGTTTCACGAACTTATGAAACATCTAACAACTCGTTTCTAGGACTCTAAACCAAGTTTCATGCACAATGAGAGCTTATAAGTTCCTCAATGAGCTTTGTAAAAGTTTGACGAACGTATGAAACATGTAACTACGTGTTTCTAGGACTCTAAACCAAGTTACATGTAACATGAGTGCTTATAAGTTCCTCAATTAGCTTTGTTCAAGTTTGACGAACGTATGAAACATCTAACAACGCGTTTCTAGGATTCTAAACCAAGTTTCATGCAACATGAGTGCTTATAAGCTCCTCAATGAGCTTTGTACAAGTTTCACGAACTTATGAAACATCTAACAACTCGTTTCTAGGACTCTAAACCAAGTTTCATGCACAATGAGAGCTTATAAGTTCCTCAATGAGCTTTGTAAAAGTTTGACGAACGTATGAAACATGTAACTACGTGTTTCTAGGACTCTAAACCAAGTTACATGCAACATGAGTGCTTATAAGTTCCTCAATGAGCTTTGTACAAGTTTCACGAACTTATGAACATATAACAACGCGTTTCTAGGACTTTAAACCAAGTTTCATGCAACATGAGAGCTTATAAGTTCCTCAATTAGCTTTGTTCAAGTTTGACGAACGTATGAAACATCTAACAACGCGTTTCTAGGATTCTAAACCAAGTTTCATGCAACATGAGTGCTTATAAGCTCCTCAATGAGCTTTGTACAAGTTTCACGAACTTATGAAACATCTAACAACGCGTTTCTAGGACTCTAAACGAAGTTTCATGCAACATGAGTGATTATAAGTGTCTCAATGAGCTTTGTACAAGTTTCACGAACTTATGAAACATCTAACAACTCGTTTCTAGGACTCTAAACCAAGTTTCATGCACAATGAGAGCTTATAAGTTCCTCAATGAGCTTTGTAAAAGTTTGACGAACGTATGAAACATGTAACTACGTGTTTCTAGGACTCTAAACCAAGTTACATGCAACATGAGTGCTTATAAGTTCCTCAAAGAGCTTTGTACAAGTTTCACGAACTTATGAACATATAACAACGCGTTTCTAGGACTTTAAACCAAGTTTCATGCAACATGAGAGCTTATAAGTTCCCCAATTAGCTTTGTTCAAGTTTGACGAACTTATGAAACCATTAACAACGCGTTTCTAGGACTCTAAACCAAGTTTCATGCAACATGAGTGCTTATAAATTTCTCAATGAGCTTTGTAAAAGTTTTACGAATGTATGAAACATCTAATAACGCGTTTCTAGGATTCTAAACCAAATTTCATGCAACATGAGTGCTTATAAGTTTCTCAATGAGCTTTGTACAAGTTTCACGAACTTATGAAACATCTAACAACGCGTTTCTACTTCTCTAAACCAATTTTCATGCAACATGAATGATTATAAGTGTCTCAATGAGCTTTGTACAAGTTTGACGAACTTATGAAACATCTAACAACGCGTTTCTAGGACTCTAAACCAAGTTTCATGCAACATGAGTGCTTATAAGTTTCTCAATGAGCTTTGTACAAGTTTGACGAATGTATGAAACATCT
Organism: Cochlearia excelsa; assembly: GCA_963556525.1. Lineage (NCBI taxonomy): Eukaryota > Viridiplantae > Streptophyta > Magnoliopsida > Brassicales > Brassicaceae > Cochlearia > Cochlearia excelsa. Next base: position 1,724,877 of record CAUVZT010000010.1, on the reverse strand, counting down.
AACAACGCGTTTCTAGGACTCTAAAGCAAGTTTCATGCAACATGAGTGCTTATAAGTTCCTCAAATAGCTTTGTACAAGTTTCACGAACTTATAAAACATCTATCAACGCGTTTCTAGGACTCTAAAACAAGTTTCATGCAACATGAGTGCTTCTAAGTTCCTCAATGAGATTTGTACAAGTTTTACGAACGTATGAAACATATAACAACGCAATTCTAGGACTCTAAACCAAGTTTCATGCAACATGAGTGCTTATAAGTTTCTCAATGAGCTTTGTACAAGTTTGACGAACGTATGAAACATCTAACAACGCGTTTCTAGGACTCTAAAGCAAGTTTTATGCAACATGAGTGCTTATAAGTTCCTCAAATAGCTTTGTACAAGTTTCACGAATTTATAAAACATCTATCAACGCGTTTCTAGGACTCTAAAACAAGTTTCATGCAACATGAGTGCTTCTAAGTTCCTCAATGAGCTTTGTACAAGTTTGACGAACTTATGAAACATCTAACAACGCATTTCTAAGACTCTAAACCAAGTTACATGCAACATGAGTGCTTATAAGTTCCTCAATGAGCTTTGTACAAGTTTCACGAACTTATGAAACATATAACAACGCGTTTCTAGGACTCTAAACCAAGTTTCATGCAACATGAGTGCTTATAAGTTCCTCAATGAGCTTTGTACAAGTTTCAAGAACTTATGAAACATCTAACAACACGTTTCTAGGACTCTAAACCAAGTTTCATGCAACATGAGTGATTATAAGTGTCTCAATGAGCTTTGTACAAGTTTCACGAACTTATGAAACATCTAACAACGCGTTTCTAGGACTCTAAACCAAGTTTCATGCACAATGAGAGCTTATAAGTTCCTCAATGAGCTTTGTAAAAGTTTGACGAACGTATGAAACATCTAACAACGTGTTTATAGGACTCTAAACCAAGTTTCATGCAACATGAGTGCTTATAAGTTCCTCAATGAGCTTTGTACAATTTTCACAAACTTATGAACATCTAACAACGCGTTTATAGGACTCTAAACCAAGTTTGATGCAACATGAGCGCTTATAAGTTCCTCAATGAGCTTTGTACAACTTTGACGAACGTATGAAACATCTAACAACGCGTTTCTAGGACTCTAAACCAAGTTTCATGCAACATGAGTGCTTATAAGTATCTCAATGAGCTTTGTACAAGTTTCACGAACTTATGAAATATCTAACAACACGTTTCTAGGACTCTAAACCAAGTTTCATGCAACATGGGCGCTTATAAGTTCACCAATGACCTTTGTACAAGTTTTTCGAAGGTATGAAACATCTAACAACGCGTTTCTAGCACTCTAAACCAAGTTTCATGCAAAATGAGCGTTTATAAGTTCCTTAATGAGCTTTGTACAAGTTTGACAAATGTATGAAACATCTAACAACGCGTTTCTAGGACTCTAAACCAAGTTACATGCAACATGAGTGCTTATAAGTTCCTCAATGAGCTTTATACAAGTTTCACGAACTTATGAAAAATCTAACAACGCGTTTCTAGGACTCTAAACCAAGTTTCATGCAACATGAGTGATTATAAGTGTCTCAATGAGCTTTGTACAAGTTTCACGAACTTATGAAACCTCTAACAACGCGTTTCTAGGACTCTAAACCAAGTTTCATGCACAATGAGAGCTTATAAGTTCCTCAATGAGCTTTGTAAAAGTTTGACGAACGTATGAAACATCTAACAACGTGTTTCTAGGACTCTAAACCAAGTTTCATGCAACATGAGTGCTTATAAGTTCCTCAATGAGCTTTGTACAAGTTTCACAAACTTATGAACATCTAACAACGAGTTTATAGGACTCTAAACCTAGTTTGATGCAACATGAGAGCTTATAAGTTCCTCAATGAGCTTTGTACAAGTTTGACGAACGTATGAAACATCTAACAACGCGTTTCTAGTACTCTAAACCAAGTTTCATGCAACATGAGTGCTTATAAGTATCTCAATGAGCTTTGTACAAGTTTCACGAACTTATGAAACATCTAACAACGCGTTTCTAGGACTCTAAACCAAGTTTCTCGCAACATGGGCGCTTATAAGCCCATCTTCATCAGAGAAACCCTCAAAATTTCTTAACTATTCATTGGGACCCATGAAAATTTCATATTGAAAAAAAGAAAAATAAAATAATTAAAAACGCATCAATCATAAATCGCCACGTATACAAAGGCCCACTAAATAGTTAAGATCCGGATCTTAAATAGGAAATATAAGATCCAGATCTTAACTATTTAATGGGCCCCACCTGCTAAGATCTATTTAAGAAACACCAATGGATATGCTATAAGTTTCTCAATGAGCTTTGTACAAGTTTGACGAATGTATGAAACATCTAACAACGCGTTTCTAGGACTCTAAACCAAGTTTCATGCAAAATGAGTGCTTATAAGTATCTCAGTGAGCTTTGTACAAGTTTCACGAACTGATGAAACATCTAACAACGCGTTTCTAGGACTCTAAACCAAGTTTCATGCAACATGAGCGCTTATAAGTTCCTCAATGAGCTTTGTACAAGTTTGACGAACTTATGAAACATCTAACAATGCAATTCTAGCACTCTAAACCAAGTTTCATGCAACATGAGCGCTTATAAGTTCCTCAATGAGCTTTGTACAAGTTTGACGAACGTATGAAACATCTAACAACGCGTTTCTAGGACTCTAAACCAAGTTTCATGCAACATGAGTGCTTATAAGTTCCTCAATGAGCTTTATACAAGTTTCACGAACTTATGAAACATCTAACAACGCGTTTCTAGGACTCTAAAAAAAGTTTCATGCAACATGAATGATTATAAGTGTCTCAATGAGCTTTGTACAAGTTTGACGAACTTATGAAACATCTAACAACGCGTTTCTAGGACTCTAAACCAAGTTTCATGCAACATGAGTGCTGCTGATAACTATCTCAATGAGCTTTGTACAAGTTTGACGAACTTATGAAACATCTAACATAGCGTTTCTAGGACTCTAAACCAAGTTTCATGCAACATGAGTGCTTATAAGTTTCTCAATGAGCTTTGTACAAGTTTGACGAACGTATGAAACATCTAACAACGCGTTTCTAGGACTCTAAAGCAAGTTTCATGCAACATGAGTGCTTATAAGTTCTTCAAATAGCTTTGTACAAGTTTCACGAACTTATAAAACATCTATCAACGCGTTTCTAGGACTCTAAAACAAGTTTCATGCAACATGAGTGCTTCTAAGTTCCTCAATGAGATTTGTACAAGTTTTACGAACGTATGAAACATCTAACAACGCAATTCTAGCACTCTAAACCAACTTTCATGCAACATGAGCGCTTATAAGTTCCTCAATGAGCTTTGTACAATTTTGACGAACGTATGAAACATCTAACAACGCGTTTCTAGGACTCTAAACCAAGTTTCATGCAACATGAGTGATTATAAGTGTCTCAATGAGCTTTGTACAAGTTTCACGAACTTATGAAACCTCTAACAACACGTTTCTAGGACTCTAAACCAAGTTTCATGCACAATGAGAGCTTATAAGTTCCTCAATGAGCTTTGTAAATGTTTGACGAATGTATGAAACATCTAACAACGTGTTTCTAGGACTCTAAACCAAGTTTGATGCAACATGAGTGCTTATAAGTTCCTCAATGAGCTTTGTACAAGTTTCACGAACTTATGAACATCTAACAACGCGTTTCTACGAGTCTAAACCAAGTTTCATGCAACATAAGAGCTTATAAGTTCCTCAATGAGCTTTGTAAAAGTTTTACGAACGTATGAAACATCTAACAACGCGTTTCTAGGATTCTAAACCAAATTTCATGCAACATGAGTGCTTATAAATTTCTCAATGAGCTTTGTACAAGATTCACGAACTTATGAAACATCTAACAACGCGTTTCTAGGACACTAAACCAAGTTTCATGCAACATGAGTGATTATAAGTGTCTCAATGAGCTTTGTACAAGTTTCACGAACTTATGAAACCATTAACAACGCGTTTCTAGGACTCTAAACCAAGTTTCATGCAACATGAGTGCTTATAAGTTTCTCAATGAGCTTTGTAAAAGTTTTACGAATGTATGAAACATCTAACAACGCATTTCTAGGATTCTAAACCAAATTTCATGCAACATGAGTGCTTATAAGTTTCTCAATGAGCTTTGTACAAGTTTCACGAACTTATGAAACATCTAACAACGCGTTTCTACTCTTCTAAACCAATTTTCATGCAACATGAATGATTATAAGTGTCTCAATGAGCTTTGTACAAGTTTGACGAACTTATGAAACATCTAACAACGCGTTTCTAGGACTCTAAACCAAGTTTCATGCAACATGAGTGCTTATAACTATCTCAATGAGCTTTGTACAAGTTTGACGAACTTATGAAACACGTAACAACGCGTTTCTAGGACTCTAAACCAAGTTTCATGCAACATGAGTGCTTATAAGTTTCTCAATGAGCTTTGTAAAAGTTTGACGAACGTATGAAACATCTAACAACGCAATTCTAGCACTCTAAACCAACTTTCATGCAACATGAGTGCTTATAAGTTCCTCAATGAGCTTTGTACAATTTTGACGAACGTATGAAACATCTAACAACGCGTTTCTAGGACTCTAAACCAAGTTTCATGCAACATGAGTGCTTATAAGTTCCTCAATGAGTTTTGTACAAGTTTCACGAACTTATGAAACATCTAACAACGCGTTTCTAGGACTCTAAAACAAGTTTCATGCAACATGAGTGCTTCTTAGTTCCTCAAGAACGTATGAAACATCTAACAACGCGTTTCTATGACTCTAAACCAAGTTTCATGCAACATGAGCGCTTATAAGTTCCTCAATGAGATTTTTACAAGTTTGACGAACGTATGTAACATCTAACAACGCAATTCTAGCACTCTAAACCAAGTTTCATGCAACATGAGCGCTTATAAGTTCCTCAATGAGCTTTGTACAAGTTTGACTAACGTATGAAACATCTAACAAAGCGTTTCTAGGACTCTAAACCAAGTTTCATGCAAAATGAGTGCTGATAAGTTCCTCAATGAGCTTTATACAAGTTTCACGAACTTATGAAACATCTAACAACGCGTTTCTAGGACTCTAAAAAAAGTTTCATGCAACATGAGTGATTATAAGTGTCTCAATGAGCTTTGTACAAGTTTCACGAACTTATGAAACCTCTAACAACGCGTTTCTAAGACTATAAACCAAGTTTCATGCACAATGTGAGTTATAAGTTCCTCAATGAGCTTTGTAAAAGTTTGACGAACGTATGAAACATCTAACAACGTGTTTCTAGGACTTTAAACCAAGTTTCATGCAACATGAGTGCTTATAAGTTCCTCAATGAGCTTTGTACAAGTTTAACGAACTTATGAACATCTAACAACGCGTTTCTAGGACTCTAAACCAAGTTTCATGCAACATAAGAGCTTATAAGTTCCTCAATGAGCTTTGTAAAAGTTTTACGAACGTATAAATCATCAAACAACGCGTTTCTAGGATTCTAAACCAAATTTCATGCAACATAAGTGCTTATAAAATTCTCAATGAGCTTTGTACAAGTTTCACGAACTTATGAAACATCTAACAACGCGTTTATACTCTTCTAAACCAATTTTCATGCAACATGAATGATTATAAGTGTCTCAATGAGCTTTGTACAAGTTTGACGAACTTATGAAACATCTAACAACGCGTTTCTAGGACTCTAAACAAAGTTTCATGCAACATGAGTGCTTATAAGTATCTTAATGAGCTTTGTACAAGTTTGACAAACTTATGAAACATGTAACAACGCGTTTCTAGGACTCTAAACCAAGTTTCATGCAACATGAGTACTTATAAGTTTCTCAATGAGCTTTGTAAAAGTTTGACGAACGTATGAAACATCTAACAACGCGTTTCTAGGACTCTAAACCAAGTTTCATGCAACATGAGTGCTTATAAGTTCCTCAAATAGCTTTGTACAAGTTTCACAAACTTATAAAACATCTATCAACGCTTTACTAGGACTCTAAAACAAGTTTCATGCAACATGAGTGCTTCTAAGTTCGTCAATGAGCTTTGTACAAGTTTGACGAACGTATGAAACATCTAACAACACATTTCTAGTACTCTAAACCAAGTTTCATGCAACATGAACGCTTATAAGTTCCTCAATGAGCTTAGTACAATTTTGACGAACGTATGAAACATCTAACAAGGCGTTTCTAGGACTCTAAACCAAGTTTCATGCACCATGAGTGCTTATAAGTTCCTCAATGAGCTTTGTACCAGTTTCAAGAACTTATGAAACATCTAACAACGCGTTTCTAGGACTCTAAACAAAGTTTCATGCAACATGAGTGATTATAAGTGTCTCAATGAGCTTTGTACAAGTTTCACGAACTTATGAAACATCTAACAACTCGTTTCTAGGACTCTAAACCAAGTTTGATGCACAATGAGAGCTTATAAGTTCCTCAATGAGCTTTGTAAAAGTTTGACGAACGTATGAAACATCTAACAACGTGTTTCTAGGACTCTAAACCAAGTTTCATGCAACATGAGTGCTTATAAGTTCCTCAATGAGCTTTGTACAAGTTTCACAAACTTATGAACATCTAACAACGCGTTTATAGGACTCTAAACCAAGTTTGATGCAACATGAGAGCTTATAAGTTCCTCAATGAGCTTTGTACAAGTTTGACGAACGTATGAAACATCTAACAACACGTTTCTAGGACTCTAAACCAAGTTTCATGCAACATGAGTGCTTATAAGTATCTCAATGAGCTTTGTACAATTTTCATGAACTTATGAAACATCTAACAACGCGTTTCTAGGACTCTAAACCAAGTTTCATGCAACATGGGCGCTTATAAGTTCCTCAATGAGATTTGTAAAAGTTTGACGAACGTATGAAACATCTAACAACGCGTTTCTAGGACTCTAAACCAAGTTTCATGCAACATGAGTGCTTATAAGTATCTCAATGAGCTTTGTACAATTTTCATGAACTTATGAAACATCTAACAACGCGTTTCTAGCACTCTAAACCAAGTTTCATGCAAAATGAGCGCTTATAAGTTCCTTAATGAGCTTTGTACAAGTTTGACGAATGTATGAAACATCTAACAACGCGTTTCTAGGACTCGAAACCAAGTTACATGCAACATGAGTGCTTATAAGTTCCTCAATGAGCTTTATACAAGTTTCACGAACTTATGAAACATCTAACAACGCGTTTCTAGGACTCTAAACCAAGTTTCATGCAACATGAGTGATTATAAGTGTCTCAATGAGCTTTGTACAAGTTTCACGAACTTATGAAACCTCTAACAACGCGTTTCTAGGACTCTAAACCAAGTTTCATGCACAATGAGAGCTTATAAGTTCCTCAATGAGCTTTGTAAAAGTTTTACAAACTTATGAACATCTAACAACGCGTTTATAGGACTCTAAACCAAGTTTGATGCAACATGAGTGCTTCTAAGTTCGTCAATGAGCTTTGTACAAGTTTGACGAACGTATGAAACATCTAACAACGCATTTCTAGGACTCTAAACCAAGTTTCATGCAACATGAGCGCTTATAAGTTCCTCAATGAGCTTTGTACAATTTTGACGAACGTATGAAACATCTAACAACGTGTTTCTAGGACTCTAAACCAAGTTTCATGCAACATGAGTGCTTATAAGTTCCTCAATGAGCTTTGTTCAAGTTTTAAAAACTTATGAACATCTAACAACGCGTTTATAGGACTCTAAACCAAGTTTGATGCAACATGAGAGCTTATAAGTTCCTCAATGAGCTTTGTACAAGTTTGACGAACGTATGAAACATCTAACAACGCGTTTCTAGTACTCTAAACCAAGTTTCATGCAACATGAGTGCTTATAAGTATCTCAATGAGCTTTGTACAAGTTTCATGAACTTATGAAACATCTAACAACGTGTTTCTAGGACTCTAAACCAAGTTTCATGCAACATGGGCGCTTATAAGTTCCTCAATGAGCTTTGTACAAGTTTGACGAACGTATGAAACATCTAACAACGCGGTTCAAGCACTCTAAACCAAGTTTCATGCAAAATTAGCGCTTATAAGTTCCTTAATGAGCTTTGTACAAGTTTGAAGAATGTATAAAACATCTAACAACGCGTTTCTAGGACTCTAAACCAAGTTACGTGCAACATAAGTGCTTATAAGTTCCTCAATGAGCTTTATACAAGTTTCACGAACTTATGAAACATCTAACAACGTGTTTCTAGGACTCTAAACCAAGTTTCATGCAACATGAGTGATTATAAGAGTCTCAATGAGCTTTGTACAAGTTTCACGAACTTATGAAACCTCTAACAACGCGTTTCTAGGACTCTAAACCAAGTTTCATGCACAATGAGAGCGTATAAGTTCCTCAATGAGCTTTGTAAAAGTTTGACGAACATATGAAACATCTAACAACGTGTTACTAGGACTCTAAACCAAGTTTCATGCAACATGAGTGCTAATAAGTTCCTCAATGAGCTTTGTACAAGTTTCACAAACTTATGAACATCTAACAACGCGTTTATAGGACTCTAAACCAAGTTTGATGCAACATGAGAGCTTATAAGTTCCTCAATGAGCTTTGTACAAGTTTGACCAACGTATGAAACATCTAAGAACGCGTTTCTAGTACTCTAAACCAAGTTTCATGCAACATGAGTGTTTATAAGTATCTCAATGTGCTTTGCACAAGTTTCACGAACTTATGAAACATCTAACAACGCGTTTCTAGGACTCTAAACCAAGTTTCATGCAACATGAGTGATTATAAGTGTCTCAATGAGCTTTGTACAAGTTTCACGAACTTATGAAACCTCTAACAACGTGTTTCTAGGACTCTAAACCAAGTTTCATGCACAATGATAGCTTATAACTTCCTCAATGAGCTTTGTAAAAGTTTGACAAACGTATGAAACATCTAACAACGTGTATCTAGGACTCTAAACAAAGTTTCATGCAACATGAGTGCTGATAAGTTCCTCAATGAGCTTTGTACAAGTTTCGAGAACTTATGAACATCTAACATCGCGTTTCTAGTACTCTAAACCAAGTTTCATGCAACATGAGAGCTTATAAGTTCCTCAATGTGCTTTGTACAAGTTTTACGAACGTATGAAACATCTAACAACGCGTTTCTAGGATTCTAAACCAAGTTTCATGTAACATGAGTGCTTATAAGTTCCTCAATGAGCTTTTTACAAGTTTCACGAACTTATGAAACATCTAACAACGCATTTCTAGGACTCTAAACCAAGTTTCATGCAACATGAATGATTATAAGTGTCTAAATAAGCTTTATACAAGTTTTACGAACTTATGAAACATCTAACAACGCGTTTCTAGGACTCTAAACCAAGTTACATGCAACATGAGTGCTTATAAGTTCCTCAATGAGCTTTATACAAGTTTCACGAACTTATGAAACATCTAACAACGCGTTTCAAGGACTCTAAACCAAGTTTCATGAAACATGAGTGCTTATAAGTATCTCAATGAGCTTTGTACAAGTTTGACGAATTTATGAAACATCTAACAACGCGTTTCTAGGACTCTAAACCAAGTTTGATGCAACATGAGTGCTTAAAAGTTCCTCAATGAGCTTTGTACAAGTTTCACGAACTTATGAAACATCTAACAACGCGTAGGACTCTAAACCAAGTTTCATGCAACATGAGTGCTTCTAAGTTCCTCAATGAGCTTTGTACAAGTTTGACGAACGTATGAAACATCTAACAACGCATTTCTAGGACTCTAAACCAAGTTTCATGCAATATGAGTGCTTATAAGTATCTCAATGAGCTTTGTACAAGTTTGACGAACTTATGAAACATCTAATAACGCGTTACTAGGACTCTAAACCAAGTTTCATGCAACATGAGTGCTTATAAGTTTCTCAATGAGCTTTGTACAAGTTTGACGAACGTATGAAACATCTAACAACGCGTTTCTAGGACTCTAAAGCAAGTTTCATGCAACATGAGTGCTTATAAGTTTCTCAATGAGCTTTGTACAAGTTTCACGAACTTATGAAACATCTATCAACGCGTTTATAGGACTCTAAAAGAAGTTTCATGCAACATGATGTGCTTCTAAGTTCCTCAATGAGCTTTGTACAAGTTTGACGAACGTATAAAACATCTAACAACGCATTTCTAGGACTCTAAACCAAGTTTCATGCAACATGAGCGCTTATAAGTTCCTCAATGAGCTTTGTACAATTTTGACGAACGTATGAAACATCTAACAACGCGTTTCAAGGACTCTAAACCAAGTTTCATGCAACATGAGTGCTTATAAGTATCTCAATGAGCTTTGTACAAGTTTCACGAACTTATTAAACATCTAACAACGCGTTTCTAGGATTCTAAACCAAGTTTCATGCAACATGGGCGCTTATAAGTTCATCAATGAGCTTTGTACAAGTTTGACGAACGTATGAAACATCTACCAACGCGTTTCTAGGACTCTAAACCAAGTTTGATGCAACATGAGTGCTTATAAGTTCCTCAATGAGCTTTGTACAAGTTTCACGAACTTATGAAACATCTAACAACGTGTTTCTAGGACTCTAAACCAAGTTTCATGCAACATGAGAGCTTATAAGTTCCTCAATGAGCTTTGTACAAGTTTTACGAACGTATGAAACATCTAATAACGCGTTTCTAGGACTCTAAACCAAGTTTCATGCAACATGAGTTCTTATAAGTGTCTTAATGAGCTTTGTACAAGTTTGACGAACTTATGAAACATCTAACAACGCGTTTCTAGGACTCTAAACCAAGTTTCATGCAACACGAGTGCTTATATGTGTCTCAATGAGCTTTGTACTAGTTTGAGGAACTTATAAAACATCTAACAATGCAGTTTCTAGGACTCCAAAGCAAGTTTCATGCAACATGAGTGCTTATAAGTTCCTCAATGAGCTTTGTACAAGTTTCACGAACTTATGAAACATCTATCAACGCGTTTCTAAGACTCTAAAAGAAGTTTCATGCAACATGAGTGCTTCTAAGTTCCTCAATGAGCTTTGTACAAGTTTCACGAACTTATGAAACATCTATCAACGCGTTTCTAGGACTCTAAAAGAAGTTTCATGCAACATGAGTGCTTCGAAGTTCCTCAATGAGCTTTGTACAAGTTTCACGAACTTATGAAACCTCTAACAACGCGTTTCTAGGACTATAAACCAAGTTTCATGCACAACGAGAGCTTATAAGTTCCTCAATGAGCTTTGTAAAAGTTTGACGAACGTATGAAACAACTAACAACGTATTTCTAGGACTCTAAACCAAGTTTCATGCAACATGAGTGCTTATAAGTTCCTCAATGAGCTTTGTACAAGTTTCACAAACTTATGAACATCTAACAACGCGTTTATAGGACTCTAAACCAAGTTTGATGCAACATGAGCGCTTATAAGTTCCTCAATGAGCTTTGTACAAGTTTGACGAACGTATGGAACATCTAACAACACGTTTCTAGGACTCTAAACTAAGTTTCATGCAACATGAGTGCTTATAAGTATCTCAATGAGCTTTGTACAAGTTTCACGAACTTATGAAACATCTAACAACGCGTTTCTAGGACTCTAAACCAAGTTTCATGCAACATGGGCGCTTATAAGTTCCTCAATGAGATTTGTACAAGTTTGACGAACGTATGAAACATCTAACAACGCGTTTCTAGCACTCTAAACCAAGTTTCATGCAACATGAGCGCTTATAAGTTCCTTAATGAGCTTTGTACAAGTTTGACGAATGTATGAAACATCTAACAACGCGTTTCTAGGACTCTAAACTAAGTTTCATGCAACATGAGTGCTTATAAGTATCTCAATGAGCTTTGTACAAGTTTCACGAACTTATGAAACATCTAACAACGCGTTTCTAGGACTCTAAACCAAGTTTCATGCAACATGAGTGCTTATAAGTTCCTCAATGAGCTTTGTACAAGTTTCACGACCTTATGAAACATCTAACAACGCGTTTCTAGGACTCTAAACCAAGTTTCATGCAACATGAGTGCTTCTAAGTTCCTCAATGAGCTTTGTACAAGTTTGACGAACGTATGAAACATCTAACAACGCGTTTCTAGGACTCTAAACCAAGTTTCATGCAACATGAGTGCTTATAAGTATCTCAATGAGCTTTGTACAAGTTTGACGAACTTATGAAACATCTAACAACGCGTTACTAGGACTCTAAACCAAGTTTCATGCAACATGACTGCTTATAAATTCTCAATGAACTTTGTACAAGTTTGACAAACGTATGAAACATCTAACAACGCGTTTCTAGGACTCTAAAGCAAGTTTCATGCAACATGAGTGCTTATAAGTTCCTCAATGATCTTTGTACAAGTTTCACGAACTTATGAAACATCTATCAACGCGTTTATAGGACTCTAAAAGAAGTTTCATGCAACATGATGTGCTTCTAAGTTCCTCAATGAGCTTTGTACAAGTTTGACGAACGTATGAAACATCTAACAACGCATTTCTAGGACTCTAAACCAAGTTTCATGCAACATGAGCGCTTATAAGTTCCTGAATGAGCTTTGTACAATTTTGACGAACGTATGAAGCATCTAACAACGCGTTTCAAGGACTCTAAACCAAGTTTCATGCAACATGAGTGCTAATAAGTATCTCAATGAGCTTTGTACAAGTTTCACGAACTTATTAAACATCTAACAACACGTTCCTAGGATTCTAAACAAAGTTTCATGCAACATGGGCGCTTATAAGTTCCTCAATGAACTTTGTACAACTTTGACGAACGTATGAAACATCTAACAACGCGTATCTAGCACTCTAAACCAAGTTTCATGCAACATGAGCGCTTATAAGTTCCTTAGTGAGCTTTGTACAAGTTTGACGAATGTATGAAACATCTAACAACGCGTGTCTAGGACTCTAAACCAAGTTACATGCAACATGAGTGCTTATAAGTTCCTCAATGAGGTTTATACAAGTTTCACGAACTTATGAAACATCTAACAACGCGTTTCTAGGACTCTAAACCAAGTTTCATGCAACATGAGTGATTATAAGTGTCTCAATGAGCTTTGTACAAGTATCACGAACTTATGAAACCTCTAACAACGCGTTTCTAGGACTCTAAACCAAGTTTCATGCACAATGAGAGCTTATAAGTTCCTCAATGAGCTTTGTAAAAGTTTCACGAACTTATGAAACATCGAACAACGCGTTTCTAGGACTCTAAACCAAGTTTCATGCAACATGAGTGCTTATAAGTTCCTCAATGAGCTTTTTCCAAGTTTGACGAACGTATGAAACATCTAACAACGCGTTTCTAGGACTCTAAACCAAGTTTCATGCAACATGAGTGCTTATAAGTATCTCAATGAGCTTTGTACAAGTTTGACGAACTTATGAAACATCTAACAACGCGTTACTAGAACACTAAACCAAGTTTCATGCAACATGAGTGCTTATAAGTTTCTCAATGAGCTTTGTACAAGTTTGACGAACGTATGAAACATCTAACAACGCGTTTCTAGGACTCTAAAGCAAGTTTCATGCAACATGAGTGCTTATAAGTTCCTCAATGAGCTTTGTACAAGTTTCACGAACTTATGAAACATCTATCAACGCGTTTCTAAGACTCTAAAAGAAGTTTCATGCAACATGAGTGCTTCTAAGTTCCTCAATGAGCTTTGTACAAGTTTCACGAACTTATTAAACATCTATCAACGCGTTTCTAGGACTCTAAAAGAAGTTTCAAGCAACATGAGTGCTTCGAAGTTCCTCAATGAGCTTTGTACAAGTTTCACGAACTTATGAAACCTCTAACAACGCGTTTCTATGACTCTAAACCAAGTTTCATGCACAACGAGAGCTTATAAGTTCCTCAATGAGCTTTGTAAAAGTTTGACGAACGTATGAAACAACTAACAACGTGTTTCTAGGACTCTAAACCAAGTGTCATGCAACATGAGTGCTTATAAGTTCCTCAATGAGCTTTGTACAAGTTTCACAAACTTATGAACATCTAACTACGCGTTTATAGGACTCTAAACCAAGTTTGATGCAACATGAGCGCTTATAAGTTCCTCAATGAGCTTTGTACAAGTTTGACGAACGTATGGAACATCTAACAACGCGTTTCTAGGACTCTAAACCAAGTTTCATGCAACATGAGTGCTTATAAGTATCTCAATGAGCTTTGTACAAGTTTCACGAACTTATGAAACATCTAACAACGCGTTTCTAGGACTCTAAACCAAGTTTCATGCAACATGGGCGCTTATAAGTTCCTCAATGAGCTTTGTACAAGTTTGACGAACGTATGAAACATCTAACAACGCGTTTCTAGCACTCTAAACCAAGTTTCATGCAACATGAGCGCTTATAAGTTCCTTAATGAGCTTTGTACAAGTTTGACGAATGTATGAAACATCTAACAACGCGTTTCTAGGACTCTAAACCAAGTTACATGCAACATGAGTGCTTATAAGTTCCTCAATGAGCTTTATACAAGTTTCACGAACTTATGAAACATCTAACAACGCGTTTCTAGGACTCTAAACCAAGTTTCATGCACAATGATAGCTTATAACTTCCTCAATGAGCTTTGCAAAAGTTTGACGAACGTATGAAACATCTAACAACGTGTTTCTAGGACTCTAAACCAAGTTTCATGCAACATGAGTGCTTATAAGTTCCTCAATGAGCTTTGTACAAGTTTCACGACCTTATGAAACATCTAACAACGCGTTTCTAGGACTCTAAACCAAGTTTCATGCAACATGAGTGCTTCTAAGTTCCTCAATGAGCTTTGTACAAGTTTGACGAACGTATGAAACATCTAGCAACGCGTTTCTAGGACTCTAAACCAAGTTTCATGCAACATGATTGCTTATAAGTATCTCATTGAGCTTTGTACAAGTTTGACGAACTTATGAAACATCTAACAACGAGTTACTAGGACTCTAAACCAAGTTTCATGAAACATGACTGCTTATAAATTCTCAATGAGCTTTGTACAACTTTGACGAACGTATGAAACATCTAACAACGCGTTTCTAGGACTCTAAAGCAAGTTTCATGCAACATGAGTGCTTATAAGTTCCTCAATGAGCTTTGTACAAGTTTCACGAACTTATGAAACATCTATCAACGCGTTTATAGGACTCTAAAAGAAGTTTCATGCAACATGATGTGCTTCCAAGTTCCTCAATGAGCTTTGTACAATTTTGACGAACGTATGAAACATCTAACAACGCATTTCTAGGACTCTAAACCAAGTTTCATGCAACATGAGCGCTTATAAATTCCTCAATGAGCTTTGTACAATTTTAACGAACGTATGAAACATCTAACAACGCGTTTCAAGGACTCTAAACCAAGTTTCATGCAACATGAGTGCTTATAAGTATCTCAATGAGCTTTGTACAAGTTTCACGAACTTATTAAACATCTAACAACGCGTTTCTAGGATTCTAAACAAAGTTTCATGCAACATGGGCGCTTATAAGTTCCTCAATGAGCTTTGTACAACTTTGACGAACGTATGAAACATCTAACAACGCGTTTCTAGCACTCTAAACCAAGTTTCATGCAACATGAGCGCTTATAAGTTCCTTAATGAGCTTTGTACAAGTTTGACGAATGTATGAAACATCTAACAACGCGTGTCTAGGACTCTAAACCAAGTTACATGCAACATGAGTGCTTATAAGTTCCTCAATGAGGTTTATACAAGTTTCACGAACTTATGAAACATCTAACAACGCGTTTCTAGGACTCTAAACCAAGTTTCATGCAACATGAGTGATTATAAGTGTCTCAATGAGCTTTGTACAAGTATCACGAACTTATGAAACCTCTAACAACGCGTTTCTAGGACTCTAAACCAAGTTTCATGCACAATGAGAGCTTATAAGTTCCTCAATGAGCTTTGTAAAAGTTTGACGAACGTATGAAACATCTAACAACGTGTTTCTAGGACTCTAAACCAAGTTTCATGCAACATGAGTGCTTATAAGTTCCTCAATGAGCTTTGTACAAGTTTCACAAACTTATAAACATCTAACAACGCGTTTATAGGACTCCCTCGATACTTGTTTCACACGGAGACCGTGTGATTTAAGTTTGGGGGAGTAGTCATATTGGCTTTAGCATATTAGTTTTCGCATAAGAAAAAAAAAAACACAAAAATTCTGCATTTAGGATTAGTTCATGGGCATTTAGATCATATGCATAGGGGATCTATGATGATGTTAACCTTGTAAAGCGACGCACTTAGTGTTTTGAACAGTATCTTAGGTGTAGTATCTTCCGTAAACGAATTAGAACTCGCTGAAAATCTTTAAACCGCAACCCTAGACATTGATGTTTAAAAAGCCAATTGTGTGGTTATGAAGCTTGGTAGTTCTAAGTCACCTTCGAAAAAATTATCTGAACTTAAACTTGACTTTTAATTAGCATGATTGATAGT
This sequence comes from Cochlearia excelsa, assembly GCA_963556525.1. Classification (NCBI taxonomy): domain Eukaryota; kingdom Viridiplantae; phylum Streptophyta; class Magnoliopsida; order Brassicales; family Brassicaceae; genus Cochlearia; species Cochlearia excelsa. The sequence goes on along the minus strand of CAUVZT010000010.1, from coordinate 1,708,343 downwards.
TTTCAAGAGAATTTCTATGGCTTTGTGATTTCTACGGATTGTGGCTTCCTAAACCGAAACACTTAAAGCGCAATCCGGTCATTCTCATTCTAAGGATGATTCCCCTCTCACCCCCTTAACCTTAACCCAAACACTTGTGAGAATTCTTTTCATTTAGTGATTGTTTGGTTTCGCAAAAACTTGAAAGTATAGGGAGCGACAAGAAAGGACATCCATTGGGCTAGTTTTTCTTAGACTAGTGGTTTAGAAAGGGATAATTGTTTGGTGAGACACGTCTTTGAGTTTTGAAAAATAAGAAAATAAACACGAGTGGTTGTAAAACACCTAGGGGAAAAAGAATGGCTAAGTAAAAAAAAAAAAAAAAAAAATCGATTAAGAAAAGAAAAAAAAAAAAAAAAAAAGAAACTTAGCCAAAATAAAATTCCCTAAGGTAGTTAAGAAAAGAAAAGAAACTCGATGTTTAAAAGAAAGACGATTGGTTAGTGGATAGTTTTGAGTAGGAATGGATGTCCGGACTTGTATGCATCAATTGCTTCTTGTCTTTCCTGGTTTTGCTTGACCCTTTCACTCCCCGAGAGAAACCGCACTACAACTAACCACATGCATGAGTGTTAACCTCCTCGTTTTTACCTAGACAAATAGAAAAACTCTTGGAAATTCTTGATCATGTTTCATGCTTGATTGTGTTTAATTGAATGTGAAAGGTGCTTAGACTAGGCAAGTGGATCACATGCTTTTGGTAATAATAGCGGATTTAGACGGAGTTAAAGGTGGATAGAAATAAGTAGAACTAGTTCGCTTGCGAGAGGGTACTATGTTTAGGATACTTGTTCATTATACTTTCATGTTGCTTTTGGTTCTGAGGTCCCCGCCTCCACACCTTCCTAAACTTTGATGCGAAATTCTCTTACTTGAGGACAACCAAAGGATAAGTTTGGGGGAGTTGATAACTTGCATATTTTACACATTTTACCTTAGTTTGTGCATTAGAATTCATTCATTTAGGTTGCATTTAGTGTCATATAGGTTGCATTTTGGTTTGTTTCGTGTATTTCAGGTTTCGGAGCATAAAGACGGCGAAAGTGATGAATTTAAGCCAAAAAGAAGCGGATACACTTGCATCAGCATGTTGTATCGGTTTCCATTGGCCGATATAGAAGAAGAAGGTTTGCCGAAGCTTGTATCGACCAGCCATATCGGTTTGGAGTGGCCGATACAAGAGAAAAAGAACCCGAAGACACGTATCGACTTGTTGTATCGGCTTGGCCTGGCCGATACGAAGGAAACTGAGCTGAAGCAAGGCCACCGACCAGCGCGTATCGACCAGATTGTATCGGTTTGCTATGACCGATACAAGCTGCGAAAATTATAAGGAAATCGGTTTTATGTTGTAAAAAGGAAAACCAATTCCTAAACCAAATTGGTTTCCTTTATTTCCTTTGGTTTTTAATATATTAGGGCTTTTCTATGTTTAGATATTGGAATTCTATCTTTTGTTTTAGTTTTTTATCGCTTTTGTTTTTCTAAGCTTTGGACTTTGGAGATTTCTTGGTGATTGCTTCCTTGGCCACCTTTGTGATCTTCATCAATAAGATTTTCTTGAACCCTTTATTCTCCTTGTTTTTGTTTATGCTATTGATATCTATAAACCTAATTGTTATGAATTTCAATATGATTTGTGAGTAGTTCCAAATATACAATTGGGTTAGGGTAAAAGGGGTTTGATTGAATCTAGGATAGATGATTGTCTAAAACTTAATTGATTATAAAACTTTAGTCTTTGGTAACAACCTTAAAGCTTTAATCGAGTTGGCCATTCGATTATCGAACCCAGGAAACTTTATGAATCGAGAGATTATAAAGGTTCCTGAACAATTACCTTAGAACCAAGCCTAGCTTAACCGAGAGATCTGTGTTAATAAGCTTGGTGGTTAGAATTGATTTGTTCTTAAAGTTTCTCAACGATTAAACTATCCAAGACATTGTTTTAGTTTAATTGTTGAGAAAAGGATCATTGCCACGAGAGTGGATTGATCTAAAATCGTTTTCAAAACCTTAAAGTTATTTTTGTAAAAGACAATTTGAAATCTGAAAGTTTAATCTCCCTTAAAACACCTTAACCTGATTGTTTAGCTTTTAATTAATCTTTTCAAAACTCTTAATCCGCGTTTTTATTTGTTTGATTTTCGGTTACAAAAACATTCTCCAACAATCTTTTTAATCACGCTTAAACTAAGTTCGTTTCTTATAAATTCAAGTAAATTGTTTGCTCCAGATTTGGTTTGACATCTTAAGTACTACAATTAAGATATTAGATTTAACGGGGTAAAATCTCGTTTATAAGCTTATAAGTTCCTCAATGGGCTTTGTACAAGTTTGACGAACTTATGAAACATTTAACAACGCGTTTCTAGGATTCTAAACCAAGTTTCATGCAACATGAATGCTTATAAGTGTCTCAATGAGCTTTATACAATTTTGACGAATATATGAAACATCTAACAACGCGTTTCTAGGACTCTAAAGCAAGTTTCATGCCACATGAGCGCTTATAAGTTCCTTAATGAGCTTTGTACAAGTTCGACGAATGTATGAAACATCTAACAACGCGTTTCTAGGACTCTAAACCAAGTTACATGCAACATGAGTGCTTATAAGTTCCTCAATGAGCTTTATACAAGTTTCACGAACTTATGAAACATCTAACAACGCGTTTCTAGGACTCTAAACCAAGTTTCATGCAACATGAGTGATTATAAGTGTCTCAATGAGCTTTGTACAAGTATCACGAACTTATGAAACCTCTAACAACGCGTTTCTAGGACTCTAAACCAATTTTCATGCACAATTAGAGCTTATAAGTTCCTCAATGAGCTTTGTAAAAGTTTCACGAACTTATGAAACATCTAACAACGCGTTTCTAGGACTCTAAACAAGGTTTCATGCAACATGAGTGCTTATAAGTTCCTCAATGAGCTTTGTACAAGTTTGACGAACGTATGAAACATCTAACAACGCGTTTCTAGGACTCTAAACCAAGTTTCATGCAACATGAGTGCTTATAAGTATCTCAATGAGCTTTGTACAAGTTTGACGAACTTATGAAACATCTAACAACGCGTTACTAGGACACTAAACCAAGTTTCATGCAACATGAGTGCTTATAAGTTTCTCAATGAGCTTTGTACAAGTTTGACGAACGTATGAAACATCTAACGACGCGTTTCTAGGACTCTAAAGCAAGTTTCATGCAACATGAGTGCTTATAAGTTCCTCAATGAGCTTTGTACAAGTTTCACGAACTTATGAAACATCTATCAACTCGTTTCTAAGACTCTAAAAGAAGTTTCATGCAACATGAGTGCTTCTAAGTTCCTCAATGAGCTTTGTACAAGTTTCACGAACTTATGAAACATCTATCAACGCGTTTCTAGGACTCTAAAAGATGTTTCATGCAACATGAGTGCTTCGAAGTTCCTCAATGAGCTTTGTACAAGTTTCACGAACTTATGAAACCTCTAACAACGCGTTTCTATGACTCTAAACCAAGTTTCATGCACAACGAGAGCTTATAAGTTCCTCAATGAGCTTTGTAAAAGTTTGACGAACGTATGAAACAACTAACAACGTGTTTCTAGGACTCTAAACCAAGTTTCATGCAACATGAGTGCTTATAAGTTCCTCAATGAGCTTTGTACAAGTTTGACGAACGTATGGAACATCTAACAACGCGTTTCTAGGACTCTAAACCAAGTTTCATGCAACATGAGTGCTTATAAGTATCTCAATGAGCTTTGTACAAGTTTCACGAACTTATGAAACATCTAACAACGCGTTTCTAGGACTCTAAACCAAGTTACATGCAACATGAGTGCTTATAAGTTCCTCAATGAGCTTTATACAAGTTTCACGAACTTATGAAACATCTAACAACGCGTTTCTAGGACTCTAAACCAAGTTTCATGCACAATGATATCTTATAAGTTCCTCAATGAGCTTTGCAAAAGTTTGACGAACGTATGAAACATCTAACAACGTGTTTCTAGGACTCTAAACCAAGTTCCATGCAACATGAGTGCTTATAAGTTCCTCAATGAGCTTTGTACAAGTTTCACGAACTTATGAAACATCTAACAACGCGTTTCTAAGACTCTAAACCAAGTTTCATGCAACATGAGTGCTTCTAAGTTCCTCAATGAGCTTTGTCCAAGTTTGACGAACGTATGAAACATCTAACAACGCGTTTCTAGGACTCTAAACCAAGTTTCATGCAACATGAGTGCTTATAAGTATCTCAATGAGTTTTGTACAAGTTTGCGAACTTATGAAACATCTAACAACGCGTTACTAGGACTCTAAACCAAGTTTCATGCAACATGACTGCTTATAAATTCTCAATGGGCTTTGTACAAGTTTGACGAACGTATGAAACATCTAACAACGCGTTTCTAGGACTCTAAAGCAAGTTTCATGCAACATGAGTGCTTATAAGTTCCTCAATGAGCTTTTTACAAGTTTCACGAACTTATGAAACATCTATCAACGCGTTTCTAGGACTCTAAAAGAAGTTTCATGCAACATGAGTGCTTCAAAGTTCCTCGATGAGGTTTGTACAAGTTTGACGAACGTATGAAACATCTAACAACGCGTTTCTAGTACTCTAAACCAAGTTTCATGCAACATGAGTGCTTATAAGTATCTCAATGAGCTTTGTACAAGTTTCACGAACTTATGAAACATCTAACAACGCGTTTCTAGGACTCTAAACCAAGTTTCATGCAACATGGGCGCTTATAAGTTCCTCAATGAGCTTTGTACAAGTTTGACGAACGTATGAAACATCTAACAACGCGTTTCTAGCACTCTAAACCAAGTTTCATGCAACATGAGCGCTTATAAGTTCCTTAATGAGCTTTGTACAAGTTTGACGAATGTATGAAACATCTAACAACACGTTTCTAGGACTCTAAACCAAGTTACATGCAACATGAGTGCTTATAAGTTCCTCATTGAGCTTTATACATGTTTCACGAACTTATGAAACATCTAACAACGCGTTTCTAGGACTCTAAACCAAGTTTCATGCACAATGAGAGCTTATAAGTTCCTCAATGAGCTTTGTAAAAGTTTGACGAACGTATGAAACATCTAACAACGTGTTTCTAGGACTCTAAACCAAGTTTCATGCAACATGAGTGCTTATAAGTTCCTCAATGAGCTTTGTACAAGTTTCACAAACTTATAAACATCTAACAACGCGTTTATAGGACTCAACCAAGTTTGATGCAACATGAGAGCTTATAAGTTCCTCAATGAGCTTTGTATAAGTTTGATGAACGTATGAAACATCTAACAACGCGTTTCTAGGACTCTAAACCAAGTTTCATGCAACATGAGTGCTTATAAGTATCTCAATGAGCTTTGTACAAGTTTGACGAACTTATGAAACATCTAACAACGCGTCACTAGGACTCTAAACCAAGTTTCATGCAACATGAGTGCTTATAAGTTTCTCAATGAGCTTTGTACAAGTTTGACGAACGTATGAAACATCTAACAACGCGTTTCTAGGACTCTAAACCAAGTTTCATGCAACATGAGTGCTTATAAGTTCCTCAATGAGCTTTGTACAAGTTTCACGAACTTATGAAACATCTATCAACGCGTTTCTAAGACTCTAAAAGAAGTTTCATAAAACATGAGCGCTTCGAAGTTCCTCAATGAGCTTTGTACAAGTTTCACGAACTTATGAAACCTCTAACAACGCGTTTCTAGGACTCTAAACCAAGTTTCATGCAACATGAGTGATTATAAGTGTCTCAATGAGCTTTGTACAAGTATCACGAACTTATTAAACATCTAACAACGCGTTTCTAGGATTCTAAACCAAGTTTCATGCAACATGGGCGCTTATAAGTTCCTTGATGAGCTTTGTACAAGTTTGACGAATGTATGAAACATCTAACAACGCGTTTCTAGGACTCTAAACCAAGTTTCATGCAACATGGGCGCTTATAAGTTCCTCAATGAGCTTTGTACAAGTTTGACGAACGTATGAAACATCTAACAACGCGTTTCTAGCACTCTAAACCAAGTTTCATGCAACATGAGCGCTTATAAGTTCCTTAATGAGCTTTGTACAAGTTTGACGAATGTATGAAATATCTAACAACGCGTTTCTAGGACTCTAAACCAAGTTACATGCAACATGAGTGCTTATAAGTTCCTCAATGAGCTTTATACAAGTTTCACGAACTTATGAAACATCAAACAACGCGTTTCTAGGACTCTAAACCAAGTTTCATGCAACATGAGTGATTATAAGTGTCTCAATGAGCTTTGTACAAGTAGCACGAACTTATGAAACCTCTAACAACGTGTTTCTAGGACTCTAAACCAAGTTTCATGCACAATGAGAGCTTATAAGTTCCTCAATGACCTTTGTAAAAGTTTGACGAACGTATGAAACATCTAACAACGTGTTGCTAGGACTCTAAACCAAGTTTCATGCAACATGAGTGCTTATAAGTTCCTCAATGAGCTTTGTACAAGTTTCACAAACTTATGAACATCTAACAACGCGTTTATAGGACTCTAAACCAGGTTTGATGCAACATGAGCGCTTATAAGTTCCTCAATGAGCATTGTACAAGTTTGACGAACGTATGGAACATCTAACAACGCGTTTCTAGGACTCTAAACCAAGTTTCATGCAACATGAGTGCTTATAAGTATCTCAATGAGCTTTGTACAAGTTTCACGAACTTATGAAACATCTAACAACGCGTTACTAGGACTCTAAACCAAGTTTCATGCAACATGGGCGCTTATAAGTTCCTCAATGAGCTTTGTACAAGTTTGACGAACGTATGAAACATCTAACAACGCGTTTCTAGCACTCTAAACCAAGTTTCATGCAACATGAGCGCTTATAAGTTCCTTAATGAGCTTTGTACAAGTTTGACGAATGTATGAAACATCTAACAACGCGTTTCTAGGACTCTAAACCAAGTTACATGCAACATGAGTGCTTATAAGTTCCTCAATGAGCTTTATACAAGTTTCACGAACTTATGAAACATCTAACAAAGCGTTTCTAGGACTCTAAACAAAGTTTCATGCAACATGAGTGATTATAAGTGTCTCAATGAGCTTTGTACAAGTATCATGAACTTATGAAACCTCTAACAACGCGTTTCTAGGACTCTAAACCAAGTTTCATGCACAATGAGAGCTTATAAGTTCCTCAATGAGCTTTGTAAAAGTTTCACGAACTTATGAAACATCTAACAACGCGTTTCTAGGACTCTAAACCAAGTTACATGCAACATGAGTGCTTATAAGTTCCTCAATGAGCTTTGTACAAGTTTGACGAACGTATGAAACATCTAACAACGCGTTTCTAGGACTCTAAACCAAGTTTCATGCAACATGAGTGCTTATAAGTATCTCAATGAGCTTTGTACAAGTTTGACGAACTTATGAAACATCTAACAACGCGTTTCTAGGACTCTAAAGCAAGTTTCATGAAACATGAGTGCTTATAAGTTCCTCAATGACCTTTGTACAAGTTTCACGAACTTATGAAACATCTATCAACGCGTTTCTAAGACTCTAAAAGAAGTTTCATGCAACATGAGTGCTTCTAAGTTCCTCAATGAGCTTTGTACAAGTTTCAAGAACTTATGAAACATCTATCAACGCGTTTCTAGGACTCTAAAAGAAGTTTCATGCAACATGAGTGCTTCGAAGTTCCTCAATGAGCTTTGTACAAGTTTCACGAACTTATGAAACCTCTAACAACGCGTTTCTAGGACTCTAAACCAAGTTTCATGCACAACGAGAGCTTATAAGTTCCTCAATGAGCTTTGTAAAAGTTTGACGAACGTATGAAACAACTAAAAACGTGTTTCTAGGACTCTAAACCAAGTTTCATGCAACATGAGTGCTTATAAGTTCCTCAATGAGCTTTGTACAAGTTTCACAAACTTATGAACATCTAACAACGCGTTTATAGGACTCTAAACCAAGTTTGATGCAACATGAGCGCTTATAAGTTCCTCAATGAGCTTTGTACAAGTTTGACGAACGTATGGAACATCTAACAACGCGTTTCTAGGACTCTAAACTAAGTTTCATGCAACATGAGTGCTTATAAGTATCTCAATGAGCTTTGTACAAGTTTCACGAACTTATGAAACATCTAACAACGCGTTTCTAGGACTCTAAACCATGTTTCATGCAACATGGGCGCTTATAAGTTCCTCAATGAGCTTTGTACAAGTTTGACGAACGTATGAAACATCTAACAACGCGTTTCTAGCACTCTAAACCAAGTTTCATGCAACATGAGCGCTTATAAGCTCCTTAATGAGCATTGTACAAGTTTGACGAATGTATGAAACATCTAACAACTCGTTTCAAGGACTCTAAACCAAGTTACATGCAACATGAGTGCTTATAATTTCCTCAATGAGCTTTATACAAGTTTCACGAACTTATGAAACATCTAACATCGCGTTTCTAGGACTCTAAACCAAGTTTCATGCACAATGATAGCTTATAAGTTCCTCAATGAGCTTTGCAAAAGTTTGACGAACGTATGAAACATCTAACAACGTGTTTCTAGGACTCTAAACCAAGTTCCATGCAACATGAGTGCTTATAAGTTCCTCAATGAGCTTTGTACAAGTTTCACGAACTTATGAAACATCTAACAACGCGTTTCTAGGACTCTAAACCAAGTTTCATGCAACATGAGTGCTTCTAAGTTCCTCAATGAGCTTTGTACAAGTTTGACGAACGTATGAAACTTCTAACAACGCGTTTCTAGGACTCTAAACCAAGTTTCATGCAACATGAGTGCTTATAAGTATCTCAATGAGCTTTGTACAAGTTTGCGAACTTATGAAACATCTAACAACGCTTTACTAGGACTCTAAACCAAGTTTCATGCAACATGACTGCTTATAAATTCTCAATGAGCTTTGTACAAGTTTGACGAACGTATGAAACATCTAACAACGCGTTTCTAGGACTCTAAAGCAAGTTTCATGCAACATGAGTGTTTATAAGTTCCTCAATGAGCTTTGTACAAGTTTCACGAACTTATGAAACATCTATCAACGCGTTTCTAGGACTCTAAAAGAAGTTTCATGCAACATGAGTGCTTCTAAGTTCCTCGATGAGCTTTGTACAAGTTTGACGAACGTATGAAACATCTAACAACGCGTTTCTAGTACTCTAAACCAAGTTTCATGCAACTTGAGTGCTTATAAGTATCTCAATGAGCTTTGTACAAGTTTCACGAACTTATGAAACATCTAACAACACGTTTCTAGGACTCTAAACCAAGTTTCATGCAACATGGGCGCTTATAAGTTCCTCAATGAGGTTTGTACAAGTTTGACGAACGTATGAAACATCTAACAACGCGTTTCTAGCACTCTAAACCAAGTTTCATGCAACATGAGCGCTTATAAGTTCCTTAATGAGCTTTGTACAAGTTTGACGAATGTATGAAACATCTAACAACGCGTTTCTAGGACTCTAAACCAAGTTACATGCAACATGAGTGCTTATAAGTTCCTCATTGAGCTTTATACATGTTTCACGAACTTATGAAACATCTAACAACGCGTTTCTAGGACTCTAAACCAAGTTTCATGCACAATGAGAGCTTATAAGTTCCTCAATGAGCTTTGTAAAAGTTTGACGAACGTATGAAACATCTAACAACGTGTTTCTAGGACTCTAAACCAAGTTTCATGCAACATGAGTGCTTATAAGTTCCTCAATGAGCCTTGTACAAGTTTCACAAACTTATAAACATCTAACAACTCGTTTATAGGACTCTAAACCAAGTTTGATGCAACATGACAGCTTATAAGTTCCTCAATGAGCTTTGTACAAGTTTGACGAACGTATGAAACATCTAACAACGCGTTTCTAGGACTCTAAACCAAGTTTCATGCAACATGAGTGCTTATAAGTATCTCAATGAGCTTTGTACAAGTTTCACGAACTTATGAAACATCTAACAACGCGTTTCTAGGACTCTAAACCATGTTTCATGCAACATGGGCGCTTATAAGTTCCTCAATGAGCTTTGTACAAGTTTGACGAACGTATGAAACATCTAACAACGCATTTCTAGCACTCTAAACCAAGTTTCATGCAACATGAGCGCTTATAAGTTCCTTAATGAGCTTTGTACAAGTTTGACGAATGTATGAAACATCTAACAACTCGTTTCTAGGACTCTAAACCAAGTTACATGCAAAATGAGTGCTTATAATTTCCTCAATGAGCTTTATACAAGTTTCACGAACTTATGAAACATCTAACAACGCGTTTCTAGGACTCTAAACCAAGTTTCATGCACAATGATAGCTTATAAGTTCCTCAATGAGCTTTGCAAAAGTTTGACGAACGTATGAAACATCTAACAACATGTTTCTAGGACTCTAAACCAAGTTCCATGCAACATGAGTGCTTATAAGTTCCTCAATGAGCTTTGTACAAGTTTCACGAACTTATGAAACATCTAACATCGCGTTTCTAGGACTCTAAACCAAGTTTCATGCAACATGAGTGCTTCTAAGTTCCTCAATGAGCTTTGTACAAGTTTGACGAACGTATGAAACTTCTAACAACGCGTTTCTAGGACTCTAAACCAAGTTTCATGCAACATGAGCGCTTATAAGTATCTCAATGAGATTTGTACAAGTTTGCGAACTTATGAAACATCTAACAACGCGTTACTAGGACTCTAAACCAAGTTTCATGCAACATGACTGCTTATAAATTCTCAATGAGCTTTGTACAAGTTTGACGAACGTATGAAACATCTAACAACGCGTTTCTAGGACTCTAAAGCAAGTTTCATGCAACATGAGTGTTTATAAGTTCCTCAATGAGCTTTGTACAAGTTTCACGAACTTATGAAACATCTATCAACGCGTTTCTAGGACTCTAAAAGAAGTTTCATGCAACATGAGTGCTTCTAAGTTCCTCGATGAGCTTTGTACAAGTTTGACGAACGTATGAAACATCTAACAACGCGTTTCTAGTACTCTAAACCAAGTTTCATGCAACTTGAGTGCTTATAAGTATCTCAATGAGCTTTGTACAAGTTTCACGAACTTATAAAACATCTAACAACGCGTTTCTAGGACTCTAAACCAAGTTTCATGCAACATGGGCGCTTATAAGTTCCTCAATGAGCTTTGTACAAGTTTGACGAACGTATGAAACATCTAACAACGCGTTTCTAGCACTCTAAACCAAGTTTCATGCAACATGAGCGCTTATAAGTTCCTTAATGAGCTTTGTACAAGTTTGACGAATGTATGAAACATCTAACAACGCGTTTCTAGGACTCTAAACCAAGTTACATGCAACATGAGTGCTTATAAGTTCCTCATTGAGCTTTATACATGTTTCACGAACTTATGAAACATCTAACAACGCGTTTCTAGGACTCTAAACCAAGTTTCATGCACAATGAGAGCTTATAAGTTCCTCAATGCGCTTTGTAAAAGTTTGACGAACGTATGAAACAACTAACAACGTGTTTCTAGGATTCTAAACCAAGTTTCATGCAACATGAGTGCTTATAAGTTCCTCAATGAGCCTTGTACAAGTTTCACAAACTTATAAACATCTAACAACTCGTTTATAGGACTCTAAACCAAGTTTGATGCAACATGAGAGCTTATAAGTTCCTCAATGAGCTTTGTACAAGTTTGACGAACGTATGAAAAATCTAACAACGCGTTTCTAGGACTCTAAACCAAGTTTCATGCAACATGAGTGCTTATAAGTATCTCAATGAGCTTTGTACAAGTTTGACGAACTTATGAAACATCTAACAACGCGTCACTAGGACTCTAAAACAAGTTTCATGAAACATGAGTGCTTATAAGTTTCTCAATGCGCTTTGTACAAGTTTGACGAACGTATGAAACATCTAACAACGCGTTTCTAGGATTCTAGAGCAAGTTTCATGCAACATGAGTGCTTATAAGTTCCTCAATGAGCTTTGTACAAGTTTCACGAACTTATGAAACATCTATCAAAGCGTTTCTAAGACTCTAAAAGAAGTTTCATGCAACATGAGTGCTTCTAAGTTCCTCAATGAGCTTTGTACAAGTTTCACGAATTTATGAAACATCTATCAACGCGTTTCTAGGACTCTAAAAGAAGTTTCATGCAACATGAGTGCTTCGAAGTTCCTCAATGAGCTTTGTACAAGTTTCACGAACTTATGAAACCTCTAACAACGCGTTTCAAGGACTCTAAACCAAGTTTCATGCACAACGAGAGCTTATAAGTTCCTCAATGAGCTTTGTAAAAGTTTGACGAACGTATGAAACATCTAACAACGTGTTTCTAGGACTCTAAACCAAGTTTCATGCAACATGAGTGTTTATAAGTTCCTCAATGAGCTTTGTACAAGTTTCACGAACTTATGAAACATCTATCAACGCGTTTCTAGGACTCTAAAAGAAGTTTCATGCAACATGAGTGCTTCTAAGTTCCTCAATGAGCTTTGTACAAGTTTGACGAACGTATGGAACATCTAACAACGCGTTTCTAGGACTCTAAACCAAGTTTCATGCAACTTGAGTGCTTATAAGTATCTCAATGAGCTTTGTACAAGTTTCACGAACTTATGAAACATCTAACAACGCGTTTCTAGGACTCTAAACCAAGTTTCATGCAACATGGGCGCTTATAAGTTCCTCAATGAGGTTTGTACAAGTTTGACGAACGTATGAAACATCTAACAACGCGTTTCTAGCACTCTAAACCAAGTTTCATGCAACATGAGCGCTTATAAGTTCCTTAATGAGCTTTGTACAAGTTTGACGAATGTATGAAACATCTAACAACGCGTTTCTAGGACTCTAAACCAAGTTACATGCAACATGAGTGCTTATAAGTTCCTCATTGAGCTTTATACATGTTTCACGAACTTATGAAACATCTAACAACGCGTTTCTAGGACTCTAAACCAAGTTTCATGCACAATGAGAGCTTATAAGTTCCTCAATGAGCTTTGTAAAAGTTTGACGAACGTATGAAACATCTAACAACGTGTTTCTAGGACTCTAAACCAAGTTTCATGCAACATGAGTGCTTATAAGTTCCTCAATGAGCCTTGTACAAGTTTCACAAACTTATAAACATCTAACAACTCGTTTATAGGACTCTAAACCAAGTTTGATGCAACATGACAGCTTATAAGTTCCTCAATGAGCTTTGTACAAGTTTGACGAACGTATGAAACATCTAACAACGCGTTTCTAGGACTCTAAACCAAGTTTCATGCAACATGAGTGCTTATAAGTATCTCAATGAGCTTTGTACAAGTTTCACGAACTTATGAAACATCTAACAACGCGTTTCTAGGACTCTAAACCATGTTTCATGCAACATGGGTGCTTATAAGTTCCTCAATGAGCTTTGTACAAGTTTGACGAACGTATGAAACATCTAACAACGCGTTTCTAGCACTCTAAACCAAGTTTCATGCAACATGAGCGCTTATAAGTTCCTTAATGAGCTTTGTACAAGTTTGACGAATGTATGAAACATCTAACAACTCGTTTCTAGGACTCTAAACCAAGTTACATGCAAAATGAGTGCTTATAATTTCCTCAATGAGCTTTATACAAGTTTCACGAACTTATGAAACATCTAACAACGCGTTTCTAGGACTCTAAACCAAGTTTCATGCACAATGATAGCTTATAAGTTCCTCAATGAGCTTTGCAAAAGTTTGACGAACGTATGAAACATCTAACAACATGTTTCTAGGACTCTAAACCAAGTTCCATGCAACATGAGTGCTTATAAGTTCCTCAATGAGCTTTGTACAAGTTTCACGAACTTATGAAACATCTAACATCGCGTTTCTAGGACTCTAAACCAAGTTTCATGCAACATGAGTGCTTCTAAGTTCCTCAATGATCTTTGTACAAGTTTGACGAACGTATGAAACTTCTAACAACGCGTTTCTAGGACTCTAAACCAAGTTTCATGCAACATGAGTGCTTATAAGTATCTCAATGAGATTTGTACAAGTTTGCGAACTTATGAAACATCTAACAACGCGTTACTAGGACTCTAAACCAAGTTTCATGCAACATGACTGCTTATAAATTCTCAATGAGCTTTGTACAAGTTTGACGAACGTATGAAACATCTAACAACGCGTTTCTAGGACTCTAAAGCAAGTTTCATGCAACATGAGTGTTTATAAGTTCCTCAATGAGCTTTGTACAAGTTTCACGAACTTATGAAACATCTATCAACGCGTTTCTAGGACTCTAAAAGAAGTTTCATGCAACATGAGTGCTTCTAAGTTCCTCGATGAGCTTTGTACAAGTTTGACGAACGTATGAAACATCTAACAACGCGTTTCTAGTACTCTAAACCAAGTTTCATGCAACTTGAGTGCTTATAAGTATCTCAATGAGCTTTGTACAAGTTTCACGAACTTATAAAACATCTAACAACGCGTTTCTAGGACTCTAAACCAAGTTTCATGCAACATGGGCGCTTATAAGTTCCTCAATGAGCTTTGTACAAGTTTGACGAACGTATGAAACATCTAACAACGCGTTTCTAGCACTCTAAACCAAGTTTCATGCAACATGAGCGCTTATAAGTTCCTTAATGAGCTTTGTACAAGTTTGACGAATGTATGAAACATCTAACAACGCGTTTCTAGGACTCTAAACCAAGTTACATGCAACATGAGTGCTTATAAGTTCCTCATTGAGCTTTATACATGTTTCACGAACTTATGAAACATCTAACAACGCGTTTCTAGGACTCTAAACCAAGTTTCATGCACAATGAGAGCTTATAAGTTCCTCAATGCGCTTTGTAAAAGTTTGACGAACGTATGAAACAACTAACAACGTGTTTCTAGGATTCTAAACCAAGTTTCATGCAACATGAGTGCTTATAAGTTCCTCAATGAGCCTTGTACAAGTTTCACAAACTTATAAACATCTAACAACTCGTTTATAGGACTCTAAACCAAGTTTGATGCAACATGAGAGCTTATAAGTTCCTCAATGAGCTTTGTACAAGTTTGACGAACGTATGAAAAATCTAACAACGCGTTTCTAGGACTCTAAACCAAGTTTCATGCAACATGAGTGCTTATAAGTATCTCAATGAGCTTTGTACAAGTTTGACGAACTTATGAAACATCTAACAACGCGTCACTAGGACTCTAAAACAAGTTTCATGAAACATGAGTGCTTATAAGTTTCTCAATGAGCTTTGTACAAGTTTGACGAACGTATGAAACATCTAACAACGCGTTTCTAGGATTCTAAAGCAAGTTTCATGCAACATGAGTGCTTATAAGTTCCTCAATGAGCTTTGTACAAGTTTCACGAACTTATGAAACATCTATCAAAGCGTTTCTAAGACTCTAAAAGAAGTTTCATGCAACATGAGTGCTTCTAAGTTCCTCAATGAGCTTTGTACAAGTTTCACGAATTTATGAAACATCTATCAACGCGTTTCTAGGACTCTAAAAGAAGTTTCATGCAACATGAGTGCTTCGAAGTTCCTCAATGAGCTTTGTACAAGTTTCACGAACTTATGAAACCTCTAACAACGTGTTTCAAGGACTCTAAACCAAGTTTCATGCACAACGAGAGCTTATAAGTTCCTCAATGAGCTTTGTAAAAGTTTGACGAACGTATGAAACATCTAACAACGTGTTTCTAGGACTCTAAACCAAGTTTCATGCAACATGAGTGCTTATAAGTTCCTCAATGAGCTTTGTACAAGTTTCACAAACTTATGAACATCTAACAACGCGTTTATAGGACTCTAAACCAAGTTTGATGCAACATGAGCGCTTATAAGTTCCTCAATGAGCTTTGTACAAGTTTGACGAACGTATGGAACATCTAACAACGCGTTTCTAGGACTCTAAACCAAGTTTCATGCAACATGAGTGCTTATAAGTATCTCAATGAGCTTTGTACAAGTTTCACGAACTTTTGAAACATCTAACAACGCGTTTCTAGGACTCTAAACCAAGTTTCATGCAACATGGGCGCTTATAAGTTCCTCAATGAGCTTTGTACAAGTTTGACGAACGTATGAAAAATCTAACAACGCGTTTCTAGCACTCTAAACCAAGTTTCATGCAACATGAGCGCTAACAAGTTCCTTAATGAGCTTTGTACAAGTTTGACGAATGTATGAAACATCTAACAACGCGTTTCTAGGACTCTAAACCAAGTTACATGCAACATGAGTGCTTATAAGTTCCTCAATGAGCTTTATACAAGTTTCACGAACTTATGAAACATCTAACAACGCGTTTCTAGGACTCTAAACCAAGTTTCATGCACAATGATAGCTTATAAGTTCCTCAATGAGCTTTGCAAAAGTTTGACGAACGTATGAAACATCTAACAACGTGTTTCTAGGACTCTAAAACAAGTTCCATGCAACATGAGTGCTTATAAGTTCCTCAATGAGCTTTGTACAAGTTTCACGAACTTATGAAACATCTAACAACGCGTTTCTAGGACTCTAAACCAAGTTTCATGCAACATGAGTGCTTCTAAGTTCCTCAATGAGCTTTGTACAAGTTTGACGAACGTATGAAACATCTAACAACGCGTTTCTAGGACTCTAAACCAAGTTTCATGCAACATGAGTGTTTATAAGTATCTCAATGAGCTTTGTACAAGTTTGACGAACTTATGAAACATCTAACAACGCGTTACTAGGACTCTAAACCAAGTTTCATGCAACATGACTGCTTATAAATTCTCATGAGCTTTGTACAAGTTTGACGAACGTATGAAACATCTAACAACGCGTTTCTAGGACTCTAAAGCAAGTTTCTTGCAACATGAGTGCTTATAAGTTCCTCAATGAGCTTTGTACAAGTTTCACGAACTTATGAAACATCTATCAACGCGTTTCTAGGACTCTAAAAGAAGTTTCATTGAACATGAGTGCTTATAAGTTCCTCAATGAGCTTTGTACAAGTTTGACGAACGTATGAAACATCTAACAACGCGTTTCTAGAACTCTAAACCAAGTTTCATTCAACATGAGCGCTTATAAGTTCCTTAATGAGCTTTGTACAAGTTTGACGAATGTATGAAACATCTAACAACGCGTTTCTAGGACTCTAAACCAAGTTACATGCAACATGAGTGCTTATAAGTTCCTCAATGAGCTTTATACATGTTTCACGAACTTATGAAACATCTAACAACGCGTTTCTAGGACTCTAAATGATATGATCATAGAGCCGAAGCCGGGAACGGAAATCGGCATCGACCACAACGGTTTCGACATCGGCATCGATCACATCGACATCGGCATCGACCACATCGACATCGGCATCGACCACATCGACATCGGCATCGACCACCTCGACATCGACCATACCGGCGCCCGACCATCGCGAACCGAGGAATCAAAAGGAGCGATTACGCGATCCAAAGCTAGGGAGTTAGCCAAAAACATTCAAACCATGATGATGGAGGAGGATGAAGCGACCAAGAGTTACTTCAACGTTTTCAGCACGACAACCCGATCAAGACCAAGCTATGAAAGCTAAGCGGACTAGGTGTCTCGCTTGGCACTCTTTTCCCACCGGGTTTTAACGAGGCCAAGAAGAACACCACGTCGTCCATTAGTGATCATAGTTTGAAGAGCGTAAGAGACGAGGCGCTTTAACACTACTCGTCGTTTTATCCGTTTTTGCAATTTCCTTTTTATCTTTGTACGCGATTTCCTTTTTTGCGGATTTCCTTTTTGCCGGTTTCCTTTTCGTCTTTTGCGCAACCCTAAAGAGGAGAAGCAACTTGTGTTTTCCCTATAAAATGGGTTGCGCCGCACAACTTTTGAGGGAGTCAAAACTTTTACAAACAAACTATTTGTTGCGACTCCTCCTTGCTCGGCAAACGGGCACGAATCTCTTTCAAGCTTACCGCTTACAAGAGCTTCTTCTATCCATCAAGCGAGATATCATCCCTTGCTTGAGTCGTTCATATTCCATCCTCACGTTCCTCCCCACCATCCGCTGCTCCGTTCTTGACTTGTAATCCGCATCCATATCCACCCACACCACTCATCCACCGTCGTTCTTGCTTAGCCTTATCCGGAGGAGAGATCCGCCTGGTGGGATCGTATCATCTGGTATCAGAGCCGCCTCTGTACCAAAAGGCTGAGTCGTTCTTTCCCTTTTGTCTTTTCAAAGTATCACAATCTCGAACCTGTTTGATTGAACACGTCGTTGTTTGGCATAGGATTGTTGTTAGTATAACAAGTTATGTGCTGATCTTTGTGTTCTTGATGTTTGTCAACTTGCGGCGGTAGTAATAGGTTTAGATCTTTGAAACCTAATCGCATCTTTCAAAACGTGTTATTGTGATTTCCTTTTTGCTAAAACGCTCGTTTTATTTAAAACAAGACGATTTCCTTTTTTTTCTTTCAAGCCGCGTCCTTGATTTCCTTTCTTGTTTATCACGCGTTTATCCTTGTGTGTGTGCGGCGTAGAGTTCTATTTGTTGGCTATTCTGTGAACTACTTACTGCTAGTTATTTGTCTGTGTAACAGGTACCATGGCCCTATCACCGGAGGCGCTCGATGACCTCAAGAAGCTTATAGCAGCCCAAGTAACCGAGGCCATGACCCAACTACTTCCCCAACAAATTTCTCAACAGCTCACCTTGGAACGTGAGAGACAAGCTAGGGAGGCCACAAGGGCAACCTAGGATTTTGAGGGTGGGTCAACGCCAACTCCCTCCGATGCCATGCGGATTTGCAAAGGCAAAGGCGTTGCCGGTACATCTAGATTCCAGGCAATCCGCAACCTCCGTCCAACCAACGCAGCCAAAGAGCAGAGGGTACCACGGCAACGGGAACACGCCGAGCTGAGCGAACCAGAGGACGAGCTCCCGGGCATAGGCCACACACGCCTCACGCCGACCTACCCAAACCATAGCCGGGCAACGCGTCTACATCGGCTCTAGCGACGAGTATTATGGCGTCAACGTCTCGGACCGTAGTAGGCGAAGCCGGAGACGTGAGAGACGAGACAGAGACGACCCAAGAGACTCGGAGAACCAACAACTGAAGCATATCAAGGCCAAGTTCCCCGCCTTCCTCGGCAAGAATGACCCGGAGGCCTACCTTGACTGGGAACGGAAGATGGAGTCCAGCTTCTTGTGCCACGATACCTACGCCTCCAACAAGGTAAAGATAGCGGTCTCCGAATTCAGTGAGTATGCACTCCTGTGGTGGGATCAACTCTGCACTACCCGGAACCGCCATAATGAGCTACCCATCACCACATGGCACCAACTTACTACCCACTTGAGAAAAAGGTTTGTGCCGAGTCATTACCACAGGGAAGTACTAAACAAGCTGAGAAAACTCACCCAAGGGTCCACCACAGTCCGAGACTACTTTCAAGAGATGGAAACTCTCCTTATCCGAGCCGGTCTAGAGGAAGATGAGGAAGTGACCATGGCACGGTTCATCGGTGGACTCAGCCGAGACATTCAGGACAAAGTGGAGCTCCAGACCTATGTTGACCTTGAGGAACTTGTGCACAAGGCCGAACTAGTGGAGACCCAGAACAAGAGAAGATACGCTAAACCTAGCTTGCCCTCCACGCCAAGCAAACCCAAGGACTTTACACCTTCTCGGCCACCTTTCTCCAAGGACATCAAGCCTACCACCACGGTTAAGGAAGAGGTCAAGTATGATCCTAAGAGCAGAAGCAACGCCTCCTCCAGCAACGTTAGGTGTTTTAGGTGCCAAGGTATGGGCCACTACTCAAGGGATTGTCCCAATAAGAAGGTATTCATGATTCTGGACAATGGAGAAGTAGTGCCCCAAGAGTCCGATTCCGACCCTGAAGAAGAGGAAGAGGAAGTAGCTGCCATTGTGGAGATGCTGGTTGCACGGAGAACCTTGAGTGTACAGAACCAACCGGAGGAACTAGTACAAAGAGACCACCTCTTTCACACACGGTGCATTGTGAAGGGCAAGGTGTGTAGTCTCATCATAGACGGTGGAAGTTGTACTAATGCAGCTAGCGAAACCATGGTTCAGAAATTGAGCATAGAAACCTTGTCCCATCCGCGCCCATACAAGCTGCAATGGCTGAATGAAAGTGGTGCCTTAACGGTAACTCGCCAAGTCCGATTATCCTTCTCCATTGGCAAGTATGAGGATGAGGTTCTTTGCGATGTGATACCCATGTGCTCCAGCCACATCCTGTTGGGTAGACCGTGGCAATCCGACCGTAGAGTATTCCATGACAGCTACACCAACAAGCACTCTTTTGAGTTCAAGGGCCGGAAAATCATCCTTGCTCCCCTCACACCAAGTGAAGTGTATCAAGATCAGCTCTATCTCAAGCTCAAGGAGGAGAAAGAGCATGCACCCACGCCATCCGCCAACCTTTACATCAACCAAAGAGAAGTTTCTCGGATCCTCACTTTAGATACTTCTATCTTGTTGTTTATATATAAGGAGAGCCTTGTTAGCACTAACCCTCCACAGGATCTTCCTAGTGATTTTGCCCAGCTGTTGCAGGACTATAGTGACGTTTTTCCTAAGGAGATACCACCTGGCTTGCCACCGATCCGAGGCATTGAGCACCAAATTGACATAGTCCCTGGCTCGGCGCTTCCAAATCGACCCGCCTATAGGACTAATCCGGTGGAGACCAAGGAACTACAGAAAAAAGTTGAGGAACTAATGAGCAAAGGCCATATCCGAGAGAGCATGAGTCCATGTGCGGTGCCCGTGCTGCTTGTGCCCAAGAAGGACGGATCATGGCGCATGTGTGTTGACTGCCGAGCCATCAACAACATCACGGTGAAGTATCGCCACCCTATTCCTAGATTAGATGATATGTTAGACGAATTGTGTGGTTCTAACGTGTTCTCTAAGATTGATCTTAAGAGTGGTTACCATCAGATTAGGATGAAGGAGGGTGATGAGTGGAAAACGGCATTCAAAACCAAACAAGGACTATATGAGTGGCTTGTTATGCCCTTCGGCCTTACTAATGCGCCTAGCACTTTTATGAGACTAATGAACCATGTTTTGAGGTCTTTTATAGGTGTCTTCGTGGTGGTGTATTTCGATGATATCTTAATCTTCAGTCGGAGCCTAGACGAGCACATTGCCCATGTCCGAGCCGTACTTGACGTCCTAAGGAAGGAGAACCTTTTTGCTAACATTGATAAGTGTACTTTTTGCACTAAAGAAATTGTTTTCCTAGGTTTTGTTGTGAGTACAGAAGGAGTTAGGGTCGATGAAGGGAAGGTCAAGGCAATCAAAGAATGGCCCACACCTACCACCGTAGGAGAAGTCCGGAGCTTCCATGGACTAGCCGGCTTCTATAGGCGCTTCGTCAAAGACTTTAGTACCATTGCGGCCCCTTTAACCGAAGTCATCAAGAAGGACGTTGGCTTCAAGTGGGGAGAAGCACAAGACCAGGCCTTTCAGTGCCTCAAAGAGAAGCTTATCAACTCTCCCTTACTTATGCTTCCTAACTTTTTAAAAACTTTTGAGATTGAGTGCGACGCTTCTGGTGTAGGCATCGGTGCGGTTCTTATGCAGGATAACAAGCCCATTGCTTACTTTAGCGAGAAGTTAGGAGGAGCCACATTGAACTACCCCACCTATGATAAAGAGTTGTATGCGTTGGTGAGGGCTTTACAGACGTGGCAACACTACCTATGGCCCAAGGAGTTCGTTATCCACACGGACCATGAGTCTCTCAAACACTTAAAGGGACAACAAAAGTTGAACAAGAGGCATGGCCGCTGGATAGAATTCATTGAGACATTTCCCTACGTCATCAAGTACAAGAAAGGTAAGGACAATGTCGTTGCCGACGCATTGTCCCGAGGTATTCTATAATAGCCGAATTAAGATCCAAACTCATAGGTTTTGAATTGCTCAAAGATTTATATGGTTCGATGCTGATTTTGGAACATATTACTTGAGATGTGCTAAATTTGCCTTTGAGAGTTATTATAGACAGGACGGCTACTTCTTTTTCCACCATCGGTTGTGCATACCCAGCGGATCAGTGAGAGAACTGCTTGTCCGAGAAGCTCATGGAGGAGGACTGGCCGGACACTTCGGCGTTATGAAAACACTTGCCAGCCTTCAAGCCTATTTCTATTGGCCGAACATGAAGAAAGATGTAGAGAAAGTATGCTCGAGATGTGCGACATGTAAACATGCCAAGAGTAAGGTGCAACCTCACGGTTTGTACACTCCCTTACCCATTCCCTCTCACCCTTGGACAGATATTTCGATGGATTTTGTTGTCGGCTTACCTCGAACCAGGAATGGTAGAGATTCTATCTTCGTAGTGGTTGACAGGTTTAGCAAGATGGCACACTTCATAGCTTGTCACAAGACCGATGATGCCGTCAAGGTAGCCAATCTATTTTTCAGAGAAGTGGTGAGACTACATGGGATGCCTAGCGTTATTGTTTCGGACCGGGACACCAAGTTTTTAAGCCATTTTTGGCGAACCTTGTGGGCAAAGCTAGGGACCAAGTTGTCCTTCTCCACCACCTGCCACCCCCAAACCGATGGGCAAACCGAAGTGGTGAACCGTTCGTTATCAACGTTACTTAGAACCTTGGTGAAAAGCAACATCAAGTCTTGGGAGGAATGTCTACCCCACGTAGAGTTCGCTTATAACCACGCTAAGCATTCTACTACTTCCTTTTCTCCTTTTGAATTAGTTTACGGATTCAATCCGATGTCTCCTTTAGATTTAATTGCATTACCTTTGAGTGAAGTATCCAGCCTAGATGGCAAGAGGAAAGCCGAGCAGGTTAAGAAGCTACACGAGAAGGCTAGAGTGAACATAGAGAAGAAGACGAAGCAGTACGTCGAGCAAGCCAACAAGGGCCGAAGAAAGGTGGTTTTTGAAGAAGGCGACCTCGTTTGGGTACACCTGAGGAAGGAGCGGTTCCCAGCCGAGAGGAAGTCTAAGCTCATGCCAAGGATAGACGGCCCATTCCAAGTCGCTAAACGAATCAACGACAATGCTTATAAAATTGATCTCCGAGGTAAGTATTCCATTTCGGACTCGTTTAATGTTTCTGACTTGTCTCCGTATGTTGCAGATTCGGATTTGAGGACAAATCCTTTTCAAGAGGGAGGGGATGATATGATCATAGAGCCGAAGCCGGGAACGGACATCGGCATCGACCACAACGGTTTCGACATCGGCATCGATCACATCGACATCGGCATCGACCACATCGACATCGGCATCGACCACATCGACATCGGCATCGACCACCTCGACATCGACCATACCGGCGCCCGACCATCGCGAACCGAGGAATCAAAAGGAGCGATTACGCGATCCAAAGCTAGGGAGTTAGCCAAAAACATTCAAACCATGATGATGGAGGAGGATGAAGCAGCCAAGAGCTACTTCAACGTTTTCAGCACGACAACCCGATCAAGACCAAGCTATGAAAGCTAAGCGGACTAGGTGTCTCGCTTGGCACTCTTTTTCCCACTGGGTTTTAACGAGGCCAAGAAGAACACCACGTCGTCCATTAGTGATCATAGTTTGAAGAGCGTAAGAGACGAGGCGCTTTAACACTACTCGTCGTTTTATCCGTTTTTGCAATTTCCTTTTTATCTTTGTACGCGATTTCCTTTTTTGCGGATTTCCTTTTTGCCGGTTTCCTTTTCGTCTTTTGCGCAACCCTAAAGAGGAGAAGCAACTTGTGTTTTCCCTATAAAATTGGTTGCGCCGCACAACTTTTGAGGGAGTCAAAACTTTTACAAACAAACTCTTTGTTGCGACTCCTCCTTGCTCGGCAAACGGGCACGAATCTCTTTCAAGCTTACCGCTTACAAGAGCTTCTTCTATCCATCAAGCGAGATATCATCCCTTGCTTGAGTCGTTCATATTCCATCCTCACGTTCCTCCCCACCATCCGCTGCTCCGTTCTTGACTTGTAATCCGCATCCATATCCACCCACACCACTCATCCACCGTCGTTCTTGCTTAGCCTTATCCGGTGGAGAGATCCGCCTGGTGGGATCGTATCACTAAACCAAGTTTCATGCACAATGAGAGCTTATAAGTTCGTCAATGAGCTTTGTACAAGTTTGACGAACGTATGAAACATCTAACAACGCGTTTCTAGGACTCTAAACCAAGTTTCATGCAACATGAGTGCTTATAACTTCCTCAATGAGCTTTGTACAAGTTTCACAAACTTATAAACATCTAACAACGCGTTTATAGGACTCTAAACCAAGTTTGATGCAACATGAGAGCTTATAAGTTCCTCAATGAGCTTTATACAAGTTTGACGAACGTATGAAACATCTAACAACGTGTTTCTAGGACTCTAAACCAAGTTTCATGCAACATGAGTGCTTATAAGTATCTCAATGAGCTTTGTACAAGTTTGACGAACTTATGAAACATCTAACAACGTGTTACTAGGACTCTAAACCAAGTTTCATGCAACATGAGTGCTTATAAGTATCTCAATGAGCTTTGTACAAGTTTGACGAACTTATGAAACATCTATCAACGCGTTTCTAGGACTCTAAAAGAAGTTTCATGCAACATGAGTACTTCGAATTTCCTCAATGAGCTTTGTACAAGTTTCACGAACTTATGAAACCTCTAACGACGCGTTTCTAGGACTCTAAACCAAGTTTCATGCACAACGAGAGCTTATAAGTTCCTCAATGAGCTTTGTAAAAGTTTGACGAACGTATGAAACAACTAACAACGTGTTTCTAGGACTCTAAACCAAGTTTCATGCAACATGAGTGCTTATAAGTTCCTCAATGAGCTTTGTACAAGTTTCACGAGCTTATGAAACATCTATCAACGCGTTTCTAGGACTCTAAAAGAAGTTTCATGCAACATGAGTGCTTCTAAGTTCCTCAATGAGCTTTGTACAAGTTTGACGAACGTATGAAACATCTAACAACGCGTTTCTAGTACTCTAAACCAAGTTTCATGCAACATGAGTGCTTATAAGTTCCTCAATGAGCTTTGTACAAGTTTCACGAACTTATGAAACATCTATCAACGCGTTTCTAAGAATCTAAAAGAAGTTTCATGCAACATGAGAGCTTATAAGTTCCTCAATGAGCTTTGTAAAAGTTTGACGAACGTATGAAACAACTAACAACGTGTTTCTAGGACTCTAAACCAAGTTTCATGCAACATGAGTGCTTATAAGTTCCTCAATGAGCTTTGTACAAGTTTCACGAGCTTATGAAACATCTATCAACGAGTTTCTAGGACTCTAAAAGAAGTTTCATGCAACATGAGTGCTTCTAAGTTCCTCAATGAGCTTTGTACAAGTTTGACGAACGTATGAAACATCTAACAACGCGTTTCTAGTACTCTAAACCAAGTTTCATGCAACATGAATGCTTATAAGTTCCTCAATGAGCTTTGTACAAGTTTCACGAACTTATGAAACATCTATCAACGCGTTTCTAAGAATCTAAAAGAAGTTTCATGCAACATGAGTGCTTCTAAGTTCCTCTATGAGCTTTGTACAAGTTTCACGAACTTATGAAACATCTATCAACGCGTTTCTAGGACTCTAAACCAAGTTTCATGCACAACGAGAGCTTATAAGTTCCTCAATGAGCTTTGTAAAAGTTTGACGAACGTATGAAACAACTAACAACGTGTTTCTAGGACTCTAAACCAAGTTTCATGCAACATGAGTGCTTATAAGTTCCTCAATGAGATTTGTACAAGTTTCACAAACATATGAACATCTAACAACGCGTTTATAGGACTCTAAACCAAGTTTGATGCAACATGAGCGCTTATAAGTTCCTCAATGAGCTTTGTACAAGTTTGACGAACGTATGGAACATCTAACAACGCGTTTCTAGGACTCTAAACCAAGTTTCATGCAACATGAGTGCTTATAAGTATCTCAATGAGCTTTGTACAAGTTTCACGAACTTATGAAACATCTAACAACACGTTTCTAGGAATCTAAACCAAGTTTCATGCAACATGGGCGCTTATAAGTTCCTCAATGAGCTTTGTAAAAGTTTGACGAACGTATGAAACATCTAACAACGTGTTGCTAGGACTCTAAACCAAGTTTCATGCAACATGAGTGCTTATAAGTTCCTCAATGAGCTTTGTACAAGTTTCACAAACTTATAAACATCTAACAACGCGTTTATAGAACTCTAAACCAAGTTTGATGCAACATGAGAGCTTATAAGTTCCTCAATGAGCTTTGTACAAGTTTGACGAACGTATGAAACATCTAACAACGCGTTTCTAGTACTCTAAACCAAGTTTCATGCAACATGAGTGCTTATAAGTTCATCAATGAGCTTTGTACAAGTTTCACGAACTTATGAAACATCTATCAACGCGTTTCTAAGACTCTAAAAGAAGTTTCATGCAACATGAGTGCTTCTAAGTTCCTCAATGAGCTTTGTACAAGTTTCACGAACTTATGAAACATCTATCAACGCGTTTCTAGGACTCTAAACCAAGTTTCATGCACAACGAGAGCTTATAAGTTCCTCAATGAGCTTTGTAAAAGTTTGACGAACGTATGAAACAACTAACAACGTGTTTCTAGGACTCTAAACCAAGTTTCATGGAACATGAGTGCTTATAAGTTCCTCAATGAGATTTGTACAAGTTTCACAAACATATGAACATCTAACAACGCGTTTATAGGACTCTAAACCAAGTTTGATGCAACATGAGCGCTTATAAGTTCCTCAATGAGCTTTGTACAAGTTTGACGAACGTATGGAACATCTAACAACGCGTTTCTAGGACTCTAAACCAAGTTTCATGCAACATGAGTGCTTATAAGTATCTCAATGAGCTTTGTACAAGTTTCACGAACTTATGAAACATCTAACAACGCGTTTCTAGGAATCTAAACCAAGTTTCATGCAACATGGGCGCTTATAAGTTCCTCAATGAGCTTTGTAAAAGTTTGACGAACGTATGAAACATCTAACAACGTGTTGCTAGGACTCTAAACCAAGTTTCATGCAACATGAGTGCTTATAAGTTCCTCAATGAGCTTTGTACAAGTTTCACAAACTTATAAACATCTAACAACGCGTTTATAGAACTCTAAACCAAGTTTGATGCAACATGAGAGCTTATAAGTTCCTCAATGAGCTTTGTACAAGTTTGACGAACGTATGAAACATCTAACAACGCGTTTCTAGGACTCTAAACCAAGTTTCATGCAACATGAGTGCTTATAAGTATCTCAATGAGCTTTGTACAAGTTTGACGAACTTATGAAACATATAACAACGCGTTACTAGGACTCTAAACCAAGTTTCATGCAACATGAGTGCTTATAAGTTTCTCAATGAACTTTGTACAAGTTTGACGAACGTATGAAACATCTAACAACGCGTTTCTAGGACTCTAAAGCAAGTTTCATGCAACATGAGTGCTTACAAGTTCCTCAATGAGCTTTGTACAAGTTTCGCGAACTTATGAAACATCTATCAACGCGTTTCTAAGACTCTAAAAGAAGTTTCATGCAACATGAGTGCTTCTAAGTTCCTCAATGAGCTTTGTACAAGTTTCACGAACTTATGAAACATCTATCAACGCGTTTCTAGGACTCTAAAAGAAGTTTCATGCAACATGAGTGCTTCGAAGTTCCTCAATGAGCTTTGTACAAGTTTCATGAACTTATGAAACCTCTAACAACGCGTTTCTAGGACTCTAAACCAAGTTTCATGCACAACGAGAGGTTATAAGTTCCTCAATGAGCTTTGTAAAAGTTTGACGAATGTATGAAACAACTAACAACGTGTTTCTAGGACTTTAAACCAAGTTTCATGCTACATGAGTGCTTATAAGTTCCTCAATGAGCTTGGTACAAGTTTCACAAACTTATGAACATCTAACAACGCGTTTATAGGACTCTAAACCAAGTTTGATGCAACATGAGCGCTTATAAGTTCCTCAATGAGCTTTGTACAAGTTTGACGAACGTATGGAACATCTAACAACGCGTTTCTAGGACTCTAAACCAAGTTTCATGCAACATGAGTGCTTATAAGTATCTCAATGAGCTTTGTACAAGTTTCACGAACTTATGAAACATCTAACAACGCGTTTCTAGGACTCTAAACCAAGTTTCATGCAACATGGGCGCTTATAAGTTCCTCAATGAGCTTTGTACAAGTTTGACGAACGTATGAAAAATCTAACAACGCGTTTCTAGCACTCTAAACCAAGTTTCATGCAACATGAGCGCTTATAACTTCCTCAATGAGCTTTGTACAAGTTTCGCGAACTTATGAAACATCTATCAACGCGTTTCTAAGACTCTAAAAGAAGTTTCATGCAACATGAGTGCTTCTAAGTTCCTCAATGAGCTTTGTACAAGTTTCACGAACTTATTAAACATCTATCAACGCGTTTCTAGGACTCTAAAAGAAGTTTCATGCAACATGAGTGCTTCGAAGTTCCTCAATGAGCTTTGTACAAGTTTCATGAACTTATGAAACCTCTAACAACGCGTTTCTAGGACTCTAAACCAAGTTTCATGCACAACGAGAGCTTATAACTTCCTCAATGAGCTTTGTAAAAGTTTGACGAACGTATGAAACAACTAACAACGTGTTTCTAGGACTCTAAACCAAGTTTCATGCAACATGAGTGCTTATAAGTTCCTCAATGAGCTTTGTACAAGTTTCACAAACTTATGAACATCTAACAACGCGTTTATAGGACTCTAAACCAAGTTTGATGCAACATGAGCGCTTATAAGTTCCTCAATGAGCTTTGTACAAGTTTGACGAACGTATGGAACATCTAACAACGCGTTTCTAGGACTCTAAACCAAGTTTCATGCAACATGAGTGCTTATAAGTATCTCAATGAGCTTTGTACAAGTTTCACGAACTTATGAAACATCTAACAACGCGTTTCTAGGACTCTAAACCAAGTTCCATGCAACATGAGTGCTTATAAGTTCCTCAATGAGCTTTGTACAAGTTTCACGAACTTATGAAACATCTAACAACGCGTTTCTAGGACTCTAAACCAAGTTTCATGCAACATGAGTGTTTCTAAGTTCCTCAATGAGCTTTGTACAAGTTTGATGAACGTATGAAACATCTAACAACGCGTTTCTAGGACTCTAAACCAAGTTTCATGCAACATGAGTGTTTATAAGTATCTCAATGAGCTTTGTACAAGTTTGACGAACTTATGAAACATCTAACAACGCGTTACTAGGACTCTAAACCAAGTTTCATGCAACATGACTGCTTATAAATTCTCAATGAGCTTTGTACAAGTTTGACGAACGTATGAAACATCTAACAACGCGTTTCTAGGACTCTAAAGCAAGTTTCATGCAACATGAGTGCTTATAAGTTCCTCAATGAGCTTTGTACAAGTTTCACGAACTTATGAAACATCTATCAACGCGTTTCTAGGACTCTAAAAGAAGTTTCATTGAACATGAGTGCTTATAAGTTCCTCAATGAGCTTTGTACAAGTTTGACGAACGTATGAAACATCTAACAACGCGTTTCTAGAACTCTAAACCAAGTTTCATTCAACATGAGCGCTTATAAGTTCCTTAATGAGCTTTGTACAAGTTTGACGAATGTATGAAACATCTAACAACGCGTTTCTAGGACTCTAAACCAAGTTACATGCAACATGAGTGCTTATAAGTTCCTCAATGAGCTTTATACATGTTTCACGAACTTATGAAACATCTAACAACGCGTTTCTAGGACTCTAAACCAAGTTTCATGCACAATGAGAGCTTATAAGTTTGTCAATGAGCTTTGTACAAGTTTGACGAACGTATGAAACATCTAACAACGCGTTTCTAGGACTCTAAACCAAGTTTCATGCAACATGAGTGCTTATAACTTCCTCAATGAGCTTTGTAAAAGTTTCACAAACTTATAAACATCTAACAACGCGTTTATAGGACTCTAAACCAAGTTTGATGCAACATGAGAGCTTATAAGTTCCTCAATGAGCTTTGTACAAGTTTGACGAACGTATGAAACATCTAACAACGCGTTTCTAGGACTCTAAACCAAGTTTCATGCAACATGAGTGCTTATAAGTATCTCAATGAGCTTTGTACAAGTTTGACGAACTTATGAAACATATAACAACGTGTTACTAGGACTCTAAACCAAGTTTCATGCAACATGAGTGCTTATAAGTATCTCAATGAGCTTTGTACAAGTTTGACGAACTTATGAAACATCTATCAACGCGTTTCTAGGATTCTAAAAGAAGTTTCATGCAACATGAGTGCTTCGAAGTTCCTCAATGAGCTTTGTACAAGTTTCACGAACTTATGAAACCTCTAACGACGCGTTTCTAGGACTCTAAACCAAGTTTCATGCACAACGAGAGCTTATAAGTTCCTCAATGAGCTTTGTAAAAGTTTGACGAACGTATGAAACAACTAACAACGTGTTTCTAGGACTCCAAGTTTCATGCAACATGAGTGCTTATAAGTTCCTCAATGAGCTTTGTACAAGTTTCACGAGCTTATGAAACATCTATCAACGCGTTTCTAGGACTCTAAAAGAAGTTTCATGCAACATGAGTGCTTCTAAGTTCCTCAATGAGCTTTGTACAAGTTTGACGAACGTATGAAACATCTAACAACGCGTTTCTAGGACTCTAAAGCAAGTTTCATGCAACATGAGTGCGTATAAGTTCCTCAATGAGCTTTGTACAAGTTTCACGAACTTATGAAACATCTAACAACACGTTTCTAGGAATCTAAACCAAGTTTCATGCAACATGGGCGCTTATAAGTTCCTCAATGAGCTTTGTAAAAGTTTGACGAACGTATGAAACAACTAACAACGTGTTTCTAGGACTCTAAACCAAGTTTCATGCAACATGAGTGCTTATAAGTTCCTCAATGAGATTTGTACAAGTTTCACAAACATATGAACATCTAACAACGCGTTTATAGGACTCTAAACCAAGTTTGATGCAACATGAGCGCTTATAAGTTCCTCAATGAGCTTTGTACAAGTTTGACGAACGTATGGAACATCTAACAACGCGTTTCTAGGACTCTAAACCAAGTTTCATGCAACATGAGTGCTTATAAGTATCTCAGTGAGCTTTGTACAAGTTTCACGAACTTATGAAACATCTAACAACGCGTTTCTAGGAATCTAAACCAAGTTTCATGCAACATGGGCGCTTATAAGTTCCTCAATGAGCTTTGTAAAAGTTTGACGAACGTATGAAACATCTAACAACGTGTTGCTAGGACTCTAAACCAAGTTTCATGCAACATGAGTGCTTATAAGTTCCTCAATGAGCTTTGTACAAGTTTCACAAACTTATAAACATCTAACAACGCGTTTATAGAACTCTAAACCAAGTTTGATGCAACATGAGAGCTTATAAGTTCCTCAATGAGCTTTGTACAAGTTTGACGAACGTATGAAACATCTAACAACGCGTTTCTAGGACTCTAAACCAAGTTTCATGCAACATGAGTGCTTATAAGTATCTCAATGAGCTTTGTACAAGTTTGACGAACTTATGAAACATATAACAACGCGTTACTAGGACTCTAAACCAAGTTTCATGCAACATGAGTGCTTATAAGTTTCTCAATGAACTTTGTACAAGTTTGACGAACGTATGAAACATCTAACAACGCGTTTCTAGGACTCTAAAGCAAGTTTCATGCAACATGAGTGCTTATAAGTTCCTCAATGAGCTTTGTACAAGTTTCGCGAACTTATGAAACATCTATCAACGAGTTTCTAAGACTCTAAAAGAAGTTTCATGCAACATGAGTGCTTCTAAGTTCCTCAATGAGCTTTGTACAAGTTTCACGAACTTATGAAACATCTATCAACGCGTTTCTAGGACTCTAAAAAAAGTTTCATGCAACATGAGTGCTTCGAAGTTCCTCAATGAGCTTTGTACAAGTTTCATGAACTTATGAAACCTCTAACAACGCGTTTCTAGGACTCTAAACCAAGTTTCATGCACAACGAGAGCTTATAAGTTCCTCAATGAGCTTTTTAAAAGTTTGACGAACGTATGAAACAACTAACAACGTGTTTCTAGGACTCTAAACCAAGTTTCATGCAACATGAGTGCTTATAAGTTCCTCAATGAGCTTTGTACAAGTTTCACAAACTTATGAACATCTAACAACGCGTTTATAGGACTCTAAACCAAGTTTGATGCAACATGAGCGCTTATAAGTTCCTCAATGAGCTTTGTACAAGTTTGACGAACGTATGGAACATCTAACAACGCGTTTCTAGGACTCTAAACCAAGTTTCATGCAACATGAGTGCTTATAAGTATCTCAATGAGCTTTGTACAAGTTTCACGAACTTATGAAACATCTAACAACGCGTTTCTAGGACTCTAAACCAAGTTTCATGCAACATGGGCGCTTATAAGTTCCTCAATGAGCTTTGTACAAGTTTGACGAACGTATGAAAAATCTAACAACGCGTTTCTAGCACTCTAAACCAAGTTTCATGCAACATGAGCGCTTATAACTTCCTTAATGAGCTTTGTACAAGTTTGACGAATGTATGAAACATCTAACAACGCGTTTCTAGGACTCTAAAGCAAGTTTCATGCAACATGAGTGCTTATAAGTTCCTCAATGAGCTTTGTACAAGTTTCACGAACTTATGAAACATCTATCAACGCGTTTCTAGGACTCTAAAAGAAGTTTCATTGAACATGAGTGCTTCTAAGTTCCTCGATGAGCTTTGTACAAGTTTGACGAACGTATGAAACATCTAACAACGCGTTTCTAGTACTCTAAACCAAGTTTCATGCAACATGAGTGCTTATAAGTTCCTCAATGAGTTTTGTACAAGTTTCACGAACTTATGAAACATCTATCAACGCGTTTCTAGGACTCTAAAAGAAGTTTCATTGAACATGAGTGCTTCTAAGTTTCTCGATGAGCTTTGTACAAGTTTGACGAACGTATGAAACATCTAACAACACGTTTCTAGGACTCTAAAGCAAGTTTCATGCAACATGAGTGCTTATAAGTTCCTCAATGAGCTTTGTACAAGTTTCACGAAGTTATGAAACATCTATCAACGCGTTTCTAGGACTCTAAAAGAAGTTTCATTGAACATGAGTGCTTCTAAGTTCCTCGATGAGCTTTGTACAAGTTAGACGAACGTATGAAACATCTAACAACGCGTTTCTAGTACTCTAAACCAAGTTTCATGCAACATGAGTGCTCATAAGTATCTCAATGAGATTTGTACAAGTTTCACGAACTTATGAAACATCTAACAACGCGTTTCTAGGAATCTAAACCAAGTTTCATGCAACATGGGCGCTTATAAGTTCCTCAATGAGCTTTGTACAAGTTTGACGAACGTATGAAACATCTAACAACGTGTTTCTAGCACTCTAAACCAAGTTTCATGCAACATGAGCGCTTATAAGTTCCTTAATGAGCTTTGTACAAGTTTGACGAATGTATGAAACATCTAACAACGCGTTTGTAGGACTCTAAACCAAGTTACAGGCAACATGAGTGCTTATAAGTTCCTCAATGAGCTTTATACATGTTTCACGAACTTATGAAACATCTAACAACGCGTTTCTAGGACTCTAAACCAAGTTTCATGCACAATGAGAGCTTATAAGTTCCTCAATGAGCTTTGTACAAGTTTGACGAACGTATGAAACATCTAACAACGTGTTTCTAGGACTCTAAACCAAGTTTCATGCAACATGAGTGCTTATAACTTCCTCAATGAGCTTTGTACAAGTTTCACAAACTTATAAACATCTAACAACGCGTTTATAGGACTCTAAACCAAGTTTGATGCAACATGAGAGCTTATAAGTTCCTCAATGAGCTTTGTACAAGTTTGACGAACGTATGAAACATGTAACAACGCGTTTCTAGGACTCTAAACCAAGTTTCATGCAACATGAGTGCTTATAAGTATCTCAATGAGCTTTGTACAAGTTTGACGAACTTATGAAACATCTAACAACGCGTTACTAGGACTCTAAACCAAGTTTCATGCAACATGAGTGCTTATAAGTTTCTCAATGAGCTTTGTACAAGTTTGACGAACGTATGAAACATCTAACAACGCGTTTCTAGGACTCTAAAGCAAGTTTCATGCAATATGAGTGCTTATAAGTTCCTCAATGAGCTTTGTACAAGTTTCACGAACTTATGAAACATCAATCAACGCGTTTCTAAGACTCTAAAAGAAGTTTCATGCAACATGAGTGCTTCTAAGTTCGTCAATGACCTTTGTACAAGTTTGACGAACTTATGAAACATCTATCAACGCGTTTCTAGGACTCTAAAAGAAGTTTCATGCAACATGAGTGCTTCGAAGTTCCTCAATGAGCTTTGTACAAGTTTCAAGAACTTATGAAACCTCTAACGACGCGTTTCTAGGACTCTAAACCAAGTTTCATGCACAACGAGAGCTTATAAGTTCCTCAATGAGCTTTGTAAAAGTTTGACGAACGTATGAAACAACTAACAACGTGTTTCTAGGACTCTAAACCAAGTTTCATGAAACATGAGTGCTTATAAGTTCCTCAATGTGCTTTGTACAAGTTTCACGAGCTTATGAAACATCTATCAACGCGTTTCTAGGAATCTAAAAGAAGTTTCATGCAACATGAGTGCTTCTAAGTTCCTCAATGAGCTTTGTACAAGTTTGACGAACGTATGAAACATCTAACAACACGTTTCTAGTACTCTAAACCAAGTTTCATGCAACATGAGTGCTTATAAGTATCTCAATGAGCTTTGTACAAGTTTCACGAACTTATGAAACATCTAACAACGCGTTTCTAGGACTCTAAACCAAGTTTCATGCAACATGGGTGCTTATAAGTTCCCCAATGAGCTTTGTACAAGTTTGACGAACGTATGAAACATCTAACAACGCGTTTCTAGCACTCTAAACCAAGTTTTATGCAACATGAGCGCTTATAAGTTCCTTAATGAGCTTTGTACAAGTTTGACGAATGTATGAAACATCTAACACCGCGTTTCTAGGACTCTAAACAAAGTTACATGCAACATGAGTGCTTATAAGTTCCTCAATGAGCTTTATACATGTTTCACGAACTTATGAAACATCTAACAACGCGTTTCTAGGGCTCTAAACCAAGTTTCATGCACAATGACAGCTTATAAGTTCCTCAATGAGCTTTGCAAAAGTTTGACGAACGTATGAAACATCTAACAACGTGTTTCTAGGACTCTAAACCAAGTTTCATGCAACATGAGTGCTTATAAGTTCCTCAATGAGCTTTGTACAAGTTTCACGAACTTATGAAACATCTAACAACGCGTTTCTAGGACTCTAAACCAAGTTTCATGAAACATGAGTGCTTCTAAGTTCCTCAATGAGCTTTGTACAAGTTTGACGAACGTATGAAACATCTAACAATGCGTTTCTAGGACTCTAAACCAAGTTTCATGCAACTTGAGTGCTTATAAGTATCTCAATGAGCTTTGTACAAGTTTGACGAACTTATGAAACATCTAACAACGCGTTACTAGGACTCTAAACCAAGTTTCATGCAACATGACTGCTTATAAATTCTCAATGAGTTTTGTACAAGTTTGACGAACGTATGAAACATCTAACAACGCGTTTCTAGGACTCTAAAGCAAGTTTCATGCAACATGAGTGCTTATAAGTTCCTCAATGAGCTTTGTACAAGTTTCACGAACTTATGAAACATCTATCAACGCGTTTCTATGACTCTAAAAGAAGTTTCATGCAACATGAGTGCTTCTAAGTTCCTCAATGAGCTTTGTACAAGTTTGACGAACGTATGAAACATCTAACAACGCATTTCTAGGACTCTAAACCAAGTTTCATGCAACATGAGTGCTTATAAGTATCTCAATGAGCTTTGTACAAGTTTCACGAACTTATGAAACATCTAACAACGCGTTTCTAGGACTCTAAACCAAGTTTCATGCAACATGGCCGCTTATAAGTTCCTCAATGAGCTTTGTACAAGTTTGACGAACATATGAAACATCTAACAACGCGTTTCTAGCACGCTAAACCAAGTTTCATGCAACATGAGCGCTTATAAGTTCCTTAATGAGCTTTGTAAAAGTTTGACGAATGTATGAAACATCTAACAACGCGTTTCTAGGACTCTAAACGAAGTTACATGCAACATGAGTGCTTATAAGTTCCTCAATGAGCTTTATACAAGTTTCACGAACTTATGAAACATCTAACAACGCGTTTCTAAGACTCTAAACCAAGTTTCATGCAACATGAGTGATTATAAGTGTCTCAATGAGATTTGTACAAGTTTCACGAACTTATGAAACCTCTAACAACGCGTTTCTAGGACTCAAAACCAAGTTTCATGCACAATGATAGCTTATAAGTTCCTCAATGAGCTTTGTAAAAGTTTGACGAACGTATGAAACATCTAACAACGTGTTTCTAGAACTCTAAACCAAGTTTCATGCAACATGAGTGCTTATAAGTTCATCAATGAGCTTTATACAAGTTTCACAAACTTATGAAACATCTAACAACGCGTTTCTAGGACTCTAAACCAAGTTTCATGCAACATGAGTGCTTCTAAGTTCCTCAATGAGCTTTGTACAAGTTTGACGAACGTATGAAACATCTAACAACGCGTTTCTAGGACTCTAAACTAAGTTTCATGCAACATGAGTGCTTATAAGTATCCCAATGAGCTTTGTACAAGTTTGACGAACTTATGAAAGATCTAACAACGCGTTACTAGGACTCTAAACCAAGTTTCATGCAACATAAATGCTTACAAATTTCTCAATGAGCTTTGTACAAGTTTGACGAACGTATGAAACATCTAACAACGCGTTTCTAGGACTCTAAAGCAAGTTTCATGCAACATGAGTGCTTATAAGTTCCTCAATGAGCTTTGTACAAGTTTCACGAACTTATGAAACATCTATCAACGCGTTTCTAGGACTTTAAAAGAAGTTTCATGCAACATGAGTGCTTCTAAGTTCCTCAATGAGCTTTGTACAAGTTTGACAAACGTATGAAACATCTAACAACGCATTTCTAGGACTCTAAACCAAGTTTCATGCAACATGAGCGCTTAGAAGTTCCTCAATGAGCTTTGTACAATTTTGACGAACGTATGAAACATCTAACAACGCGTTTATAGAACTCTAAACCAAGTTTGATGCAACATGAGAGCTTATAAGTTCCTCAATGAGCTTTGTACAAGTTTGAAGAACGTATGAAACATCTAACAACGCGTTTCTAGGACTCTAAACCAAGTTTCATGCAACATGAGTGCTTATAAGTATCTCAATGAGCTTTGTACAAGTTTGACGAACTTATGAAACATCTAACAACGCGTTACTAGGACTCTAAACCAAGTTTCATGCAACATGAGTGCTTATAAGTTTCTCAATGAGCTTTGTACAAGTTTGACGAACGTATGAAACATCTAACAACGCGTTTCTAGGACTCTAAAGCAAGTTTCATGCAACATGAGTGTTTATAAGTTCCTCAATGAGCTTTGTACAAGTTTCACGAACTTATGAAACATCTATCAACGCGTTTCTAAGACTCTAAAAGAAGTT
The DNA here is from genome assembly GCA_963556525.1 of Cochlearia excelsa. Taxonomy (NCBI): domain Eukaryota; kingdom Viridiplantae; phylum Streptophyta; class Magnoliopsida; order Brassicales; family Brassicaceae; genus Cochlearia; species Cochlearia excelsa. The sequence continues at coordinate 1,670,658 of CAUVZT010000010.1, read as the reverse complement.
TCATGCAACATGAGAGCTTCTAAGTTCCTCAATGAGCTTTGTACAAGTTTCACGAACTTATGAAACATCTATCAACGCGTTTCTAGGACTCTAAAAGAAGTTTCATGCAACATGAGTGCTTCGAAGTTCCTCAATGAGCTTTGTACAAGTTTCACGAACTTATGAGACCTCTAACAACGCGTTTCTAGGACTCTAAACCAAGTTTCATGCACAACGAGAGCTTATAAGTTCCTCAATGAGCTTTGTAAAAGTTTGACGAACGTATGAAACAACTAACAACGTGTTTCTAGGACTCTAAACCAAGTTTCATGCAACATGAGTGCTTATAAGTTCCTCAATGAGCTTTGTACAAGTTTCACAAACTTATGAACATCTAACAACGCGTTTATAGGACTCTAAACCATGTTTGATGCAACATGAGCGCTTATAAGTTCCTCAATGAGCTTTGTACAAGTTTGACGAACGTATGGAACATCTAACAACGCGTTTCTAGGACTCTAAACCAAGTTTCATGCAACATGAGTGCTTATAAGTATCTCAATGAGCTTTGTACAAGTTTCACGAATTTATGAAACATCTAACAACGCATTTCTAGGACTCTAAACCAAGTTTCATGCAACATGGGCGCTTATAAGTTCTTCAATGAGCTTTTTACAAGTTTGACGAACGTATGAAAAATCTAACAACGCGTTTCTAGCACTCTAAACCAAGTTTCATGCAACATGAGCGCTTATAACTTCCTTAATGAGCTTTGTACAAGTTTGACGAATGTATGAAACATCTAACAACACGTTTCTAGGACTCTAAACCAAGTTACATGCAACATGAGTGCTTATAAGTTCCTCAATGAGCTTTATACATGTTTCACGAACTTATGAAACATCTAACAACTCGTTTCTAGGACTCTAAACCAAGTTTCATGCAACATGAGTGATTATAAGTGTCTCAATGAGCTTTGTACAAGTTTCACGAACTTATGAAACCTCTAACAACGCGTTTCTAGGACTCTAAACCAAGTTTCATGCACAATGAGAGCTTATAAGTTCCTCAATGAGCTTTGTAAAAGTTTGACGAACGTATGAAACATCTAACAACGTGTTTCTAGGACTCTAAACAAAGTTTCATGCAACATGAGTGCTTATAAGTTCCTCAATGAGCTTTGTACAAGTTTCACCAACTTATGAACATCTAACAACGCGTTTCTACGACTCTAAAACAAGTTTCATGCAACATGAGTGCTTCTAAGTTCCATAATGAGCTTTGTACAAGTTTGACGAACGTATGAAACATCTAACAACGCATTTCTAGGACTCTAAACCAATTTTCATGCAACATGAGCGCTTATAAGTTCCTCAATGAGCTTTGTACAATTTTGACAAACGTATGAAACATCTAACAATGCGTTTCTAGGACAATAAACCAAGTTTCATGCAACTTGAGTGCTTATAAGTGTTAGAATTTGTAGAGAATAAGAGAGATTTTGTGTTTAGGATATTCGATTTTAGTATGGTGTTCTTGGTGTTCTTTGAAGAACACAAAGAACTTAGAGAGAGAATAGGAGAGAGAATATTTAGATCCATAATATTTTGTATTTCATAAATCATAATGTTTACAAAACATCCTTGGCCACATATAAAGAGATACAAGAGATAAGAAGGTGAGAGAGTGTAGTCCCAATCGCTCACAAGCCACTTTTGTCCGCGGAGGGGACCACTTCGGTCAATGACTCTAACGGCTCTTTCCAACGGTAACTCTATTCTTTCCTTTTCTTCTCTTGATCTTTTGTGACTATATAATGATAATATTGAAGTGGAGAGTCTTTACCTTGGTGAAGGCTCCGACATATAGTCTTGAGATATAGTCGACTATATGACTCAACTACATTGTGATATAGTCGACTATATGTATCAACTACATTGATATAGTCACTCCTTCGGGAAAAGCCTTTTGGTCACTTCAATACTCCCCCGCAAGCTTAGCCTTGGTGAGAAAACCCATTGGGACAAAACTCACCTAAGGGAAAAGAGTACAAATATATGCGGTTAGGGACTTAGGCTTTAGGAGCCATTGTGAGTCCAAGTCTTGGTAGAATTGACTCACACACTTTCAAGCTTGAGGATTTGGTGAAGATGTCCGCGAGTTGGTCTTGGCTCTTAGTGTAACATGGTAGAATGGTGCCTTTTATCATTTGTTCTCTTAACTTTGTGACAATCGATCTCGATGTGCTTGGTCCTCTCATGAAAGACCGAGCTAGAGGCTATATGAATCGCGGCTTCATTGTCACAATGCATGGTCATCGGTGCTTCACACTCAATTCCCAAGTCTTGAAGCAAATTCTTCAACCACATAAGTTCTTGAGTGAGTTTTCTCATTGCTCGGTATTCGGCTTCGGCGGTTGAGAAAGACACTATCTTTTGCTTCTTTGTCTTCCATGTGACAAGGTTGCATCCAATGAAAGTACAATAACCGGTTGTTGATCATCTATCCTTTAAGTCCCCGGCGTAATCCGCATCACAATACCCAACCACCTCGGTGTTCTTGTTGCAACCCATCCAAATTCCCAAGCTTGATGTTCCTTTGAGGTATCTCAAGATTCTGTCAAGCATGTTCCAATGGTGTTGCTTCGGCACTTGCATGTATTGGGCTACTTGATTCACGGCAAAGCATAGATCCGGTCTCGTGATGGTTACATAGATGAGTTTCCCCACCATCTTCCTATAGAGCTTCGGGTCCTTGTAAGGGTGATCCTCCTCACCGCCTACCTTGATGATCTTGTATCCATCCTCAAGAGGTGTCTTAGCCGCCGTAGCACCTAGCATACCTACATCACTAAGAAGATCATGAGTGTATTTTCTTTATGAAAGAAAGAGACCCTCTTCGGATCTACAAATCTCAATTCCAAGAAAGTATTTGAGTTTACCAAGGTCCTTAATGTCAAATTTAGATTTAAGATAGTCTTTAGCTTCTTGAATACCTACCTTGTTATCCCCGGAGATGATAATATCATCCACGTAGACGAGGATAACCACTATACCTTCTTGGCTTTGCCGGGTAAAGAGGGTATGTTCGGATTGACTTCTCTTGAATCCTTTTTCCATCAAGGTTGAGCTAAGCTTGTGGTACCATGCCCTTGGTGATTGTTTGAGACCATAGATAGCTTTTCCCAATCTTAGAACCTTTCCGGGAGTGATTGTGTCTTCTAAACCCGGTGGAGGAGTCATATACACTTCCTCTTCAAGCTCTCCTTGTAGAAAAGCATTCTTGACATCCATTTGGTATAGATCCCAAGAGAGATTCACGGCTAAGGATAAGACCACTCTAACCGTATGTAGTTTTGCAACCGGGGCAAAGGTATCAAGGTAGTCTTCCCCATAGGTTTGAGTGAATCCCCTTACTACAAGCCTTGCCTTGTGTCTTTCAATATCACCATTGCTATGATACTTGATAGTAAAGACATATCTAGAGCTCACGGTCCTCTTCCCCTTAGGTAGATCGGTCTCATAGTATGTCTCATTATCCTCCATTGCTTTGTTTTCGGTTTTAACCGCATTGACCCAAACATCATGCTTCATTGCCTCTTCATAGGTTCTTGGTATCTCATGTTGATCCATAGAAGTGGTAAAAGCTTGGTGTTCTTCGGGTATTTGAGCAAGAGAACACACGGTTTGAGTCAGATGAGCCACCGCATTTTTGTTGAAGTAGACTCTTGTGTTTACCCAATTAGATGGATGCTTCTTGATTCTAGTACTCCTTCTTGGACCACTAGGCACAACCGTTTCTTCTTGAGACACACCTTGGTCATGAACCTCTTGATCATGAATTTGATCCATTGGCTCAATGTGTTGAGTCTCGGTGGAGGCTTGATGTTCTTCTTGAACATTATCTCCCCCGGATTCATTTGTTTCTTGATAGTTAGAACCGGAACCGGCTTGCTCATTGTTGTTGTTCCCCCTTCATGATTAAGGTGGGTTTCCTCTTGAGTTGGTTCCTCTTGTATTTCTTCTTCAAGACTCATACCAAGTTTCCTCATCAAGTTCCTTAGACTAGTAACTTTATCCGGGACAACTTTTGGTAGATCCCTTAGGCTTTCCCAATTCTTGTCTTCATAATAGCTTTTGCCTTCTAAGAACTTGAAACCAATACCCTTCTTGCCTCGGGTACATAGCATTTGTATCCTTTTTGTGTGTTTGAATAGCCGATGAACATGGCATTGGTGCTTTTAGCCTCAAGCTTGTTTCTTTGTTCACTAGGGACAAACACAAAACAAACACAACCAAAAACTCTTAGATGATTGACAATAGGTTTAGTTTTGTTTAATACCTCAAAAGGAGATTGGTTCTTAAGAACTTGAGTGGGGTCCTATTGATAAGATAGCATGCGGTTAGGACCCCATCCGACCAATGACGTTTAGGGACATTCATGTGGAACATCATTGATCTTGTAACCTCCATGAGATGTCTATTCTTCCTCTCGGCTACACCATTTTGTTGTGGTGTGTATGGGCATGTGGTTTGATGAAGGATTCTGTGTCTGGCTATGTGCTCTTTGAATGCTCAGCTTGTGTACTCTCCCTCATTATCCGACCTAAAAGTTTTGATCTTGGCATTGTATTGATTAGTCACATAGTTTTGAAAAGCTTCTAGCACCCTATCTTTCGATTGTAAGAGAGTTACCCAAGTATACTTAGAACTTTCATCAATAAAAGTGACAAAATATGAATGGTTATCTATAGATTTGCAAGGTGATGACCACACATCTGAATGAACAAGATCAAAAGGTTTATAAAACATAAAAGATTTAGGGAAAACGGTTCTACAATGTTTGCCTAAAATGCAAGATTCAGAAGTCTCATGATTGAAAATAACATTAGGCAAAAGAGTTTTTAGAGCATTCAAATGAGGATGGCCGAGCCTATAGTGCCAAATGACATTATTGGCTTCGGCAAAAACGGAATTAAAAGCATGACAAAGATAGGAGCTAGATGAATTCTTCTCAAGGACATAGAGATCGCCTCTTGTGATCCCCTTTCCAATGACCTCCTTACTATCAATATCCTGAAAATCACTTCATTAGGACTAAAAATCACATTGCAATTCAAGTCACAAGATATATGTTTCACGGATATAAGATTAGATGTTAAGCTAGGCATGTAAAGTGCTTGAGATTCTCTATTAAATAGCTTAAGGCTCCCTAATCCTTCTATAGGAATCTTACTCCCATTTGCAATAATGACATTACCTATAGCCGGTTTAACATTATTAATCAAGTCTAAGTTACTAATCACGTGATGAGAAGCACCCGAATCAATTATAATTGGCTTAATAGGTTCTTTGTCTAAGATATGAGCACTAAGAGAGTAATAGGGAGAAATACCGGAGCCCTTAAGGGCTTTGATGAGGGCCTCGAAGTCGGATTTCCTTACGAACTCATCCGTGTATGGAACAATAGCCGAGGACTCTTCTTCCTTGGCTTGGTTTGATCCGCTTGTTCTTGGAAGGCTAGCCGAGTCTTCATTGGTGAAGTAAGCCTTGGCGTCTTTGAACTTGGCCGGTTTGAGATGTGGGTGCAAGATCCAACATCTATCCTTTGTATGACCCTTCTTCTTACAATGATCGCATGTCAAGGCTCTTCTTTCTTCATAGGTTTTTGTTGAGGGCTTAAACGCTACCTTGTTGGCGGTAACAAGCTCCTTCTTGCTATCAAAGAGCTCAATTGAGCCTTGTTCCTTTTGAAGTTGAGCTCAAACCTCATCAAGATGTGGTAAGGTGTCGGACCGAAGCATGTGTTTGATGATATCCTTGTAGCAACCGTTGAGAGTGAGGAGCAAACCAAAGACTTTGTCTTGCTCTCTTCGCTCCTTTAGGATCTTAGGATCCACGGTGCTTGGTCGAAGCATCTCAAGCTCGGCCCAAAGCATCCTAAACCTTCCGAAGTGCTTGGTGAACTCGGTGTCTTCTTGGTTGAGCTCATTGATAGACTTCTTTAACTCATACACGCGACTTAGATTAGATATGTTGCCGTACACGGTTTGGAGAGTGTCCCATAGCTCCTTTACACTCTCACAATAGGAGTAGGCTTCCAGTATTGTTGGGTCAAGAGAGCCTTGGATGATTCCAAGGACTTTTTGATCTTCTTGGAACCAAAGAGCTTCTTCGGTGGAGACTTCTTCATCTTCCAACAAGCTTGCATCGGTGATGGTGTCTTGTTTCTTGAGAATATGGTTCCAAAGACCACGACGACCACATAGGGCGGTCTTCACCGTTCTTTCCCATAGGAGATAGTTGATTCCCTTCAAGATAACCGGAAAAAGTACCTTTTTGTGTTCTTTGTCTTCCATGGCTTAGAATTGAAGGTATTGAGATTTGGTGGAGATTGAATCTTGGAAAGGTAAAAGCTTTAACCTTTTTAGAAGATTTGAGATGTCGAGGTGAAAATCCAAAGTCTTTGTGAAAAACAAACTCAAACCGAGATGAAGGGATGAGTCTTTGTTCTTGAGACCGAGCTTGAAGTCTTGTCCTTTAGCGAGATTCAAACTTGAATATTCTTTAAAGCTTGAGTCTTTGATGCAAGGATGCTTCCAAAAGAACAATAAAGTCTTTGATTCTCGCTTTGAAGAAAGAACCAAAGAGTTTTAAAGGTTTAAGAACCGAGAATGATTTATGAAATCAAGAACAAAGAATCAGAAGTTTTGAGAAGAGTAGAAGCGGAAGAGATTTATAGGCTCAAGAGCTTTTGCTCTGATACCATGTTATAATTTGTATAGAATAAGAGAGATTTTGTGTTTAGGAGATTCGATTTTAGTATGGTGTTCTTTGAAGAACACAAAGAACTTAGAGAGAGAATAGGAGAGAGAGTATTTAGATCCATAATATTTTGTATTTCATAAATCATAATGTTTACAAAACATCCTTGGCCACATATAAAGAGATACAAGAGATAAGAAGGTGAGAGAGTGTGGTCCCAATCGCTCACAAGCCACTTTGGTCCGCAGAGGGGACCACTTCGGTCAATGACTCTAACGGCTCTTTCCAACGGTAACTCTCTTCTTTCCTTTTCTTCTCTTGATCTTTTGTGACTTGATAATGATAAAATTGAAGTGGAGAGTCTTTACCTTGGTGAAGGCTCTGACATATAGTCTTGAGATATAGTCGACTATATGACTCAACTACATTGTGATATAGTCGACTATATGTATCAACTACATTGATATAGTCACTCCTTCGGGTAAAGCCTTTTGGTCACTTCAATAATAAGTTCTTCAATGAGCTTTGTACAAGGTTTCACGAACTTATGAAACATCTAACAACGCGTTTCTAGGACTTTAAACCAAGTTTCATGCAACATGAGTGATTATAAGTGTCTCAATGAGCTTTGTACAAGTTTCACGAACTTATGAAACATCTAACAACGCGTTTCTAGGACTCTAAACCAAGTTTCATGCACAAAGAGAGCTAATAAGTTCCTCAATGTTTTGTAGCTTTCACAAACTTATGAACATCTAAAAGTTTGATAGGACTTTAAACCAAGTTTCATGCAACATGAGTGCTTATAAGTTCCTCAATGAGTTTTGTACAAGTTTCACAAACTTATGAACATCTAACAACACGTTTATAAGACTGTAAACCAAGTTTCATGCGACATGAGAGCTTATAAGTTCCTCAATGAGCTTTGTACAAGTTTGACGAACGTATGAAACATCTAACAACGCGTTTCTAGGACTCTAAACCAAGTTTCATGCAACATGAGTGCTTATAAGTATTTCAATGAGCTTTGTACAAGTTTCACGAACTTATGAAACATCTAACAACGCGTTTCTAGGACTCTAAACTAAGTTGCATGCAACATGAGCGCTTATAAGTTTCTCAATGAGCTTTGTACAAGTTTGACGAACGTATGAAACATCTAACAATGCGTTTCTAGCACTCTAAACCAAGTTTCATGCAACATGAGCGCTTATAAGTTCCTTAATGAGCTTTGTACAAGTTTGACGAATGTATGAAACATCTAACAACGCGTTTCTAGGACTCTAAACCAAGTTTCATGCAACATGAGTGCTTATAAGTTCCTCAATGAGCTTTATACAAGTTTCACGAACTTATGAAACATCTAACAACGCGTTTCGAGGACTCTAAACCAAGTTTCATGCAACATGAGTGATTATAAGTGTTTCAATGAGCTTTGTACAAGTTTTACTAACTTATGAATCCTCTAAAAACGCGTTTCTAGGACTCTAAACCAAGGTTCATGCACAATGATATCTTATAAGTTCCTCAATGAGCTTTGTAAAAGTTTGACGAACGTATGAAACATCTAACAACGTGTTTCTAGGACTCTAAACCAAGTTTCATGCAACATGAGTGCTTTTAAGTTCCTAAATGAGCTTTGTACAAGTTTCACGAACTTATGAAACATCTAACAACGCGTTTCTAGGACTCTAAACCAAGTTTCATGCAACATGAGAGCTTATAAGTTCCTCAATGAGCTTTGTACAAGTTTTACGAACGTATGAAACATCTAACACCGCGTTTCTAGGATTCTAAACCAAGTTTCATGCAACATGAGTGCTTATATGTTCCTCACTGAGCTTTTTACAAGTTTCACGAACTTATGAAACATCTAACAACGCGTTTCTAGGACTCTAAACCAAGTTTCATGCAACATGAATGATTATAAGTGTCTAAATGAGCTTTATACAAGTTTTACGAACTTATGAAACATCTAACAACGCGTTTGTAGGACTCTAAACCAAGTTTCATGAAACATGAGTGCTTATAAGTATCTCAATGAGCTTTGTACAAGTTTGACGAACTTATGAAACATCTAACAACGCGTTTCTGGGACTCTAAACCAAGTTTCATGCAACATGAGTGCTTATAAGTTCCTCAATGAGCTTTGCACAAGTTTCACGAACTTATGAAACATCTAACAACGCGTTTCTAGGACTCTAAACCAAGTTTCATGCAACATGAGTTCTTCTAAGTTCCTCAATGAGATTTGTACAAGTTTGACGAACATATGAAACATCTAACAACGCGTTTCTAGGACTCTTAACATAGTTTCATACAACATGAATGCTTATAAGTTCATCAATGAGCTTTGTACAAGTTTCACGAACTTATGAAACATCTAACAACGCGTTTCTAGGACTCTAAACCAAGTTTCATGCAACATGAGTGCTTATAAGAGCACCATTATAGGGGGCTCAAGGTGGTCTTTTAACCTGTGGGCCCCCACAAAAAAAATTAAAAGCCTCTCTGAAATCTCCTCTCTAAGAGCCGGTTACTCACTATTTCGCGGGCCCACTGACACGTGGCGGCCCGCGATTGGTCAATTTAATTTTTTTTTTTTTTTTTTAATTTTCGCAAAAAAAAAAAAAAAAAAAACTCTACCTATAATGATGGTCTAAGTATCTCAATGAGCTTTGTACAACTTTCACGAACTTATAAAACATCTAACAACGCGTTTCTAGGACTCTAAACAAAGTTTCATGCAACATGAGCGCTTATAAGTTCCTCAATGAGCTTTGTACAAGTTTGACGAACGTATGAAACATCTAACAAAGCGTTTCTAGGACTCTAAACCAAGTTTCATGCAACATGAGCGCTTATAAGTTCCTCAATGAGCTTTGTACAAGTTTCACGAACTTATGAAACATCTAACAACGCGTTTCTAGGACTCTAAACCAAGTTTCATGCAACATGAGTGATTATAAGTGTCTCAATGAGCTTTGTACAAGTTTCACGAACTTATGAAACATCTAACAATGCGTTTCTAGGACTCTAAACCAAGTTTCATGCACAATGACAACTTATAAGTTCCTCAATGAGCTTTGTAAAAGTTTGACGAACGTATGAAACATCTAACAACGTGTTTCTAGTACTCTAAACCAAGTTTCATGCAACATGAGTGCTTATAAATTCCTCAATGAGCTTTGTACATATTTCACAAACTTATGAACATCTAACAACGCGTTTATAGGACTCTAAACCAAGTTTCATGCAACATCAGAGCTTATAAGTTCCTCAATGAGCTTTGTACAAGTTTGACGAACGTATGAAACATCTAACAACGCGTTTCTAGGACTCTATACCAAGTTTCATGCAACATGAGTGCTTATGAGTATCTCTATAAGCTTTGTACAAGTTTCACGAATTTATGAAACATCTAAAAAAGCGTTTCTAGGACTCTAAACCAAGTTTCATGCAACATGAGCGCTTATAAGTTCCTCAATGAGCTTTGTACAAGTTTGACGAACGTATGAAACATCTAACAACGCGTTTCTAGCAATCTAAACCAAGTTTCATTCAACATGAGCGCTTATAAGTTCCTTAATGAGCTTTGTAAAAGTTTGACAAATGTATGAAACATCTAACAACGCGTTTCTAGGACTTTAAACCAAGTTTCATGCAAAATGAGAGCTTATAAGTTCCTTAATAAGTTTATACAAGTTTCACGAACTTATGAAACATCTAACAACGCGTTTCGAGGACTCTAAACCAAGTTTCATGCAACATGAGTGATTATAAGTGTCTCAATGAGCTTTGTACAAGTTTCACTAACTTATGAAACCTCTAATAACGCGTTTCTAGGACTCTAAACAAAGTTTCATGCACAATGATAGCTTATAAGTTCCTCAATGAGCTTTGTAAAAGTTTGACGAACGTATGAAACATCTAACAACGTGTTTCTAGGACTCTAATCCAAGTTTCATGCAACAAGAGTGCTTATAAGTTCCTCAATGAGCTTTGTACAAGTTTCACGAACTTATGAACATCTAACAACGCGTTTCTAGGACTCTAAACCAAGTTTCATGCAACATGAGTGCTTATAAGTTCCTCAATGAGCTTTGTACAAGTTTGTCGAACGTATGAAACATCTAACAACGCGTTTCTAGGACTTTAAACCAAGTTTCATGCAACTTGAGTGCTTATAAGTATCTCAATGAGCTTTGTACAAGTTTCACGAACTTATAAAACATCTAACAACGCGTTTCTAGGACTGTAAACCAAGTTTCATGCAACTTGAGCGCTTATAAGTTCCTCAATGAGCTTTGTACAAGTTTGACGAACGTATGAAACATCTAACAACGCGTTTCTAGGATTCTAAACCAAGTTTCATGCAACATGAGTGCTTATATGTTCCTCAATGAGCTTTTTACAAGTTTCACGAACTTATGAAACATCTATAAACGCGTTTCTAGGACTCTAAACCAAGTTTTATGTAACATCAATGATTATAAGTGTCTAAAGGAGCTTTATACAAGTTTTACGAACTTATGAAAAATCTAACAACGCGTTTCTAGGACTCTAAACCAGGTTTCATGTAACATGAGTGCTTATAAGTATCTCAATGAGCTGTGTACAAGTTTGACGAACTTATGAAACATCTAACAACGCGTTTCTAGGACTCTAAACCAAGTTTCATGCAACATGAGCGCTTATAAGTTCCTCAATAAGTTTATACAAGTTTCACGAACTTATGAAACATCTAACAACGCGTTTCGAGGACTCTAAACCAAGTTTCATGCAACATGAGTGATTATAAGTGTCTCAATGAGCTTTGTACAAGTTTCACTAACTTATGAAACCTCTAATAACGCGTTTCTAGGACTCTAAACCAAGTTTCATGCACAATGATAGCTTATAAGTTCCTCAATGAGCTTTGTAAAAGTTTGACGAACGTATGAAACATCTAACAACGTGTTTCTAGGACTCTAATCCAAGTTTCATGCAACATGAGTGCTTATAAGTTCCTCAATGAGCTTTGTACAAGTTTCACGAACTTATGAACATCTAACAACGCGTTTCTAGGACTCTAAACCAAGTTTCATGCAACATGAGACCTTATAAGTTCCTCAATGAGCTTTGTACAAGTTTTACGAACGTATGAAACATCTAACAACGCGTTTCTAGGATTCTAAACCAAGTTTCATGCAACATGAGTGCTTATATGTTCCTCAATGAGCTTTTTACAAGTTTCACGAACTTATGAAACATCTAACAACGCGTTTCTAGGACTCTAAACCAAGTTTCATGTAACATGAATGATTATAAGTGTCTAAAGGAGCTTTATACAAGTTTTACGAACTTATGAAAAATCTAACAACGCGTTTCTAGGACTCTAAACCAGGTTTCATGTAACATGAGTGCTTATAAGTATCTCAATGAGCTTTGTACAAGTTTGACGAACTTATGAAACATCTAACAACACGTTTCTAGGACTCTAAACCAAGTTTCATGAAACATGAGTGCTTATAAGTTCCTCAATGAGCATTGCACAAGTTTCACGAACTTATGAAACATCTAACAACGCGTTTCTAGGACTCTAAACAAAGTCATGAGGGTTTCTAAGTTCCTCAATGAGCTTTGTACAAGTTTGACGAACATACGAAACATCTAACAACGCGTTTCTAGGACTCTAAACCAAGTTTCATGCAACATGAGTGCTTATAAGTATCTCAATGAGCTTTGTACAAGTTTCACGAACTTATGAAAACATCTAACAACGCGTTTCTAGGACTCTAAACCAAGTTTCATGCAACATGAGTGCTTATATGTATATCAATGAGCTTTGTACAAGTTTGACGAACTTATAAAACAACTAACAACGCGTTTCTAGGACTCTAAACAAAGTTTCATGCAACATGAGCGCTTATAAGTTCCTCAATGAGCTTTGTACAAGTTTTACGAACGTATGAAACATCTAACAACGCGTTTCTAGTACTCTAAACCAAGTTTCATGCAACATGAGTGCTTATAAGTATCTCAATGAGATTTGTACAAGTTTCACGAACTTATGAAACATCTAACAACGCGTTTCTAGGAATCTAAACCAAGTTTCATGCAACATGGGCGCTTATAAGTTCCTCAATGAGCTTTGTACAAGTTTGACGAACGTATGAAACATCTAACAACGCGTTTCTAGCACTCCAAACCAAGTTTCATGCAACATGAGCGCTTATAAGTTCCTTAATGAGCTTTGTACAAGTTTGACGAATGTATGAAACATCTGACAACGCGTTTCTAGGACTCTAAACCAAGTTACATGCAACATGAGTGCTTATAAGTTCCTCAATGAGCTTTATACATGTTTCACGAACTTATGAAACATTTAACAACGCGTTTCTAGGACTCTAAACCAAGTTTCATGTAACATGAATGATTATAAGTGTCTAAAGGAGCTTTATACAAGTTTTACGAACTTATGAAAAATCTAACAACGCGTTTCTAGGACTCTAAACCAGGTTTCATGTAACATGAGTGCTTATAAGTATCTCAATGAGCTTTGTACAAGTTTGACGAACTTATGAAACATCTAACAACGCGTTTCTAGGACTCTAAACCAAGTTTCATGAAACATGAGTGCTTATAAGTTCCTCAATGAGCATTGCACAAGTTTCACGAACTTATGAAACATCTATAAACGCGTTTCTAGGACTCTAAACCAAGTTTCATGCAACATGAGGGTTTCTATGTTCCTCAATGAGCTTTGAACAAGTTTGACGAACATACGAAACATCTAACAACGCGTTTCTAGGACTCTAAACCAAGTTTCATGCAACATGAGTGCTTATAAGTATCTCAATGAGCTTTGTACAAGTTTCACGAACTTATGAAAACATCTAACAACGCGTTTCTAGGACTCTAAACCAAGTTTCATGCAACATGAGTGCTTATAAGTATATCAATGAACTTTGTACAAGTTTGACGAACTTATAAAACAACTAACAACGCGTTTCTAGGACTCTAAACAAAGTTTCATGCAACATGAGCGCTTATAAGTTCCTCAATGAGCTTTGTACAAGTTTGACGAACGTATGAAACATCTAACAAAGCGTTTCTAGGACTCTAAACCAAGTTTCATGCAACATGAGTGCTTATAAGTTCCTCAATGAGCTTTGTACATGTTTGACGAACTTATGAAACATCTAACAACGCATTTCTAGGACTCTAAACCAAGTTTCATGCAATATGAGTGATTATAAGTGTCTCAATGAGCTTTGTACAAGTTTAACGAACTTATGAAACCTCTAACAACGCATTTCTAGGACTCTAAACCAAGTTTAATGCACAATGAGAGCTTATAAGTTTCTCAATGAGCTTTGTAAAAGTTTGACGAACGTATGAAACATCTAACAACGTGTTTCTAGGACTCTAAACTAATTTTCATGCAACATGAGTGCTTATAAGTTCCTCAATGAGAGATTATAAGTTCCTCAATGAGCTTTGTACAAGTTTGACGAACTTATGAAACATCTAACAACGCGTTTCTAGGACTCTAAACCAAGTTTCATGCAACATGAGTGCTTATAAGTTCCTCAATGAGCTTTGCACAAGTTTCACGAACTTATGAAACATCTAACAACGCGTTTCTAGGACTCTAAACCAAGTTTCATGTAACATGAGTGCTTCTAAGTTCCTCAATGAGCTTTGTACAAGTTTGACGAACATATGAAACATCTAACAACGCGTTTCTAGGACTCGAAAGCAAGTTTCATGCAACATGAGTGCTTATAAGTATCTCAATGAGTTTTGTACAAGTTTCACGAACTTATGAAACATCTAACAACGCGTTTCTAGGACTCTAAACCAAGTTTCATGCAACATGAGTGCTTATAAGTATCTCAATGAGCTTTGTACAAGTTTCACGAACTTATAAAACATTTAACAACGCGTTTCTAAGACTCTAAACCAAGTTTCATGCAACATGAGCGCTAATAAGTTCCTCAATGAGCTTTGTACAAGTTTGACGAACGTATGAAACATCTAACAACGCGTTTCTAATACTCTAAAACAAGTTTCATGCAACATGAGCGCTTATAAGTTCCTCAATGAGCTTTGTACAAGTTTGAAAACTTATGAAACATCTAACAACGCATTTCTAGTACTCTAAACCAAGTTTCATGTAATATGAGTGATTATAAGTGTCTCAATGAGCTTTGTACAAGTTTAACGAATTTATGAAACCTCTAACAATGCGTTTCTAGGACTCTAAACCAAGTTTCATGCACAATGATAGCTTATAAGTTCCTCAATGAGCTTTGTAAAAGTTTGACGAACGTATGAAACATCTAACAACGTGTTTCTAGGACTCTAATCCAAGTTTCATGCAACATGAGTGCTTATAAGTTCCTCAATGAGCGTTGTACAAGTTTTACGAACTTATGAACATCTAACAACGCGTTTCTAGGAATCTAAACCAAGTTTCATGCAACATGAGTGCTTAGAAATTCCTCAATGAGCTTTGTACAAGTTTTACGAACGTATGAAACATCTAACAACGCGTTTCTAGGATTCTAAACCAAGTTTCATGCAACATGAGTGCTTATATGTTCCTCAATGTGCTTTTTACAAGTTTCACGAACTTATGAAACATCTAACAACGCGTTTCTAGGACTCTAAACCAAGTTTCATGTAACATGAATGATTATAAGTTCCTCAATGAGCATTGCACAAGTTTCACGAACTTATGAAACATCTAACAACGCGTTTCTAGGACTCTAAACCAAGTTTCATGCAACATGAGTGCTTCTAAGTTCCTCAATGAGCTTTGTACAAGTTTGACGAACATATGAAACATCTAACAACGCGTTTCTAGGACTCTAAACCAAGTTTCATGCAACATGAGCGCTTATAAGTTCCTCAATGAGCTTTGTACAATTTTACGAACTTATGAAACATCTAACAACGCGTTTCTAGGACTCTAAACCAAGTTTCATGCAACATGAGCGCTTATAAGTTCCTCAATGAGCTTTGTACAAGTTTGACGAACTTATGAAACATCTAACAACGCGTTTCTAGGACTCTAAACCAAGTTTCATGCAATATGAGTGATTATAAGTGTCTCAATGAGCTTTGTACAAGTTTCACGAACTTATGAAACCTCTAACAACGCATTTCTAGGACTCTAAACCAAGTTTCATGCACAATGAGAGCTTATAAGTTCCTCAATGAGCTTTGTAAAAGTTTGACGAACGTATGAAACATCTAACAACGTGTTTCTAGGACTCTAAACCAAGTTTCATGCAACATGAGTGCTTATAAGTTTCTCAATGAGCTTTGTACAAGTTTCACGAACTTATGAACATCTAACAACGCGTTTCTAGGACTCTAAACCAGGTTTCATGTAACATGAGTGCTTATAAGTATCTCAATGAGCTTTGTACAAGTTTGACGAACTTATGAAACATCTAACAACGCGTTTCTAGGACTCTAAACCAAGTTTCATGCAACATGAGTGCTTATAAGTTCCTCAATGAGCATTGCACAAGTTTCACGAACTTATGAAACATCTAACAACGTGTTTCTAGGACTCTAAACCAAGTTTCATACAACATGAGTGCTTCTAAGTTCCTCAATGAGCTTTGTACAAGTTTGACGAACATATGAAACATCTAACAACGCGTTTCTAGGACTCTAAACCAAGTTTCATGCAACAAGAGTGCTTATAAGTATCTCAATGAGCTTTGTACAAGTTTCACGAACTTATGAAAACATCTAACAACGCGTTTCTAGGACTCTAAACCAAGTTTCATGCAACATGAGTGCTTATAAGTATCTCAAAGAGCTTTGTACAAGTTTCACGAACTTATAAAACAACTAACAACGCGTTTCTAGGACTCTAAACAAAGTTTCATGCAACATGAGCGCTTATAAGTTCCTCAATGAGCTTTGTACAAGTTTGACGAACGTATGAAACATCTAACAAAGCGTTTCTAGGACTCTAAACTAAGTTTCATGCAACATGAGCGCTTATCAGTTCCTCAATGAGCTTTGTACATGTTTGACGAACTTATGAAACATCTAACAACGCATTTCTAGGACTCTAAACCAAGTTTCATGCAATATGAGTGATAATAAGTGTCTCAATGAGCTTTGTACAAGTTTAACGAACTTATGAAACCTCTAACAACGCATTTCTAGGACTCTAAACCAAGTTTCATGCATAATGAGAGCTTATAAGTTCCTCAATGAGCTTTGTAAAAGTTTGACGAACGTATGAAACATCTAACAACGTGTTTCTAGGACTCTAAACCAAGTTTCATGCAACATGAGTGCTTATAAGTTCCTCAATGAGCTTTGTACAAGTTTCACTAACTTATGAACATCTAACAACGCGTTTCTAGGACTCTAAACCAAGTTTCATGCAACGTGAGAGATTATAAGTTCCTCAATGAGCTTTGTACAAGTTTGACGAACGTATGAAACATCTAACAACGCGTTTCTAGCACTCTAAACCAAGTTACATGCAACATGAGTGCTTATAAGTTCCTCAATGAGCTTTGTAAAAGTTTGACGAACGTATGAAACATCTAACAACGTGTTTCTAGGACTCTAAACCAAGTTTCATGCAACATGAGTGCTTATAAGTTCCTCAATGAGCTTTGTACAAGTTTCACTAACTTATGAACATCTAACAACGCGTTTCTAGGACTCTAAACCAAGTTTCATGCAACATGAGAGATTATAAGTTCCTCAATGAGCTTTGTACAAGTTTGACGAACTTATGAAACATCTAACAACGCGTTTCTAGGACTCTAAACCAAGTTTCATGCAACATGAGTGCTTATAAGTTCCTCAATGAGCTTTGCACAAGTTTCACGAACTTATGAAACATCTAACAACGCGTTTCTAGGACTCTAAACCAAGTTTCATGCAACATGAGTGCTTATATGTATATCAATGAGCTTTGTACAAGTTTGACGAACTTATAAAACAACTAACAACGCGTTTCTAGGACTCTAAACAAAGTTTCATGCAACATGAGCACTTATAAGTTCCTCAATGAGGTTTGTACAAGTTTTACGAACGTATGAAACATCTAACAACGCGTTTCTAGTACTCTAAACCAAGTTTCATGCAACATGAGTGCTTATAAGTATCTCAATGAGATTTGTACAAGTTTCACGAACTTATGAAACATCTAACAACGCGTTTCTAGGAATCTAAACCAAGTTTCATGCAACATGGGCGCTTATAAGTTCCTCAATGAGCTTTGTACAAGTTTGACGAACGTATGAAACATCTAACAACGCGTTTCTAGCACTCTAAACCAAGTTTCATGCAACATGAGGGCTTATAAGTTACTTAGTGAGCTTTGTACAAGTTTGACGAATGTATGAAACATCTAACAACGCGTTTCTAGGACTCTAAACCAAGATACATGCAACATGAGTGCTTATAAGTTCCTCAATGAGCTTTATACATGTTTCACGAACTTATGAAACATCTAACAACGCGTTTCTAGGACTCTAAACCAAGTTTCATGTAACATGAATGATTATAAGTGTCTAAAGGAGCTTTATACAAGTTTTACGAACTGATGAAAAATCTAACAACGCGTTTCTAGGACTCTAAACCAGGTTTCATGTAACATGAGTGCTTATAAGTATCTCAATGAGCTTTGTACAAGTTTGACGAACTTATGAAACATCTAACAACGCGTTTCTAGGACTCTAAACCAAGTTTCATGAAACATGAGTGCTTATAAGTTCCTCTATGAGCATTGCACAAGTTTCACGAACTTATGAAACATCTATAAACGCGTTTCTAGGACTCTAAACCAAGTTTCATGCAACATGAGGGTTTCTAAGTTCTTCAATGAGCTTTGAACAAGTTTGACGAACATACGAAACATCTAACAACGCGTTTCTAGGACTCTAAACCAAGTTTCATGCAACATGAGTGCTTATAAGTATCTCAATGAGCTTTGTACAAGTTTCACGAACTTATGAAAACATCTAACAACGCGTTTCTAGGACTCTAAACCAAGTTTCATGCAACATGAGTGCTTATAAGTATATCAATGAGCTTTGTACAAGTTTGACGAACTTATAAAACAACTAACAACGCGTTTCTAGGACTCTAAACAAAGTTTCATGCAACATGAGCGCTTATAAGTTCCTCAATGAGCTTTGTACAAGTTTGACGAACGTATGAAACATCTAACAAAGCGTTTCTAGGACTCTAAACCAAGTTTCATGCAACATGAGTGCTTATAAGTTCCTCAATGAGCTTTGTACATGTTTGACGAACTTATGAAACATCTAACAACGCATTTCTAGGACTCTAAACCAAGTTTCATGCAATATGAGTGATTATAAGTGTCTCAATGAGCTTTGTACAAGTTTAACGAACTTATGAAACCTCTAACAACGCATTTCTAGGACTCTAAACCAATTTTAATGCACAATGAGAGCTTATAAGTTTCTCAATGAGCTTTGTAAAAGTTTGATGAACGTATGAAACATCTAACAACGTGTTTCTAGGACTCTAAACTAATTTTCATGCAACATGAGTGCTTATAAGTTCCTCAATGAGAGATTATAAGTTCCTCAATGAGCTTTGTACAAGTTTGACGAACTTATGAAACATCTAACAACGCGTTTCTAGGACTCTAAACCAAGTTTCATGCAACATGAGTGCTTATAGGTTCCTCAATGAGCTTTGCACAAGTTTCACGAACTTATGAAACATCTAACAACGCGTTTCTAGGACTCTAAACCAAGTTTCATGCAACATGAGTGCTTCTAAGTTCCTCAATGAGCTTTGTACAAGTTTGAAGAACATATGAAACATCTAACAACGCGTTTCTAGGACTCGAAAGCAAGTTTCATGCAACATGAGTGCTTATAAGTATCTCAATGAGTTTTGTACAAGTTTCACGAACTTATGAAACATCTAACAACGCGTTTCTAGGACTCTAAACCAAGTTTCATGCAACATGAGTGCTTATAAGTATCTCAATGAGCTTTGTACAAGTTTCACGAACTTATAAAACATTTAACAACGCGTTTCTAGGACTCTAAACCAAGTTTCATGCAACATGAGTGCTTATAAGTATCTCAATGAGCTTTGTACAAGTTTCACGAACTTATAAAACATTTAACAACGCGTTTCTAGGACTCTAAACCAAGTTTCATGCAACATGAGCGCTAATAAGTTCCTCAATGAGCTTTGTACAAGTTTGACGAACGTATGAAACATCTAACAACGCGTTTCTAATACTCTAAAACAAGTTTCATGCAACATGAGCGCTTATAAGTTCCTCAATCAGCTTTGTACAAGTTTGAAAACTTATGAAACATCTAACAACGCATTTCTAGTACTCTAAACCAAGTTTCATGCAATATGAGTGATTATAAGTGTCTCAATGAGCTTTGTACAAGTTTAACGAATTTATGAAACCTCTAACAATGCGTTTCTAGGACTCTAAACCAAGTTTCATGCACAATGATAGCTTATAAGTTCCTCAATGAGCTTTGTAAAAGTTTGACGAACGTATGAAACATCTAACAACGTGTTTCTAGGACTCTAATCCAAGTTTCATGCAACATGAGTGCTTATAAGTTCCTCAATGAGCGTTGTACAAGTTTCACGAACTTATGAACATCTAACAAAGCGTTTCTAGGAATCTAAACCAAGTTTCATGCAACATGAGTGCTTAGAAATTCCTCAATGAGCTTTGTACAAGTTTTACGAACGTATGAAACATCTAACAACGCGTTTCTAGGATTCTAAACCAAGTTTCATGCAACATGAGTGCTTATATGTTCCTCAATGAGCTTTTTACAAGTTTCACGAACTTATGAAACATCTAACAACGCGTTTCTAGGACTCTAAACCAAGTTTCATGTAACATGAATGATTATAAGTTCCTCAATGAGCATTGTACAAGTTTCACGAACTTATGAACATCTAACAACGCGTTTCTAGGACTCTAAACCAAGTTTCATGCAACATGATAGCTTATAACTTCCTCAATGAGCTTTGTACAAGTTTTACGACCGTATGAAACATCTAACAACGCATTTCTAGGATTCTAAACCAAGTTTCATGCAACATGAGTTCTTATAAGTTCCTCAATGAGCTTTGTACAAGTTTCACGAACTTATGAAACATCTAACAACGCGTTTCTACGACTCTAAACCAAGTTTCATGCAACATGAGTGCTTATAAGTTCCTCAATGAGCTTTGTACAAGTTTGACGAACGTATGAAACATCTAACAACGCGTTTCTAGGACTCTAAACCAAGTTTCATGCAACATGAGTGCTTATAAGTATCTCAATGAGCTTTGTACATGTTTCACGAACTTATGAAACATCTAACAACGCGTTTCTAGGACTCTAAACCAAGTTTCATGCAACATGAGTGCTTATAAGTTCTTGAATGAGCTTTGTACAAGGTTGACGAACGTATGAAACATCTAACAACGCGTTTCTAGGACTCTAAACCAAGTTTCATGCAACATGAGTGCTTATAAGTATCTCAATGAGCATTGTACAAGTTTCACGAACTTATAAAACATCTAACAACGCGTTTCTAGGACTCTAAACCAAGTTTAATGCAACATGAGCGCTTATAAGTTCCTCAATGAGCTTTGTACAAGTTTGACGAACGTATGAAACATCTAACAACGCGTTTCTAGGACTCTAAACCAAGTTTCATGCAACATGAGCGCTTATAAGTTCCTCAATGAGCTTTGTACAAGTTTGACGAACTTATGAAACATCTAACAACGCGTTTCTAGGACTCTAAACCAAGTTTCATGCAATATGAGTGATAATAAGTGTCTCAATGAGCTTTGTACAAGTTTCACGAACTTATGAAACCTCTAACAATGCATTTCTAGGACTCTTAACCAAGTTTCATGCACAATGAGAGCTTATAAGTTCCTCAATGAGCTTTGTAAAAGTTTGACGAACGTATGAAACATCTAACAACGTGTTTCTAGGACTCTAAACCAAGTTTCATGCAACATGAGTGCTTATAAGTTCCTCAATGAGCTTTGTACAAGTTTCACGAACTTATGAACATCTAACAACGCGTTTCTAGGACTCTAAACCAAGTTTCATGCAACATGATAGCTTATAAGTTCCTCAATGAGCTTTGTACAAGTTTTACGATCGTATGAAACATCTAACAACGCATTTCTAAGATTCTAAACCAAGTTTCATGCAACATGAGTGCTTATAAGTTCCTCAATGAGCTTTGTACAAGTTTCACGAACTTATGAAACATCTAACAACGCGTTTCTTGGACTCTAAACCAAGTTTCTAGGACTCTAAACAGAGTTTCATGTAACATGATTGCTTATAAGTTCCTCAATGAGCTTTGTACAAGTTTGACGAACGTATGAAACATCTAACAACGCGTTTCTAGGACTCTAAACCAAGTTTCATGCAACATGAGTGCTTATAAGTATCTCAATGAGCATTGTACAAGTTTCACGAACTTATAAAACATCTAACAACGCGTTTCTAGGACTCTAAACCAAGTTTCATGCAACATGAGCGCTTATAAGTTCCTCAATGAGCTTTGTACAAGTTTGACGAACATATGAAACATCTAACAATGCTTGTCTAGGACTCTAAACCAAGTTTCATGCAACATGAGCGCTTATAAGTTCCTCAATGAGCTTTGTACAAGTTTGACGAACTTATGAAACATCTAACAACGCGTTTCTAGGACTCTAAACCAAGTTTCATGCAATATGAGTGATTATAAGTGTCTCAATGAGCTTTGTACAAGTTTCACGAACTTATGAAACCTCTAACAATGCATTTCTAGGACTCTAAACCAAGTTTCATGCACAATGAGAGCTTATAAGTTCCTCAATGAGCTTTGTAAAAGTTTGACGAACGTATGAAACATCTAACAACGCGTTTCTAGGACTCTAAACCAAGTTTTATGCAACATGATAGCTTATAAGTTCCTCAATGAGCTTTGTACAAGTTTTACGATCGTATGAAACATCTAACAACGCATTTCTAGGATTCTAAACCAAGTTTCATGCAACATGAGTGCTTATAAGTTCCTCAATGAGCTTTGTACAAGTTTCACGAACTTATGAAACATCTAACAACGCGTTTCTAGGACTCTAAACCAAGTTTCTAGGACTCTAAACCAAGTTTCATGTAACATGAGTGCTTATAAGTTCCTCAATGAGCTTTGTACAAGTTTGACGAACGTATGAAACATCTAACAACGCGTTTCTAGGACTCTAAACCAAGTTTCATGCAACATGAGTGCTTATAAGTATCTCAATGAGCATTGTACATGTTTCACGAACTTATAAAACATCTAACAACGCGTTTCTAGGACTCTAAACCAAGTTTCATGCAACATGAGCGCTTATAAGTTCCTCAATGAGCTTTGTACAAGTTTGACAAACATATGAAACATCTAACAATGCGTTTCTAGGACTCTAAACCAAGTTTCATGCAACATGAGCGCTTATAAGTTCCTCAATGAGCTTTGTACAAGTTTGACGAACTTATGAAACATCTAACAACGCGTTTCTAGGACTCTAAACCAAGTTTCATGCAATATGAGTGATAATAAGTGTCTCAATGAGCTTTGTACAAGTTTCACGAACTTATGAAACCTCTAACAATGCATTTCTAGGACTCTTAACCAAGTTTCATGCACAATGAGAGCTTATAAGTTCCTCAATGAGCTTTGTAAAAGTTTGACGAACGTATGAAACATCTAACAACGTGTTTCTAGGACTCTAAACCAAGTTTCATGCAACATGAGTGCTTATAAGTTCCTCAATGAGCATTGTACAAGTTTCACGAACTTATAAAACATCTAACTACGCGTTTCTAGGACTCTAAACCAAGTTTCATGCAACATGAGCGCTTATAAGTTCCTCAATGAGCTTTGTACAAGTTTGACGAACATATGAAACATCTAACAATGCTTGTCTAGGACTCTAAACCAAGTTTCATGCAACATGAGCGCTTATAAGTTCCTCAATGAGCTTTGTACAAGTTTGACGAACTTATGAAACATCTAAAAACGCGTTTCTAGGACTCTAAACCAAGTTTCATGCAATATGAGTGATTATAAGTGTCTCAATGAGCTTTGTACAAGTTTCACGAACTTATGAAACCTCTAACAATGCATTTCTAGGACTCTAAACCAAGTTTCATGCACAATGAGAGCTTATTAGTTCCTCAATGAGCTTTGTAAAAGTTTGACGAACGTATGAAACATCTAACAACGCGTTTCTAGGACTCTAAACCAAGTTTCATGCAACATGATAGCTTATAAGTTCCTCAATGAGCTTTGTACAAGTTTTACGATCGTATGAAACATCTAACAACGCATTTCTAGGATTCTAAACCAAGTTTCATGCAACATGAGTGCTTATAAGTTCCTCAATGAGCTTTGTACAAGTTTCACGAACTTATGAAACATCTAACAACGCGTTTCTAGGACTCTAAACCAAGTTTCTAGGACTCTAAACCAAGTTTCATGTAACATGAGTGCTTATAAGTTCCTCAATGAGCTTTGTACAAGTTTGACGAACGTATGAAACATCTAACAACGCGTTTCTAGGACTCTAAACCAAGTTTCATGCAACATGAGTGCTTATAAGTATCTCAATGAGCATTGTACAAGTTTCACGAACTTATAAAACATCTAACAACGCGTTTCTAGGACTCTAAACCAAGTTTCATGCAACATGAGCGCTTATAAGTTCCTCAATGAGCTTTGTACAAGTTTGACAAACATATGAAACATCTAACAATGCGTTTCTAGGACTCTAAACCAAGTTTCATGCAACATGAGCGCTTATAAGTTCCTCAATGAGCTTTGTACAAGTTTGACGAACTTATGAAACATCTAACAACGCGTTTCTAGGACTCTAAACCAAGTTTCATGCAATATGAGTGATTATAAGTGTCTCAATGAGCTTTGTACAAGTTTCACGAACTTATGAAACCTCTAACAATGCATTTCTAGGACTCTAAACCAAGTTTCATGCACAATGAGAGCTTATAGTTTCCTCAATGAGCTTTGTAAAAGTTTGACGAACGTATGAAACATCTAACAACGTGTTTCTAGGACTCTAAACCAAGTTTCATGCAACATGAGTGCTTATAAGTTCCTCAATGAGCTTTGTACAAGTTTCACGAACTTATGAACATCTAACAACGCGTTTCTAGGACTCTAAACCAAGTTTCATGCAACATGATAGCTTATAAGTTCCTCAATGAGCTTTGTACAAGTTTTACGATCGTATGAAACATCTAACAACGCATTTCTAGGATTCTAAACCAAGTTTCATGCAACATGAGTTCTTATAAGTTCCTCAATGAGCTTTCTACAAGTTTCACAAACTTATGAAACATCTAACAACGCGTTTCTAGGACTCTAAACCAAGTTTCATGCAACATGAGCGCTTATAAGTTCCTCAATGAGCTTTGTACAAGTTTGACGAACTTATGAAACATCTAACAACGCGTTTCTAGGACTCTAAACCAAGTTTCATGCAATATGAGTGATAATAAGTGTCTCAATGAGCTTTGTACAAGTTTCACGAACTTATGAAACCTCTAACAATGCATTTCTAGGACTCTTAACCAAGTTTCATGCACAATGAGAGCTTATAAGTTCCTCAATGAGCTTTGTAAAAGTTTGACGAACGTATGAAACATCTAACAACGTGTTTCTAGGACTCTAAACCAAGTTTCATGCAACATGAGTGCTTATAAGTTCCTCAATGAGCTTTGTACAAGTTTCACGAACTTATGAACATCTAACAACGCGTTTCTAGGACTCTAAACCAAGTTTCATGCAACATGATAGCGTATAAGTTCCTCAATGAGCTTTGTACAAGTTTTACGATCGTATGAAACATCTAACAACGCATTTCTAGGATTCTAAACCAAGTTTCATGCAACATGAGTGCTTATAAGTTCCTCAATGAGCTTTGTACAAGTTTCACGAACTTATGAAACATCTAACAACGCGTTTCTTGGACTCTAAACCAAGTTTCTAGGACTCTAAACAGAGTTTCATGTAACATGATTGCTTATAAGTTCCTCAATGAGCTTTGTACAAGTTTGACGAACGTATGAAACATCTAACAACGCGTTTCTAGGACTCTAAACCAAGTTTCATGCAACATGAGTGCTTATAAGTATCTCAATGAGCTTTGTACAAGTTTCACGAACTTATAAAACATCTAACAACGCGTTTCTAGGACTCTAAACCAAGTTTCATGCAACATGAGCGCTTATAAGTTCCTCAATGAGCTTTGTACAAGTTTGACGAACATATGAAACATCTAACAATGCTTGTCTAGGACTCTAAACCAAGTTTCATGCAACATGAGCGCTTATATGTTCCTCAATGAGCTTTGTACAAGTTTGACGAACTTATGAAACATCTAACAACGCGTTTCTAGGACTCTAAACCAAGTTTCATGCAATATGAGTGATTATAAGTGTCTCAATGAGCTTTGTACAAGTTTCACGAACTTATGAAACCTCTAACAATGCATTTCTAGGACTCTAAACCAAGTTTCATGCACAATGAGAGCTTATAAGTTCCTCAATGAGCTTTGTAAAAGTTTGACGAACGTATGAAACATCTAACAACGCGTTTCTAGGACTCTAAACCAAGTTCTATGCAACATGATAGCTTATAAGTTCCTCAATGAGCTTTGTACAAGTTTTACGATCGTATGAAACATCTAACAACGCATTTCTAGGATTCTAAACCAAGTTTCATGCAACATGAGTGCTTATAAGTTCCTCAATGAGCTTTGTACAAGTTTCACGAACTTATGAAACATCTAACAACGCGTTTCTAGGACTCTAAACCAAGTTTCTAGGACTCTAAACCAAGTTTCATGTAACATGAGTGCTTATAAGTTCCTCAATGAGCTTTGTACAAGTTTGACGAACGTATGAAACATCTAACAACGCGTTTCTAGGACTCTAAACCAAGTTTCATGCAACATGAGTGCTTATAAGTATCTCAATGAGCATTGTACAAGTTTCACGAACTTATAAAACATCTAACAACGCGTTTCTAGGACTCTAAACCAAGTTTCATGCAACATGAGCGCTTATAAGTTCCTCAATGAGCTTTGTACAAGTTTGACAAACATATGAAACATCTAACAATGCGTTTCTAGGACTCTAAACCAAGTTTCATGCAACATGAGCGCTTATAAGTTCCTCAATGAGCTTTGTACAAGTTTGACGAACTTATGAAACATCTAACAACGCGTTTCTAGGACTCTAAACCAAGTTTCATGCAATATGAGTGATAATAAGTGTCTCAATGAGCTTTGTACAAGTTTCACGAACTTATGAAACCTCTAACAATGCATTTCTAGGACTCTTAACCAAGTTTCATGCACAATGAGAGCTTATAAGTTCCTCAATGAGCTTTGTAAAAGTTTGACGAACGTATGAAACATCTAACAACGTGTTTCTAGGACTCTAAACCAAGTTTCATGCAACATGAGTGCTTATAAGTTCCTCAATGAGCATTGTACAAGTTTCACGAACTTATAAAACATCTAACTACGCGTTTCTAGGACTCTAAACCAAGTTTCATGCAACATGAGCGCTTATAAGTTCCTCAATGAGCTTTGTACAAGTTTGACGAACATATGAAACATCTAACAATGCTTGTCTAGGACTCTAAACCAAGTTTCATGCAACATGAGCGCTTATAAGTTCCTCAATGAGCTTTGTACAAGTTTGACGAACTTATGAAACATCTAACAACGCGTTTCTAGGACTCTAAACCAAGTTTCATGCAATATGAGTGATTATAAGTGTCTCAATGAGCTTTGTACAAGTTTCACGAACTTATGAAACCTCTAACAATGCATTTCTAGGACTCTAAACCAAGTTTCATGCACAATGAGAGCTTATTAGTTCCTCAATGAGCTTTGTAAAAGTTTGACGAACGTATGAAACATCTAACAACGCGTTTCTAGGACTCTAAACCAAGTTTCATCCAACATGATAGCTTATAAGTTCCTCAATGAGCTTTGTACAAGTTTTACGATCGTATGAAACATCTAACAACGCATTTCTAGGATTCCAAACCAAGTTTCATGCAACATGAGTGCTTATAAGTTCCTCAATGAGCTTTGTACAAGTTTCACGAACTTATGAAACATCTAACAACGCGTTTCTAGGACTCTAAACCAAGTTTCTAGGACTCTAAACCAAGTTTCATGTAACATGAGTGCTTATAAGTTCCTCAATGAGCTTTGTACAAGTTTGACGAACGTATGAAACATCTAACAACGCGTTTCTAGGACTCTAAACCAAGTTTCATGCAACATGAGTGCTTATAAGTATCTCAATGAGCATTGTACAAGTTTCACGAACTTATAAAACATCTAACAACGCGTTTCTAGGACTCTAAACCAAGTTTCATGCATCATGAGCGCTTATAAGTTCCTCAATGAGCTTTGTACAAGTTTGACAAACATATGAAACATCTAACAATGCGTTTCTAGGACTCTAAACCAAGTTTCATGCAACATGAGCGCTTATAAGTTCCTCAATGAGCTTTGTACAAGTTTGACGAACTTATGAAACATCTAACAACGCGTTTCTAGGACTCTAAACCAAGTTTCATGCAATATGAGTGATTATAAGTGTCTCAATGAGCTTTGTACAAGTTTCACGAACTTATGAAACCTCTAACAATGCATTTCTAGGACTCTAAACCAAGTTTCATGCACAATGAGAGCTTATAGTTTCCTCAATGAGCTTTGTAAAAGTTTGACGAACTTATGAAACATCTAACAACGTGTTTCTAGGACTCTAAACCAAGTTTCATGCAACATGAGTGCTTATAAGTTCCTCAATGAGCTTTGTACAAGTTTCACGAACTTATGAACATCTAACAACGCGTTTCTAGGACTCTAAACCAAGTTTCATGCAACATGATAGCTTATAAGTTCCTCAATGAGCTTTGTACAAGTTTTACGATCGTATGAAACATCTAACAACGCATTTCTAGGATTCTAAACCAAGTTTCATGCAACATGAGTTCTTATAAGTTCCTCAATGAGCTTTCTACAAGTTTCACAAACTTATGAAACATCTAACAACGCGTTTCTAGGACTCTAAACCAAGTTTCATGCAACATGAGTGCTTATAAGTTCCTCAATGAGCTTTGTACAAGTTTGACGAACGTATGAAACATCTAACAACGCGTTTCTAGGACTCTAAACCAAGTTTCATGCAACATGAGTG
The DNA here is from genome assembly GCA_963556525.1 of Cochlearia excelsa. Taxonomy (NCBI): domain Eukaryota; kingdom Viridiplantae; phylum Streptophyta; class Magnoliopsida; order Brassicales; family Brassicaceae; genus Cochlearia; species Cochlearia excelsa. Next base: position 1,641,630 of record CAUVZT010000010.1, on the reverse strand, counting down.
CTTATAAGTATCTCAATGAGCTTTGTACATGTTTCACGAACTTATGAAACATCTAACAACGCGTTTCTAGGACTCTAAACCAAGTTTCATGCAACATGAGTGCTTATAAGTTCCTGAATGAGCTTGTACAAGGTTGACGAACGTATGAAACATCTAACAATGCGTTTCTAGGACTCTAAACCAAGTTTCATGCAACATGAGTGCTTATAAGTATCTCAATGAGCATTGTACAAGTTTCACGAACTTATAAAACATCTAACAACGCGTTTCTAGGACTCTAAACCAAGTTTCATGCAACATGAGCGCTTATAAGTTCCTCAATGAGCTTTGTACAAGTTTGACAAACATATGAAACATCTAACAACGCGTTTCTAGGACTCTAAACCAAGTTTCATGCAACATGAGCGCTTATAAGTTCCTCAATGAGCTTTGTACAAGTTTGACGAACTTATGAAACATCTAACAACGCGTTTCTAGGACTCTAAACCAAGTTTCATGCAATATGAGTGATTATAAGTGTCTCAATGAGCTTTGTACAAGTTTCACGAACTTATGAAACCTCTAACAATGCATTTCTAGGACTCTAAACCAAGTTTCATGCACAATGAGAGCTTATAATTTCCTCAATGAGCTTTGTAAAAGTTTGACGAACGTATGAAACATCTAACAACGTGTTTCTAGGACTCTAAACCAAGTTTCATGCAACATGAGTGCTTATAAGTTCCTCAATGAGCTTTGTACAAGTTTCACGAACTTATGAACATCTAACAACGCGTTTCTAGGACTCTAAACCAAGTTTCATGCAACATGAGCGCTTATAAGTTCCTCAATGAGATTTGTACAAGTTTGACAAACATATGAAACATCTAACAATGCGTTTCTAGGACTCTAAACCAAGTTTCATGCAACATGAGCACTTATAAGTTCCTCAATGAGCTTTGTACAAGTTTGACGAACTTATGAAACATCTAACAACGCGTTTCTAGGACTCTAAACCAAGTTTCATGCAATATGAGTGATTATAAGTGTCTCAATGAGCTTTGTACAAGTTTCACGAACTTATGAAACCTCTAACAATGCATTTCTAGGGCTCTAAACCAAGTTTCATGCACAATGAGAGCTTATAAGTTCCTCAATGAGCTTTGTAAAAGTTTGACGAACGTATGAAACATCTAACAACGCGTTTCTAGGACTCTAAACCAAGTTTCATGCAACATGATAGCTTATAAGTTCCTCAATGAGCTTTGTACAAGTTTTACGATCGTATGAAACATCTAACAACGCATTTCTAGGATTCTAAACCAAGTTTCATGCAACATGAGTGCTTATAAGTTCCTCAATGAGCTTTGTACAAGTTTCACGAACTTATGAAACATCTAACAACGCGTTTCTAGGACTCTAAACCAAGTTTCTAGGACTCTAAACCAAGTTTCATGTAACATGAGTGCTTATAAGTTCCTCAATGAGCTTTGTACAAGTTTGACGAACGTATGAAACATCTAACAACGCGTTTTTAGGACTCTAAACCAAGTTTCATGCAACATGAGTGCTTATAAGTATCTCAATGAGCATTGTACAAGTTTCACGAACTTATAAAACATCTAACAACGCGTTTCTAGGACTCTAAACCAAGTTTCATGCAACATGAGCGCTTATAAGTTCCTCAATGAGCTTTGTACAAGTTTGACAAACATATGAAACATCTAACAATGCGTTTCTAGAACTCTAAGCCAAGTTTCATGCAACATGAGCGCTTATAAGTTCCTCAATGAGCTTTGTACAAGTTTGACGAACTTATGAAACATCTAACAACGCGTTTCTAGGACTCTAAACCAAGTTTCATGCAATATGAGTGATTATAAGTGTCTCAATGAGCTTTGTACAAGTTTCACGAACTTATGAAACCTCTAACAATGCATTTCTAGGACTCTAAACCAAGTTTCATGCACAATGAGAGCTTATAATTTCCTCAATGAGCTTTGTAAAAGTTTGACGAACGTATGAAACATCTAACAACGTGTTTCTAGGACTCTAAACCAAGTTTCATGCAACATGAGTGCTTATAAGTTCCTCAATGAGCTTTGTACAAGTTTCACGAACTTATGAACATCTAACAACGCGTTTCTAGGACTCTAAACCAAGTTTCATGCAACATGATAGCTTATAAGTTCCTCAATGAGCTTTGTACAAGTTTTACGATCGTATGAAACATCTAACAACGCATTTCTAGGATTCTAAACCAAGTTTCATGCAACATGAGTTCTTATAAGTTCCTCAATGATCTTTCTACAAGTTTCACAAACTTATGAAACATCTAACAACGCGTTTCTAGGACTCTAAACCAAGTTTCATGCAACATGAGTGCTTATAAGTTCCTCAATGACCTTTGTACAAGTTTGACGAACGTATGAAACATCTAACAACGCGTTTCTAGGACTCTAAACCAAGTTTCATGCAACATGAGTGCTTATAAGTATCTCAATGAGCTTTGTACATGTTTCACGAACTTATGAAACATCTAACAACGCGTTTCTAGGACTCTAAACCAAGTTTCATGCAACATGAGTGCTTATAAGTTCCTGAATGAGCTTGTACAAGGTTGACGAACGTATGAAACATCTAACAATGCGTTTCTAGGACTCTAAACCAAGTTTCATGCAACATGAGTGCTTATAAGTATCTCAATGAGCATTGTACAAGTTTCACGAACTTATAAAACATCTAACAACGCGTTTCTAGGACTCTAAACCAAGTTTCATGCAACATGAGCGCTTATAAGTTCCTCAATGAGCTTTGTACAAGTTTGACAAACATATGAAACATCTAACAATGCGTTTCTAGGACTCTAAACCAAGTTTCATGCAACATGAGCGCTTATAAGTTCCTCAATGAGCTTTGTACAAGTTTGACGAACTTATAAAACATCTAACAACGCGTTTCTAGGACTCTAAACCAAGTTTCATGCAATATGAGTGATTATAAGTGTCTCAATGAGCTTTGTACAAGTTTCACGAACTTATGAAACCTCTAACAATGCATTTCTAGGACTCTAAACCAAGTTTCATGCACAATGAGAGCTTATAATTTCCTCAATGAGCTTTGTAAAAGTTTGACGAACGTATGAAACATCTAACAACGTGTTTCTAAGACTCTAAACCAAGTTTCATGCAACATGAGTGCTTATAAGTTCCTCAATGAGCTTTGTACAAGTTTCACTAACTTATGAACATCTAACAACGCGTTTCTAGGTCTCTAAACCAAGTTTCATGCAACATGAGAGATTATAAGTTCCTCAATGAGCTTTGTACAAGTTTGACGAACTTATGAAACATCTAACAACGCGTTTCTAGGACTCTAAACCAAGTTTCATGCAACATGAGTGCTTATAAGTATCTCAATGAGCTTTGTACATGTTTCACGAACTTATGAAACATCTAACAACGCGTTTCTAGGACTCTAAACCAAGTTTCATGAAACATGAGTGCTTATAAGTTCCTCAATGAGCTTTGTACAAGTTTGACGAACGTATGAAACATCTAACAACGCGTTTCTAGGACTCTAAACCAAGTTTCATGCAACATGAGTGCTTATAAGTATCTCAATGATCTTTGTACATGTTTCACGAACTTATGAAACATCTAACAACGCGTTTCTAGGACTCTAAACCAAGTTTCATGCAACATGAGTGCTTATAAGTTCCTGAATGAGCTTGTACAAGGTTGACGAACGTATGAAACATCTAACAATGCGTTTCTAGGACTCTAAACCAAGTTTCATGCAACATGAGTGCTTATAAGTATCTCAATGAGCATTGTACAAGTTTCACGAACTTATAAAACATCTAACAACGCGTTTCTAGGACTCTAAACCAAGTTTCATGCAAGATGAGCGCTTATAAGTTCCTCAATGAGCTTTGTACAAGTTTGACGAACGTATGAAACATCTAAAAACGCGTTTCTAGGACTCTAAACCAAGTTTCATGCAAAATGAGCGCTTATAAGTTCCTCAATGAGCTTTGTACAAGTTTGACGAACTTATGAAACATCTAACAACGCGTTTCTAGGACTCTAAACCAAGTTTCATGCAATATGAGTGATTATAAGTGTCTCAATGAGCTTTGTACAAGTTTCACGAACTTATGAAACCTCTAACAATGCATTTCTAGGACTCTTAACCAAGTTTCATGCACAATGAGAGCTTATAAGTTCCTCAATGAGCTTTGTAAAAGTTTGACGAACGTATGAAACATCTAACAACGTGTTTCTAGTACTCTAAACCAAGTTTCATGCACCATAAGTGCTTATAAGTTCCTCAATGAGCTTTGTACAAGTTTCACGAACTTATGAACATCTAACAACGCGTTTCTAGGACTCTAAACCAAGTTTCATGCAACATGATAGCTTATAAGTTCCTCAATGAGCTTTGTACAAGTTTTACGATCGTATGAAACATATAACAAAGCATTTCTAGGATTCTAAACCAAGTTTCATGCAACATGAGTGCTTATAAGTTCCTCAATGAGCTTTGTACAAGTTTCACGAACTTATGAAACATCTAACAACGCGTTTCTAGGACTCTAAACCAAGTTCCTAGGACTCTAAACCAAGTTTCATGCAACATGAGTGCTTATAAGTATCTTAATGAGCTTTGTACAAGTTTCACAAACTTATAAAACAACTAACAACGCGTTTCTAGGACTCTAAACAAAGTTTCATTCAACATGAGCGCTTATAAGTTCCTCAATGAGCTTTGTACATGTTTGACGAACTTATGAAACATCTAACAACGCATTTCTAGGACTCTAAACCAAGTTTCATGCAATATGAGTTATTATAAGTGTCTCAATGAGCTTTGTACAAGTTTAACGAACTTATGAAACATCTAACAACGCATTTCTTGGACTCTAAACCAAGTTTCATGCCCAATGAGAGCTTATAAGTTCCTCAATGAGCTTTGTAAAAGTTTGACGAACGTATGAAACATTTAACAACGTGTTTCTAGGACTCTAAACCAAGTTTCATGCAACATGAGTGCTTATAAGTTCCTCAATGAGCTTTGTACAAGTTTCACTAACTTATGAACATCTAACAACGCGTTTCTAGGTCTCTAAACCAAGTTTCATGCAACATGAGAGATTATAAGTTGCTCAATGAGCTTTGTACAAGTTTGACGAACTTATGAAACATCTAACAACGCGTTTCTAGGACTCTAAACCAAGTTTCATGCAACATGAGTGCTTATAAGTTCCTCAATGAGCTTTGCACAAGTTTCACGAACTTATAAAACATCTAACAACGTGTTTCTAGGACTCTAAACCAAGTTACATGCAACATGAGTGCTTATAAGTATCTCAATGAGCTTTGTTCAAGTTTCACGAACTTATAAAACATTTAACAACGCGTTTCTAGGACTCTAAACCAAGTTTCATGCAACATGAGCGCTAATAAGTTCCTCAATGAGCTTTGTACAAGTTTGACGAACGTATGAAACATCTAACAACGCGTTTCTAGGACTCTAAAACAAGTTTCATGCAACATGAGCGCTTATAAGTTCCTCAATAAGCTTTGTACAAGTTTGAAAACTTATGAAACATCTAACAACGCATTTCTAGGACTCTAAACCAAGTTTCATGCAATATGAGTGATTATAAGTGTCTCAATGAGCTTTGTACAAGTTTAACGAACTTATGAAACCTCTAACAACGCATTTCTAGGACTCTAAACCAAGTTTCATGCACAATGAGAGCTTATAAGTTCCTCAATGAGCTTTGTACAAGTTTGATGAACTTATGAAACCTCTAACAACGCGTTTCTAGGACTCTAAACCAAGTTTCATGCAACATGAGAGCTTATAAGTTCTTCAATGAGCTTTGTACAAGTTTTACGAACGTATGAAACATCTAACAACACATTTCTAGGATTCTAAACCAAGTTTCATGCAACATGAGTGCTTATAAGTTCCTCAATGAGCTTTGTACATGTTTGACGAACTTATGAAACAACTAACAACGCATTTCTAGTAATCTAAACCAAGTTTCATGCAATATGAGTGATTATAAGTGTCTCAATGAGCTTTGTACAAGTTTAACTAACTTATGAAACCTCTAACAATGCGTTTCTAGGACTCTAAGCCAAGTTTCATGCACAATGATAGCTTATAAGTTCCTCAATGAGCTTTGTAAAAGTTTGACGAACGTATGAAACATCTAACAACGTGTTTCTAGGACTCTAATCCAAGTTTCATGCAACATGAGTGCTTATAAGTTCCTCAATGAGCTTTGTACAAGTTTCACGAACTTATGAACATCTAACAACGCGTTTCTAGGAATCTAAACCAAGTTTCATGCAACATGAGAGCTTAGAAGTTCCTCAATGAGCTTTGTACAAGTTTTACGAACGTATGAAACATCTAACAACGCGTTTCTAGGATTCTAAACCAAGTTTCATGCAACATGAGTGCTTATATGTTCCTCAATGAGCTTTTTACAAGTTTCACGAACTTATGAAACATCTAACAATGCGTTTCTAGGACTCTAAACCAAGTTTCATGTAACATTAATGATTATAAGTTCCTCAATGAGCATTGCACAAGTTTCACGAACTTATGAAACATCTAACAACGCGTTTCTAGGACTCTAAACCAAGTTTCATGCAACATGAGTGCTTCTAAGTTCCTCAATGAGCTTTGTACAAGTTTGACGAACATATGATACATCTAACAACGTGTTTCTAGGACTCTAAACCAAGTTTCATGCAACATGAGTGCTTATAAGTATCTCGATGAGCTTTGTACAAGTTTCACGAACTTATGAAAACATCTAACAACGCGTTTCTAGGACTCTAAACCAAGTTTCATGCAACATGAGTGCTTATAAGTATCTCAATGAGCTTTGTACAAGTTTCACGAACTTATAAAACATCTAACAACGCGTTTCTAGGACTCTAAATAAAGTTTCATGCAACATGAGCGCTTATAAGTTCCTCAACGAGCTTTGTACAAGTTTGACGAACGTATGAAACATCTAACAAAGCGTTTCTAGGACTCTAAACCAAGTTTCATGCAACATGAGCGCTTATAAATTCCTCAATGAGCTTTGTACAAGTTTGACGAACTTATGAAACATCTAACAACGCATTTCTAGGACTCTAAACCAAGTTTCATGCAATATGAGTGATTATAAGTGTCTCAATGAGGTTTGTACAAGTTTAACGAACTTATGAAACATCCAACAACGCGATTCTAGGACTCTAAACCAAGTTTAATGCAATATGAGTGATTATAAGTGTCTCAATGAGCTTTGTACAAGTTTCACGAACGTATGAAACATCTAACAATGTGTTTCTAGGACTCTAAACCAAGTTTCATGCAACATGAGTGCTTATAAGTTCCTCAATGAGCTTTGCACAAGTTTCACGAACTTATGAAACATCTAACAACGCGTTTCTAGGATTCTAAACCAAGTTTCATGCAACATGAGTGCTTATAAGTTCCTCAATGAGCTTTGTCCATGTTTCACGAACTTATGAAACATCTAACAACGCATTTCTAGGACTCTAAACCAAGTTTCATGCAACATGAGTGCTTATAAGTATCTCAATGAGCATTGTACAAGTTTCACGAACTTATAAAACATCTAACAACGCGTTTCTAGGACTCTAAACCAAGTTTCATGCAACATGAGTGCTTATAAGTATCTCAATGAGCTTTGTACAAGTTTCACGAACTTATAAAACATCTAACAACGCGTTTCTAGGACTCTAAACAAAGTTTCATGCAACATGAGCGCTTATAAGTTCCTCAACGAGCTTTGTACAAGTTTGATGAACGTATGAAACATCTAACAAAGCGTTTCTAGGACTCTAAACCAAGTTTCATGCAACATGAGCGCTTATAAGTATCTCAATGAGCTTTGTACAAGTTTCACGAACTTATGAAAACATCTAACAACGCGTTTCTAGGACTCTAAACCAAGTTTCATGCAACATGAGTGCTTATAAGTATCTCAATGAGCTTTGAACAAGTTTCACGAACTTATAAAACATCTAACAACGCGTTTCTAGGACTCTAAACAAAGTTTCATGCAACATGAGCGCTTATAAGTTCCTCAACGAGCTTTGTACAAGTTTGAAGAACGTATGAAACATCTAACAAAGCGTTTCTAGGACTCTAAACCAAGTTTCATGCAACATGAGCGCTTATAAGTTCCTCAATGAGCTTTGTATAAGTTTGACGAACTTATGAAACATCTAACAACGTATTTCTAGGACTCTAAACCAAGTTTCATGCAATATGAGTGATTATAAGTGTCTCAATGAGGTTTGTACAAGTTTAACGAACTTATGACACATCTAACAACGCGATTCTAGGACTCTAAACCAAGTTTCATGCAATATGAGTGATTATAAGTGTCTCAATGAGCTTTGTACAAGTTTGACGAACGTATGAAACATCTAACAACGTGTTTCTAGGACTCTAAACCAAGTTTCATGCAACATGAGTGCTTATAAGTTCCTCAATGAGCTTTGTACAAGTTTCACGAACTTATGAACATCTAACAACGCGTTTATAGGACTCTAAACCAAGTTTCATGCAACATGAGAGCTTATAAATTCCTCAACGAGCTTTGTACAAATTTTACGAACGTATGAAACATCTAACAACGCATTTCTAGGATTCTAAACCAAGTTTCATGCAACATGAGTGCTTATAAGTTCCTCAATGAGCTTTGTACAAGTTTCACGAGCTTATAAAACATCTAACAACTCGTTTCTAGGACTCTAAACCAAGTTTCATGCAACATGAGTGCTTATAAGTATCTCAATGAGCATTGTACAAGTTTCACGAACTTATAAAACATCTAACAACGCGTTTCTAGGACTCTAAACCAAGTTGCATGCAACATTAGCCCTTATAAGTTCCTCAATGAGCTTTGTACAAGTTTGACGAACATATGAAACATCTAACAACGCGTTTCTAGGACTCTAAACCAAGTTTCATGCAACATGAGCGCTTATAAGTTCCTCAATGAGCTTTGTACAAGTTTGACGAACTTATGAACATCTAACAACGCGTTTCTAGGACTCTAAAACAAGTTTCATGCAACATGAGGGCTTATAAGTTCCTCAATGGGATTTGTACAAGTTTTACGAACGTATGAAAAATCTAACAACGCGTTTCAAGGATTCTAAACCAAGTTTCATGCAACATGAGTGCTTATATGTTCCTCAATGAGCTTTTTACAAGTTTCACGAACTTATGAAACATCTAACAACGCGTTTCTAGGACTCTAAACCAAGTTTCATACAACATGAATGATTATAAGTGTCTAAATGAGCTTTATACAAGTTTTACGAACTTATGAAACATCTAACAACGCATTTCTAGGATTCTAAACCAAGTTTCATGCAACATGAGGGCTTATAAGTTCCTCAATGAGCTTTGTACAAGTTTCACGAGCTTATGAAACATCTAACAACGCGTTTCTAGGACTCTAAACCAACTTTCATGCAACATGAGTGCTTATAAGTTCCTCAATGAGCTTTGTACAAGTTTCACGAACGTATGAAACATCTAACAACGCGTTTCTATGACTCTAAACAAAGTTTCATGCAACATGAGTGCTTATAAGTATCTCAATGAGCATTGTACAAGTTTCACGAACTTATAAAACATCTAACAACGCGTTTCTAGGACTCTAAACCAAGTTTCATGCAACATGAGCGCTTATAAGTTCCTCAATGAGCTTTGTACAAGTTTGACGAACATATGAAACATCTAACAACGCGTTTCTAGGACTCTAAACCAAGTTTCATGCAACATGAGCGCTTATAAGTTCCTCAATGAGCTTTGTACAAGTTTGACGAACTTATGAAACATCTAACAACGCGATTCTAGGACTCTAAACCAAGTTTCATGCAATATGAGTGATTATAAATGTCTCAATGAGCTTTGTACAAGTTTCACGAACTTATGAAACCTCTAACAACGCATTTCTAGGACTCCAAACCAAGTTTCATGCAACATGAGTGCTTATAAGTTCCTCAATGAGCTTTATACAAGTTTCACGAACTTATGAAACATCTAACAACGCGTTTCGAGGACTCTAAACCAAGTTTCATGCAACATGAGTGATTATAAGTGTCTCAATGAGCTTTGTACAAGTTTCACTAACTTATGAAACCTCTAATAACGCGTTTCTAGGACTCTAAACCAAGTTTCATGCACAATGATAGCTTATAAGTTCCTCAATGAGCTTTGTAAAAGTTTGACGAACGTATGAAACATCTAACAACGTGTTTCTAGGACTCTAAACCAAGTTTCATGCAACATGAGTGCTTATATGTTCCTCAATGAGCTTTGTACAAGTTTCACGACCTTATGAACATCTAACAACGCGTTTCTAGGACTCTAAACCAAGTTTCATGCAACATGAGAGCTTATAAGTTCCTCAATGGGATTTGTACAAGTTTTACGAACGTATGAAAAATCTAACAACGCGTTTCTAGGATTCTAAACCAAGTTTCATGCAACATGAGTGCTTATATGTTCCTCAATGAGCTTTTTACAAGTTTCACGAACTTATGAAACATCTAACAACGCTTTTCTAGGACTCTAAACCAAGTTTCATGCAACATGAATGATTATAAGTGTCTAAATGAGCTTTATACAAGTTTTACGAACTTATGAAACATCTAACAACGCGTTTCTAGGACTCTAAACCAAATTTCATGCAACATGAGTGCTTATTAGTATCTCAATGAGCTTTGTACAAGTTTGACGAACTTATGAAACATCTAACAACGCGTTTCTAGGACTCTAAACCAAGTTTCATGCAACATGAGTGCTTATAAGTTCCTCAATGAGCTTTGCACAAGTTTCACGAACTTATGAAACATCTAACAACGCGTTTCTAGGACTCTAAACCAAGTTTCATGCAACATGAGTTCTTCTAAGTTCCTCAATGAGCTTTGTACAAGTTTGACGAACATATGAAACATCTAACAACGCGTTTCTAGGACTCTAAACCAAGTTTCATGCAACATGAGTGCTTATAAGTATCTCAATGAGCTTTGTACAATTTTCACGAACTTATGAAATCGTTGTAAAATCGTGGTAAAACGGAATTTACCACGATTTAACGACGATTTCAATTTCGTCGTTAATCGATCGAAGTAAAAACCAAATCGTCAATAAATCGTGGTAAATTTTACGACGAACCAAATTCGTCGTAAATTCGTGGTAAAATGTTCGTTGTAAAATCGTCGTAAACATTACAACGATTTTACAACGAATATTTGGTTGTAAATTTATAATTATAATAAATTGAAAATTTTATAATCGACGTAAATTTGTCCCTAATTAGGGACGATTTTACGACGATTTGTAAAATTATATATAAAAAAAATAATATTTTATAAAAAATTATTTTAATATTAATTATGTATTTTGAAAACTAAGATTAATAATTAATTATGTTAAATAATAAGTTTTAAGTATTTTAAAAACTAAACATTAAGTATTTTAATAATTAATTATATGTTCTGAACATAAATCTAAAATCTGAATCCTAAAACTAAAATCCGAGCCTAAAACTAATTCCAAATCCTAAAACTAAATTCCAAATCCTAAAACTAATTCTAAAATCCGGTTTTAAAACACATATTAAATATATTTACCTTTGGGGATGTTGAAAGAGTGAAAGTTGTAGAGTGTTTAAAAGTTTTAGAGAGAATGAGAGAAAATGAAAAAATGTGGTCGACTATATATAGTATAAGCAATCGTCGTAAAATCGTCGTAAAAAAAGTTCAAACGTTTTGGTTCGTTTTGGTTTGCCGCGTTTTGGGAATGATGAAAATAAAATCGTCGTAAATTCGTGGTAAATTTACCACGATTTTACGACGATTACCTTTTAAATCGTTGTAAAATTGTGGTAATCGTTGACGTTGACAACCTCGTACAAACAAAACTCCTGAAGATTTGACATTTAGAGTTTCATGTTTGGTCGTAAATTTGTTGTTAAATTACCACAAATTTCCATCGATTTTGTGGGAATCGTCATAAATTCGTGGTAAATTTACCACGAATTTACGACGATTCATTACACTAAATGGATTTCGCTGAAATTCATATGCCATTTGACTTCATGTTAAATATAATTATGATATTGTATGCATATGAAATCATACTAAGTCGTATGATTGCAAAAAAACCAGTTTTGATAAAATTAGAACGTATATACATATTAAGCACAATATATATAGTACATTTTATCTTAAAGTTTATAAATTATAAGAATATGTAACAAATCTTATTGATAAGCAATTTTAACATTGTTTTTATAGTTATTCATTAACTTTAGAGGTCTTAATGAGTGTTTGTACGTAATATAAGACATACTTTTGAAAATGTTTGGGGTTTAGGGGTTTATATAAAAAACCGTTGTAAATTCGTGGTAAATTTACCACGATTTTACGACGATTACCTTTTAAATCGTTGTAAAATCGTGGTAATCGTTGACGTTCACAACCTTGTACAAAAAAAAACTCCTGAGGATTTGACGTTTGGAGTTTCATGTTTGGTCGTACATTCGTTGTTAAATTACCACGAATTTCCATCGCTTTTGTGGGAATCGTTGTAAATTTGTGGTAAATTTACCACGAATTTACGACGATTCATTACACTAAATGGATTTCGCTGAAATTCATATGCTATTTGACTTCATGTTGAATATAATTATGATATTGTATGCATATGAAATCATACTAAGTCATATGATTGCAGAAAAACAAGTTTTGGTAAAATTAGAACATATAGACATATTAAGCACAATATATATAATACACTTTATCTTAAACTTTATAAATTCTAAGAATATGTAACAAAACTTATTGATAAGCAATTTTAGAATTGTTTTATAGTTATTCATTAACTTTAGAGGTCTTTATGAGTGTTTGTACGTAATATAAAATATACTTTTGAAAATGTTTGGGGTTTAGGGGTTTATAAAAAAAAAATGTTGTAAAACAGATGTAAATAAACGACTAGTTTACTTCTTATTTACGACGATTGTGTATTTGTACGGCAAAGTACAAAATCGTATGATCTGACAACGAATTATAAGACTAATCGTCGGGAAATCGTCGTAAATTTACAACGATTTTACCACGATTTGTGTATAATTCAAAAAAGTCGTAAATTCGTGGTAAATGTACAACGATTTTACCACGATTTGTGTAAAATATAACAAAAGTCGTAAATTCCTGGTAAATTTACAACGATTTTACCACAATTTGTGTATAATATAACAAAAGTCGTAAATCCGTGGTAAATTTACGACGAGTTTACAACGATTTCGTCTTTATTCGGAAAATCGTTGTAAAGTTTACGATGATTTTACGACGATTACAAAAATCGTCGTAAAATCGTCGTAATTTCGTTGTAAATTTTTCGTGGTAATTTGCGCAGATTCTTGTAGTGTTATAAGTATCTCAATGAGCTTTGTACAAGTTTCACGAACTTATAAAACATCCAACAACGCGTTTCTAAGACTCTAAACCAAGTTTCATGCAACATGAGCGCTAATAAGTTCCTCAATGAGCTTTGTACAAGTTTGACGAATGTATGAAACATCTAACAAGGCGTTTCTAGGACTCTAAACCAAGTTTCATGCAACATGAGCGCTTATAAGTTCCTCAATCAACTTTGTACAAGTTTGACGAACTTATGAAACATCTAACAACGCATTTCTAGGACTCTAAACCAAGTTTCATGCAATATGAGTGATTATAAGTGTCTCAATGAGCTTCGCACAAGTTTAACGAACTTATGAAATCTCTAACAACGCATTTCTAGGACTCTAAACCAAGTTTCATGCACAATGAGAGCTTATAAGTTCCTCAATGAGATTTGTAAAAGTTTGACGAACGTATGAAACATCTAACAACGTGTTTCTAGGACTCTAAATCAAGTTTCATGCAACATGAGTGCTTATAAGTTCCTCAATGAGTTTTGTACAAGTTTCACTAACTTATGAACATCTAACAACGCGTTTCTAGGACGCTAAACCAAGTTTCATGCAACATGAGAGCTTATAAGTTCCTCAATGAGCTTTGTACAAGTTTTACGAACGTATGAAACATCTAACAACGCATTTCTAGGATTCTAAACCAAGTTTCATGCAACATGAGTGCTTATAAGTTCCTCAATGAGCTTTGTACAAGTTTCACGAACTTATGAAACATCTAACAACGCGTTTCTAGGACTCTAAACCAAGTTTCATGCAACATGAGAGCTTATAAGTTCCTCAATGAGCTTTGTATAAGTTTTACGAACGTATGAAACATCTAACAACGCGTTTCTAGGAATGTAAACAAAGTTTCATGCAACATGAATGATTATAAGTGTCTCAATGAGCTTTATTCAAGTTTGTTGAACTTATGAAATATCTAACAACGCGTTTCTAGGACTCTAAACCAAGTTTCATGCAACTTGAGTGCTTATAAGGGTCTCAATGACCTTTGTACAAGTTTCACGAACTTATGAAACCTCTAACAACGCGTTTCTTAGATTCTAAACCAAGTTTCATGCACAATGAGAGCTTATAAGTTCCTCAATGAGCTTTGTAAAAGTTTGACGAACGTATGAAACATCTAACAACGTGTTTCTAGGACTCTAAACCAAGTTTCATGCAACATGAGTGCTTATAAGTTCCTCAATGAGCTTTGTACAAGTTTCAAGAACTTATGAAACATCTAACAACGCATTTCTAGGACTCTAAAACAAGGTTCATGCAACATGAGTGCTTCTAAGTTCCTTAATGAGCTTTGTACAAGTTTGAGGAACATATGAAACATCTAACAACGCGTTTCTAGGATTCTAAACCATGTTTCATGCAACACGAGTGCTTATAAGTATCTCAATGAGCTTTGTACAAGTTTCACAAACTTATAAAACATCTAACAACGCGTTTCTAGGACTCTAAACCAAGTTTCATGCAACATGAGCGCTTATAAGTTCCTCAATGAGGTTTGTACAAGTTTGACGAACATATGAAACATCTAACAACGCGTTTCTAGGACTCTAAACCAAGTTTCATGCAACATTAGCGCTTATAAGTTCCTCAATGAGCTTAGTGCAAGTTTGACGAACGTATGAAACATCTAACAACGCGTTTCTAGGACTCTAAACCAAGTTTCATGCAACATGAGTGCTTATAAGTATCTCAATGAGCTTTGTACAAGTTTCACGAACTTATGAAACATCTAACAACGCGTTTCTAGAACTCTAAACCAAGTTTCATGCAACATGAGCGCTAAAAAGTTCCTCAATGAGCTTTGTACAAGTTTGACGAACGTATGAAACATCTAACAACGCGTTTCTAGCACTCTAAACCAAGTTTCATGCAACATGAGCGCTTATAAGTTCCTTAATGAGCTTTGTACAAGTTTGACAAATGTATGAAACATCTAACAACACGTTTTTAGGACTCTAAACCAAGTTTCATGCAACATGAGTGCTTATAAATTCCTCAATGAGCTTTATACAAGTTTCACGAACTTATGAAACATCTAACAACGCGTTTCGAGGACTCTAAACCAAGTTTCATGCAACATGAGTGATTATAAGTGTCTCAATGAGCTTTGTACAAGTTTCACTAACTTATGATACCTCTAACAACGCGTTTCTAGGACTCTAAACCAAGTTTCATGCACAATGATAGCTTATAAGTTCCTCAATGACCTTTGTAGAAGTTTGACGAACGTATGAAACATCTAACAACGTGTTTCTAGGACTCTAAACCAATTTTCATGCAACATGAGTGCTTATAAGTTCCTCAATGAGTTTTGTACAAATTTCACGAACTTATGAACATCTAACAACGCGTTTCTAGGACTCTAAACCAAGTTTCATGCAACATGAGTGCTTATATGTTCCTCAATGAGCTTTGCACAAGTTTCACGAACTTATGAAACATCTAACAACGCGTTTCTAGGACTTTAAACCAAGTTTCATGCAACATGAGTGCTTCTAAGTTCCTCAATGAGCTTTTTACAAGTTTCACGAACTTATGAAACATCTAACAACGCGTTTCTAGGACTCTAAACCAAGTTTCATGCAACATGAATGATTATAAGTGTGGGAATCGATCCCGGGTGGGGTGGTGCTACCTGCCTCCTGTGGACTTATGACTGCCACTAGACCAAGGCCACTTCCCCGACCAGATCTACTATGAGGTAATAATTTCAAATAATTTAATTTAATTCAAAATAATATTTATTATATTATCTAACGATTTTAAATTTGTCTATGTAGGTGGCCCCGAAGACGAAGAAGAACCGCACTTTTGGAGTCGGTTCGATTGAGACGGTTCCCGCTGCTTCTTCTTCGCAGCCTCGTCGCTCTGCCCAAGATCACGCCGAAGAGAATGTTCGGTTGAGGGAGCAGATCGCGGAACAAGAAATCCGCTATCAGAACATCACGGACTTCTTCTCCATCATCACGATGGAAAGTCCAAACCTAGCGAGGTTGATGCAGCAACGGGGAGTCCAACCGACCCAGCCACCAGTGATCCATCCAGATGTAGCAGCAGCGGCACCTCAAGACCTTGGACGTGATATCGGGATTGATGATTTCGTCGTCGATCCCGCTGATCCCGCTGATTCCGATGTTTAGTTTTATTGTATTTTTAAAATATTTTGTATTTTTTTAATATATTTATAATTGTTTTTATTTATTTTTTTTATAATTGTGTTTTTAAAATTTGGTTTTATAATTTTTTTTTTTTATTTCTTTTTATTAAATCGTTGCTAATTCGTCGCAAGACATCCTTGCTAAATTAGCGACGAATTAGCGACGACACCTAAATAGCAACGATTAGACGGCGTCCCTAAATTAGCGATGAATTAGCGACGATTCTAAAATAGCTACGATTTAGCGACGAATTTTGAATAGCGACAAGCGTATAGCGACGAGATATGGCGTCGCTATTTGCCCTGTTTCATGTAGTGATCTAAACCAAGTTTCATGCAACATGAGTGCTTATAAGTTCCTCAATGAGCTTTGTACAAGTTTGGCGAACGTATGAAACATCTAACAACGCGTTTCTAGGACTCTAAACCAAGTTTCATATAACATGAGTGCTTATAAGTATCTCAATGAGCTTTGTACAAGTTTCACGAACTTATAAAACATCTAACAACGCGTTTCTGGGACTCTAAACCAAGTTTCATGCAACATGAGCGCTTATAAGTTCCTCAATGAGCTTTGTACAAATTTGACGAACGTATTAAACATCTAGCAACGCGTTTCTAGGACTCTAAACCAAGTTTCATGCAACATGAGCGCTTATAAGTTCCTCAATGAGCTTTGTACAAGTTTGACAAACTTATGAAACATCTAACAACGCGTTTCTAGGACTCTAGACCAAGTTTCATGCACAATGAGAGCTTATAAGTTCCTCAATGAGCTTTGTAAAAGTTTGACGAGCGTATGAAACATCTAACAACGTGTTTCTAGGACACTAAACCAAGTTTCATGCAACATGACTGCTTATAAGTTCCTCAATGAGCTTTGTACAAGTTTCATGAACTTATGAACATCTAACAACGCGTTTCTAGGACGCTAAACCAAGTTTCATGCAACATGAGAACTTATAAGTTCCTCAATGAGCTTTATACAAGTTTTACGAACATATGAAACATCTAACAACGCGTTTGTAGGATTCTAAACCAAGTTTCCTGCAACATGAGTGCTTATAAGTTCTTCAATGAGCTTTGCACAAGTTTCACGAACTTATGAAACATCTAACAACGCGTTTCTAGGACTCTAAACCAAGTTTCATGCAACATGAGTGCTTATAAGTTCCTCAATGCACTTTGTACAAGTTTGATGAACGTATGAAACATCTAACAACGCGTTTCTAGGACTCTAAACCAAGTTTCATGCAACATGAGTGCTTATAAGTATCTCAATGAGCTTTGTACAAGTTTCACGAACTTATAAAACATCTAACAACGCGTTTCTAGGATTCTAAACCAAGTTTCCTGCAACATGAGTGCTTATAAGTTCCTCAATGAGCTTTGTACAAGTTTCACGAACTTATGAAACATCTAACAACGCGTTTCTAGGACTCTAAACCAAGTTTCACAACATGAGTGATTATAAGTTCCTCAATGAGCTTTGTACAAGTTTGACGAACGTATGAAACATCTAACAACGCGTTTCTAGGACTCTAAACCAAGTTTCATGCAACATGAGTGCTTATAAGTTTCTCAATGAGCTTTGTACAAGTTTCACGAACTTATAAAACATCTAACAACGCGTTTCTAGGACTCTAAACCAAGTTTCATGCAACATGAGCGCTTATAAGTTCCCTAATGAGCTTTGTACAAGTTTGACGTACGTATGAAACATCTAACAACGCGTTTCTAGGACTCTAAACCAAGTTTCATGCAATATGAGTGATTATAAGTGTCTCAATGAGCTTTGTACAAGTTTCACGAACTTATGAAACCTCTAACAACGCATTTCTAGGACTCTAAACCAAGTTTCATGCACAATGAGAGCTTATAAGTTCGTCAATGAGCTTTGTACATGTTTGACGAACTTATGAAACATCTAACAACGCGTTTCTAGGAATCTAAACCAAGTTTCATGCAATATGAGTGATTATAAGTGTCTCAATGAGCTTTGTACAAGTTTCACGAACTTATGAAACCTCTAACAACGCATTTCTAGGACTCTAAACCAAGTTTCATGCACAATGAGAGCTTATAAGTTCCTCAATGAGCTTTGTAATATTTTGACGAACGTATGAAACATCTAACAACGTGTTTCTAGGACTCTAAACCAAGTTTCATGCAACATGAGAGCTTATAAGTTCCTCAATGAGCTTTGTACAAGTTTTACGAACGTATGAAACATCTAACAACGCGTTTCTAGGACTCTAAACCAAGTTTCATGCAACATGAGTGCTTATAAGTTCCTCAATGAGCTTTGTACAAGTTTGACGAATTTATGAAACATCTAACAACGCGTTTCTAGGACTCTAAACCAAGTTTCATGCAACATGAGTGCTTATAAGTATCTCAATGAGCTTTGTACAAGTTTCACGAACTTATGAAACATATAACAACGCGTTTCTAGAACTCTAAACCAAATTTCATGCAACATGAGTGCTTATAAGTTCCTCAATGAGCTTTGTACAACTTTGACGAACGTATGAAACATCTAACAACGCGTTTCTAGGACTCTAAACCAAGTTTCATGCAACATGAGCGCTTATAAGTTCCTCAATGAGCTTTGTACAAGTTTCACGAACTTATGAAACATCTAACAACGCGTTTCTAGGACTCTAAACCAAGTTTCACAACATGAGTGATTATAAGTTCCTCAATGAGCTTTGTACAAGTTTGACGAACGTATGAAACATCTAACAACGCGTTTCTAGGACTCTAAACCAAGTTTCATGCAACATGAGTGCTTATAAGTTTCTCAATGAGCTTTGTACAAGTTTCACGAACTTATAAAACATCTAACAACGCGTTTCTAGGACTCTAAACCAAGTTTCATGCAACATGAGCGCTTATAAGTTCCCTAATGAGCTTTGTACAAGTTTGACGTACGTATGAAACATCTAACAACGCGTTTCTAGGACTCTAAACCAAGTTTCATGCAATATGAGTGATTATAAGTGTCTCAATGAGCTTTGTACAAGTTTCACGAACTTATGAAACCTCTAACAACGCATTTCTAGGACTCTAAACCAAGTTTCATGCACAATGAGAGCTTATAAGTTTGTCAATGAGCTTTGTACATGTTTGACGAACTTATGAAACATCTAACAACGCGTTTCTAGGAATCTAAACCAAGTTTCATGCAATATGAGTGATTATAAGTGTCTCAATGAGCTTTGTACAAGTTTCACGAACTTATGAAACCTCTAACAACGCATTTCTAGGACTCTAAACCAAGTTTCATGCACAATGAGAGCTTATAAGTTCCTCAATGAGCTTTGTAATATTTTGACGAACGTATGAAACATCTAACAACGTGTTTCTAGGACTCTAAACCAAGTTTCATGCAACATGAGAGCTTATAAGTTCCTCAATGAGCTTTGTACAAGTTTTACGAACGTATGAAACATCTAACAACGCGTTTCTAGGACTCTAAACCAAGTTTCATGCAACATGAGTGCTTATAAGTTCCTCAATGAGCTTTGTACAAGTTTGACGAACTTATGAAACATCTAACAACGCGTTTCTAGGACTCTAAACCAAGTTTCATGCAACATGAGTGCTTATAAGTATCTCAATGAGCTTTGTACAAGTTTCACGAACTTATGAAACATATAACAACGCGTTTCTAGAACTCTAAACCAAATTTCATGCAACATGAGTGCTTATAAGTTCCTCAATGAGCTTTGTACAACTTTGACGAACGTATGAAACATCTAACAACGCGTTTCTAGGACTCTAAACCAAGTTTCATGCAACATGAGCGCTTATAAGTTCCTCAATGAGCTTTGTACAAGTTTCACGAACTTATGAAACATCTAACAACGCGTTTCTAGGACTCTAAACCAAGTTTCACAACATGAGTGATTATAAGTTCCTCAATGAGCTTTGTACAAGTTTGACGAACGTATGAAACATCTAACAACGCGTTTCTAGGACTCTAAACCAAGTTTCATGCAACATGAGTGCTTATAAGTTTCTCAATGAGCTTTGTACAAGTTTCACGAAGTTATAAAACATCTAACAACGCGTTTCTAGGACTCTAAACCAAGTTTCATGCAACATGAGCGCTTATAAGTTCCCTAATGAGCTTTGTACAAGTTTGACGTACGTATGAAACATCTAACAACGCGTTTCTAGGACTCTAAACCAAGTTTCATGCAATATGAGTGATTATAAGTGTCTCAATGAGCTTTGTACAAGTTTCACGAACTTATGAAACCTCTAACAACGCATTTCTAGGACTCTAAACCAAGTTTCATGCACAATGAGAGCTTATAAGTTCGTCAATGAGCTTTGTACATGTTTGACGAACTTATGAAACATCTAACAACGCGTTTCTAGGAATCTAAACCAAGTTTCATGCAATATGAGTGATTATAAGTGTCTCAATGAGCTTTGTACAAGTTTCACGAACTTATGAAACCTCTAACAACGCATTTCTAGGACTCTAAACCAAGTTTCATGCACAATGAGAGCTTATAAGTTCCTCAATGAGCTTTGTAATATTTTGACGAACGTATGAAACATCTAACAACGTGTTTCTAGGACTCTAAACCAAGTTTCATGCAACATGAGAGCTTATAAGTTCCTCAATGAGCTTTGTACAAGTTTTACGAACGTATGAAACATCTAACAACGCGTTTCTAGGACTCTAAACCAAGTTTCATGCAACATGAGTGCTTATAAGTTCCTCAATGAGCTTTGTACAAGTTTGACGAACTTATGAAACATCTAACAACGCGTTTCTAGGACTCTAAACCAAGTTTCATGCAACATGAGTGCTTATAAGTATCTCAATGAGCTTTGTACAAGTTTCACGAACTTATGAAACATATAACAACGCGTTTCTAGAACTCTAAACCAAATTTCATGCAACATGAGTGCTTATAAGTTCCTCAATGAGCTTTGTACAACTTTGACGAACGTATGAAACATCTAACAACGCGTTTCTAGGACTCTAAACCAAGTTTCATGCAACATGAGTCCTTATAAGTTCCTCAATGAGCTTTGTACAAGTTTCACGATCTGTTGAACATCTAACAAAGCATTTCTAGGACTCTAAACCAAGTTTCATGCAACATGAGAACTTATAAGTTCCTCAATGAGTTTTGTACAAGTTTTACGAACGTATGAAACATCTAACAACACGTTTCTTGGATTCTAAACCAAGTTTCCTGCAACATGAGTGCTTATAAGTTCCTCAATGAGCTTTTTACAAGTTTCACGAACTTATGAAACATCTAACAACGCGTATCTAGGACTCTAAACCAAGTTTCACAACAAGAGTGCTTATAAGTTCCTCAATGAGCTTTGTACAATTTTGACGAACGTATGAAACATCTAACAACGCGTTTCTAGGACTCTAAACCAAGTTTCATGCAACATTAGTGCTTATAAGTATCTCAATGAGCTTTGTACAAGTTTCACGAACTTATAAAACATCTAACAACGCGTTTCTAGGACTCTAAACCATGTTTCATGCAACATGAGCGCTTATAAGTTCCCTAATGAGCTTTGTACAAGTTTGACGTACGTATGAAACATCTAACAACGCGTTTCTAGGATTCTAAACCAAGTTTCATGCAATATTAGTGATTATAAGTGTCTCAATGAGCTTTGTACAAGTTTCACGAACTTATGAAACCTCTAACAACGCATTTCTAGGACTCTAAACCAAGTTTCATGCACAATGAGAGCTTATAAGTTCCTCAATGAGCTTTGTACAAGTTTAACGAACTTATGAAACATCTAACAACGCGTTTCTAGGACTCTAAACCAAGTTTCATGCAATATGAGTGATTATAAGTGTCTCAATGAGCTTTGTACAAGTTTCACGAACTTATGAAACCTCTAACAACGCATTTCTAGGACTCTAAACCAAGTTTCATGCACAATGAGAGCTTATAAGTTCCTCAATGAGCTTTGTAAAAGTTTGACGAACGTATGAAACATCTAACAACGTGTTTCTAGGACTCTAAACCAAGTTTCATGCAACATGAGAGCTTATAAGTCTCTCAATGAGCTTTGTACAAGTTTTACGAACGTATGAAACATCTAACAACGCGTTTCTAGGACTCTAAACCAAGTTTCATGCAACATGAGTGCTTATAAGTTCCTCATTGAGCTTTGTACAAGTTTCACGAACTTATGAAACCTCTAACTACGCATTTCTAGGACTCTAAACCAAGTTTCATGCACAATGAGAGCTTATAAGTTCCTCAATGAGCTTTGTAAAATTTTGACGAACGTATGAAACATCTAACAACGTGTTTCTAGGACTCTAAACCAAGTTTCATGGAACATGAGAGCTTATAAGTTCCTCAATGAGCTTTGTACAAGTTTTACGAACGTATGAAACATCTAACAACGCGTTTCTAGGATTCTAAACCAAGTTTCATGCAACATGAGTGCTTATAAGTTCCTCATTGAGCTTTGTACAAGTTTCACTAACTTATGAAACATCTAACAACGCGTTTCTAGGACTCTAAACCAAGTTTCATGCAACATGAGTGCTTATAAGTTCCTCAATGAGCTTTGTACAAGTTTGACGAACGTATGAAACATCTAACAACGCGTTTCTAGGACTCTAAACCAAGTTTCATGCAACATGAGCGCTTATAAGTTCCTCAATGAGCTTTGTACAAGTTTGACGAACGTATGAAACATCTACCAACGCGTTTCTAGGAATCTAAACCAAGTTTCATGAAACATGAGCGCTTATAACTTCCTCAGTGAGCTTTGTACAAATTTGACGAACTTATGAAACATCTAACAACACATTTCTAGGACTCTAAACCAAGTTTCATGCAATATGAGTGATTATAAGTGTCTCAATGAGCTTTGTACAAGTTTCACAAACTTATGAAACCTCTAACAACGCATTTCTAGGACTCTAAACCAAGTTTCATGCAACATGAGAACTTATAAGTTCCTCAATGAGTTTTGTAAAAGTTTTACGAACGTATGAAACATCTAACAACGCGTTTCTAGGATTCTAAACCAAGTTTCCTGCAACATGAGTGCTTATAAGTTCCTCAATGATCTTTGTACAAGTTTCACGAACTTATGAAACATCTAACAACGCGTTTCTAGGACTCTAAACCAAGTTTCACAACATGAGTGCTTATAAGTTCCTCAATGAGCTTTGTACAAGTTTCACGAACGTATGAAACATCTAACGACGCGTTTCTAGGACTCTAAACCAAGTTTCATGCAACATGAGTGCTTATAAGTATCTCAATGAGCTTTGTACAAGTTTAACGAACTTATAAAACATCTAACAACGCGTTTCTAGGACTCTAAACCAAGTTTGATGCAACATCAGCGCTTATAAGTTCCTCAATGAGCTTTGTACAAGTTTGACGAACGTATGAAACATCTAACAACACGTTTCTAGGACTCTAAACCAACTTTCTGTTGGAATTCGAGTATAAGGATGAGAGAATCATGAGCTTGTGAGACTCGAAGAGTATTGGGAGAATCCGTGAGAGTTTGTGTGGAGAGTTTAGTGAGAGATTAAAAGAGATTAAGAGATTAAGAGAGAACAATGTATAAAGAGAGTTTTGTATTAATGTAGAAGAGAGGATATACCTCCTTAATGTTTACAATAGAGCTTGCACAGCTTATATAGAGATTACAATGGCATATAGCCGTTTAGAGATAAGAGAGAGTGTGTAACGGCTATATTTGTTCAAATGTATCGGCCAAGTGTGGCCGATATGATCCGACCGATATGAGCCAGATCCGACCGTTGGGAGAACGCAGTTTGAATGTATCGGCCAAGTGTGGCCGATATACTTGACCGATACAAGTCTTTCTCTTAGCCATATCGACTTCATCTTGTATCGGTTACTCTAGACCGGTACACCTTACCGATATAGGTCTCGCCACTTTGTATCGGTCACATTCTTGACCGATACCTTTGGTCGATACTCCACATCTTGTCATCTTCATATGTTTTGACATAATGCCCTTATGGGTTACCATTAGTCTCAACACTCCCCCTCAAGCTTAGCCTAATGAAATGGCTAAGATTGGAAATCGCTTAGACAAACCTCATTAAAACCCTTAGTAAGCAAAACCACTTGGGATAAAAGCATTACTAAGGGGAAAAGAGTGTAAGTCTTTGCAATAGGGGTCTTCTTAATCTTGGCCTTTATCTTCTTGACTTGGCCGAAACTCCCCCTTAAGATAGAACCGGTTTGATCTTCTTGACTTTGCCGTGTTCTTCAATGAGGGTTCTTTGGATACTTGATTTGGTCTTCACGGTTTGTTCTTCACAAACTTTGGTGTGAGACTTTGATTTGATTCCTTTCCACGGCTTTGTTCTTCACAAGCTTGGGTGTGGATTTTGACCGAACACTCATGGCTTCCTCCTTTCTTCTCTTGATTTTTCCTTGATGGCATTCTTCTTGTCATTCAAGCAACCGAGAATGATCACTTGGCTCTCACTTCTTTTAACCTTCAAAGGATTCAAGAAAGGTGTAAAGCTTAGTGAAAGGGTTAACTTGATACGCTTAGATAGAAATGCACATAAGAAGCTTAAGTCTAGATGCAACTAATAAACCAATGAGTAATTTTGTTATTTAAACCTAAGTTCTTTAACAAATTTCAAATGATTTTATTTAGGCCTAATAGACTAAACAACTTTTAACAAGGGCAATGATTAGATTCATCAAGAACTAAGCAAGATTATGTGATTCTTTAACAAATTTCAAATGATTTTATTTAGGCCTAATAGACTAAACAACTTAAGGGACAGCCTTTAGTTTGTAGAGGAATGACTTGTCCTTGTAGTCGCATCTAGGTTTGAGCTTTGGCTTCTTCTTGAAGTCTTGCTTTCTTCTTTGTGCGGTTGGAACAAGGATTTGTCGGAGTATTTTGGCTTATCTCTTGATAGATGCATAAGCCGAGTAACAAGATTAGGCCTTGCACTTGGTAGTTGCTTTGGCCGATAGTGAGTAGAGCCGATTGTACTTGGCCGAGCCTAGTGTTGATGATGATGATGGTCTTGCTTCTTGTAGAGACTTGACCGAATGATTGATGAGAGCTCTTTACATCTTGGGACACTTTAGCATTCTCCAAGTGCATTTAGCCAAATGATGATTCTTCTTTGTTCCAAAGAAACTTTGGCCTTGTATCTTGTTGGTACTTAAGCCGATATGGATTGGTTGTGGAGGCTTCGTCCTTCTTGGTACTTTAGCCGAGAATGAGAGCTTTGTATTGACTTCGTCCTTCTTGGTACTTTAGTCAATACTTAGCCGGATTGGTGGTAGTGGCGGCTTAGTCCTTCTTGATACTTTGGCCGGGAGTGATGGATGATGAAATGGATAGATGAAGCTTTGCACTTTTGGTGAAGATGCTTTAGCCGCTTTGAGTGATTCTCCAAATTGATCATGAAGGAAGATATGTGATTTAACACTTTCTTTTCCCCCCCTTATGATCAAGATGGAGTAATCCCTTGATTGTTTGGTTCCTTTCTCGGCTTTGTTCTTCACAAGCTTGGTGAGAAAGGGTTCTCATCTTCTCTTTGGAAACCTTCCTTTGCACTTCTATTACCCTTTACCTCCTCTTTTATTTTCACATTTTCTAGTCACATAGCAATGCCTAGGGATTCTCATTGTTGATTCCTTGCTTGACTTTTAGAGATGATGATCCTACATCATCACAAAGATCAAAGGGAGTTTAATAACAATGGTAATCGGCAATGTTAGTGACATACTTGAAATACAAACCACTTAACTACTAGAACCAAGTACAAGGGAGGAAAAACAAGGAGAGCTTAAGCCTTAGATCAATAAATTCCCTAAGACATTTGACTAAGCTCGAGTATATATGTATCCTACCACAAGTTCAAGGTCTAGTTCTAGTTTCCATGGTTTGCACACAATTAATCCGAGAGGTTCAAAGCAAATAACAATTATAGACAATTATAGATAGTTAAGGTTTTAGAATTGGCCCTTTTTGGTTTGGTTCCTTGAGATGATGGTCATTGAGAAATTCTCTTGTTTGCTTCTTTACCTACATATAGATTCAAGTTAGCAACAAGGGACCATGGTCTTTTGTGCACAATGGCGGACCATGATCTTAAAACATAGATCATCACTCCATCTTCACCTTATATAGATGTTAATGTAGTGAATCATTTCCCCATGAGTCTAAAGATGGATTCATCATGACCCTTTAAAGTATCACCTTTCAAGTGGTCATGGATCTCTTTATAGACTCATGTTAGCCGAGGTTATGAAGGATTCATCAAGCTCTCGGTGTTTTATTAACACTTATGGAGGCTTGGTTCTCTTCCCTCTAAGAGAGTTTTGGATACCATAGACCTTAAGAGCTTTATCACAAGCGGGTCTTGGTACCTTACCCTTTTGATTAAACCGAAGATCTTTTGGATTAACCAAGGTTTGAAATTCACTTAGCCTTTCACCAAGATTCAAACCACTTCACCAAACAAGGACTAGTGGTTTGGTCTTGGACAAAGACATAAGTGAACCTTGTATCCTAGATCTTAAATTTGGACCAAGAACATGCTTTTAAACCGAAACTTTCATGGTATTGGATTCATCATGGTTCTTTTAGAAGCCATGGTTCTCATCCATTAGTCTTGGGTTAGACAAGGACCTTAAAGAACAATACAACCAAAACTATCATGTAGCTAAACCTTGTTGATTTATGCTAACAATGATTGTGTTTTGATTGTCTTGTACTTACCAAGGAAATTGGATTCAACATGTCCTTTACTCACTAAGAGTTAGGCGGATCATGGTTCACTTTCCAAAGGTCTTGTTTGAAGCATAAAAGGAAAGAGTTTTGGATTCATCAAGTGGCTTTGGACTCCTAAGAGTGAGCACACAAGGTTCACAAACCCTTTTGACTCGCAAGTTTCAAGTTTTGTTCTTGAATACTTGTTCATAGTCTAAACATGCCTAAGCAAAGTCCGATATGGATCTCAACATGGTTCCCTTTGGAGTCATAAGAGTGGGGAATCCATGGTTCTCATCCTCTTTGCTTTCGGCTTCTAAAAGTGCCTAAGCTTAGATGGCCTTGGATCTCAACATGGTTCCCTTTGGACTCATAAGAGTGGGGAATCCATGGTTCTCATCCTCTATGCTTTCGGCTTCCAAAACAACGCCTAAGCTTAGATGGTCTTGGATTCAACATGGTTCCCTTTGGACTCATAAGAGTGGGGAATCCATGGTTCTCATCCTCTATGCTTTTGGCTAAAAGAAACTATAGAGTGTTGGATTCAACGAGTTATTTGTTCTTAAAGGAGACAATAACAAGGTTCTCTAACTCTTTTAGCTCCCAAGTTTCAAGCTTTGATGCTTTGAATACTTGTTCATTGCTTATATGCCTAGGCTATTTGGATTCATCAATGTCCCTTTTGAACTCATAAGAGTGAGGGAACAATGATTCTCATCCACTAACTTTCGGCCTAACAAGGATCTTTAAGAACAACTCAACCAAAAACATCATGGAGCTAAATCCATTGATTTATGCTCACTATGATTCGGTTTTGATTGAATTGTTCTTGAAAGGAGCTTGGATTCAACATGTCTCTTTACTCATTAAGAGACAAAGAGATCATGGTTCATTTCCTAAGAGGAGAATTGATTCACCAAGATCTTAGTGCTCTAATCAAGCGGATCTTGGTCATTCCTCTTCTCCCCTAGATCCTTGTGTTTATAAGCAAATTAAAGAGAGGAGAATAGCGGAAGCGACTTACCTATGGGTCTCAAGAGCTTCGCTCGATACCATGTTGGAATTCGAGTATAAGGATGAGAGAATCATGAGCTTGTGAGACTCGAAGAGTATTGGGAGAATCCGTGAGAGTTTGTGTGGAGAGTTTAGTGAGAGATTAAAAGAGATTAAGAGATTAAGAGAGAACAATGTATAAAGAGAGTTTTGTATTAATGTAGAAGAGAGGATATACCTCCTTAATGTTTACAATAGAGCTTGCACAGCTTATATAGAGATTACAATGGCATATAGCCGTTTAGAGATAAGAGAGAGTGTGTAACGGCTATATTTGTTCAAATGTATCGGCCAAGTGTGGCCGATATGATCTGACCGATATGAGCCGATCCGACCGTTGGGAGAACGCAGTTTGAATGTATCGGCCAAGTGTGGCCGATATACTTGACCGATACAAGTCTTTCTCTTAGCCATATCGACTTCATCTTGTATCGGTTACTCTAGACCGGTACACCTTACCGATATAGGTCTCGCCACTTTGTATCGGTCACATTCTTGACCGATACCTTTGGTCGATACTCCACATCTTGTCATCTTCATATGTTTTGACATAATGCCCTTATGGGTTACCATTAGTCTCAACACTTTCATGCAACATGAGCGCTTATAAGTTCCTCAATGAGCTTTTTACAAGTTTGACGAACTTATGAAACATCTAACAACGCGTTTCTAGGACTCTAAACCAAGTTTTATGCAATATGAGTGATTATAAGTGTCTCAATGAGCTTTGTACAAGTTTCACGAACTTATGAAACCTCTAACAACGCATTTCTAGGCCTTTAAACCAAATTTCATGCACAATGAGAGCTTATAAGTTCCTCAATGAGCTTTGTACAAGTTTCACGATCTATTGAACATCTAACAACGCGTTTCTAGGACTCTAAACCAAGTTTCATGCAACATGAGAACTTATAAGTTCCTCAATGAGCTTTGTACAAGTTTTACGAACGTATGAAACTTATAACAACGCGTTTCTAGGATTCTAAACCAAGTTTCCTGCAATATGAGTGCTTATAAGTTCCTCAATGAGCTTTGTACAACGCATTTCTAGGACTCTAAACCAAGTTTCATGCACAATGAGAGCTTATAAGTTCGTCAATGAGCTTTGTACATGTTTGATGAACTTATGAAACATCTAACAACGCGTTTCTAGGACTCGAAACCAAGTTTCATGCAATATGAGTGATTATAAGTGTCTCAATGAGCTTTGTACAAGTTTCACGAACTTATGAAACCTCTAACAACGCATTTGTAGGACTCTAAACTAAGTTTCATGCACAATGAGAGCTTATAAGTTCCTCAATGAGCTTTGTAAAATTTTGACGAACGTATGAAACATCTAACAACGTATTTCTAGGACTCTAAACCAAGTTTCATGCAACATGAGAGCTTATAAGTTCCTCAATGAGCTTTGTACAAGTTTTACGAACGTATGAAACATCTAACAACGCGTTTCTAGGACTCTAAACCAAGTTTCATGCAACATGAGTGCTTATAAGTTCCTCAATGAGCTTTGTACAAGTTTGACGAACTTATGAAACATCTAACAACGCGTTTCTAGGACTCTAAACCAAGTTTCATGCAACATGAGTGCTTCTAAGTTCCTCAATGAGCTTTGTACAAGTTTGACGAACGTATGAAACATCTAACAACGCGTTTCTAGGACTCTAAACCAAGTTTCATGCAACATGAGTGCTTATAAGTATCTCAATGAGCTTTGCACAAGTTTCACGAACTTATGAAACATATAACAACGCGTTTCTAGAACTCTAAACCAAATTTCATGCAACATGAGTGCTTATAAGTTCCTCAATGAGCTTTGTACAAGTTTGACGAACGTATGAAACATCTAACAACGCGTTTCTAGGACTCTAAACCAAGTTTCATGCAACATGAGCGCTTATAAGTTCCCCAATGAGCTTTGTACAAGTTTGACGAACGTATGAAACATCTACCAACGCGTTTCTAGGAATCTAAACCAAGTTTCATGCAACATGAGCGCTTATAAGTTCCTCAATGAGTTTTGTACAACTTTGACGAACTTATGAAACATCTAACAACACATTTCTAGGACTCTAAACCAAGTTTCATGCAATATGAGTGATTATAAGTGTCTCAATGAGCTTTGTACAAGTTTCGCGAACTTATGAAACCTCTAACAACGCATTTCTAGGACTCTAAACAAGGTTTCATGCACAATGAGAGCTTATAAGTTCCTCAATGAGCTTTGTAAAAGTTTGACGAACGTATGAAACATCTAACAACGTGTTTCTAGGACTCTAAACCAAGTTTCATGCAACATGAGTTCTTATAAGTTCCTCAATGAGCTTTGTACAAGTTTCATGAACTTATGAACATCTAACAACGCGTTTCTATTACTCTAAACCAAGTTTCATGCAACATGAGAGCTTATAAGTTCCTCAATGAGCTTTGTATAAGTTTTACGAACTTATGAAACATCTAACAACGCGTTTCTAGGATTCTAAACCAAGTTTCATGCAACATAAGTGCTTATAAGTTCCTCAATGAGCTTTGTACAAGTTTCACGAACTTATGAAACATCTAACAACGCGTTTCCAGGACTCTAAACCAAGTTTCATGCAACATGAATGATTATAAGTGTCTCAATGAGCTTTATACAAGTTTGACGAACTTATGAAACATCTAACAACGTGTTTCTAGGAATCTAAACCAAGTTTCATGCAACATGAGTGCTTATAAGTATCTCAATGAGCTTTATACAAGTTTTACGAACTTATGAAACATCTAACAACACGTTTCTAGGACTCTAAACCAACTTTCATGCACAATGAGAGCTTATAAGTTCCTAAATGAGCTTTGTAAAAGTTTGACGAACGTATGAAACATCTAACAACGTGTTTCTAGGACTCTAAACCAAGTTTCATGCAACATGAGTGCTTATAAGTTCCTCAATGAGGTTTGTACAAGTTTCACGATCTGTTGAACATCTAACAAAGCATTTCTAGGACTCTAAACCAAGTTTCATGCAACATGAGAACTTATAAGTTCCTCAATGAGTTTTGTACAAGTTTTACGAACGTATGAAACATCTAACAACACGTTTCTAGGATTCTAAACCAAGTAACCTGCAACATGTGTGCTTATAAGTTCCTCAATGAGCTTTTTACAAGTTTCACGAACTTATGAAACATCTAACAACGCGTTTCTAGGACTCTAAACCAAGTTTCACAACATGAGTGCTTATAAGTTCCTCAATGAGCTTTGTACAAGTTTGACGAACGTATGAAAAATCTAACAACGCGTTTCTAGGACTCTAAACCAAGTTTCATGCAAC
This sequence comes from Cochlearia excelsa, assembly GCA_963556525.1. Taxonomy (NCBI): domain Eukaryota; kingdom Viridiplantae; phylum Streptophyta; class Magnoliopsida; order Brassicales; family Brassicaceae; genus Cochlearia; species Cochlearia excelsa. The sequence continues at coordinate 1,609,818 of CAUVZT010000010.1, read as the reverse complement.
ATGAATGCTTATAAGTATCTCAATGAGCTTTGTACAAGTTTCACGAACTTATAAAACATCTAACAACGCGTTTCTAGGACTCTAAACCAAGTTTCATGCAACATGAGCGCTTATAAGTTCCCTAATGAGCTTTGTACAAGTTTGACGTACGTATGAAACATCTAACAACGCGTTTCTAGGACTCTAAACCAAGTTTCATTCAATATGAGTTATTATAAGTGTCTCAATGAGCTTTGTACAAGTTTCACGAACTTATGAAACCTCTAACAACGCATTTCTAGGACTCTAAACCAAGTTTCATGCACAATGAGAGCTTATAAGTTCCTCAATGAGGTTTGTACAAGTTTAACGAACTTATGAAACATCTAACAACGCGTTTCTAGGACTCTAAACCAAGTTTCATGCAATATGAGTGATTATAAGTGTCTCAATGAGCTTTGTACAAGTTTCACGAAGTTATGAAACCTCCAACAACGCATTTCTAGGACTCTAAACCAAGTTTCATGCACAATGAGAGCTTATAAGTTCCTCAATGAGCTTTGTAAAATTTTGACGGACGTATGAAACATCTAACAACGTGTTTCTAGGACTCTAAACCAAGTTTCATGCAACATGAGAGCTTATAAGTTCCTCAATGAGCTTTGTACAAGTTTTCCGAACGTATGAAACATCTAACAACGCGTTTCTAGGATTCTAAACCAAGTTTCATGCAACATGAGTGCTTATAAGTTCCTCATTGATCTTTGTACAAGTTTCACTAACTTCTGAAACATCTAACAACGCGTTTCTAGGACTCTAAACCAAGTTTCATGCAACATGAGTGCTTATAAGTTCCTCAATGAGCTTTGTACAAGTTTGACGAACTTATGAAACATCTAACAACGCGTTTATAGGACTCTAAACCAAGTTTCATGCAACATGAGTGCTTCTAAGTTCCTCAATGAGCTTTGTACAAGTTTGACGAACGTATGAAACATCTAACAACGCGTTTCTAGGACTCTAAACCAAGTTTCATGCAACATGAGTGCTTATAAGTATCTCAATGAGTTTTGTACAAGTTTCACGAACTTATGAAACATATAACAACGCGTTTCTAGAACTCTAAACCAAATTTCATGCAACATGAGTGCTTCTAAGTTCCTCAATGAGCTTTGTACAAGTTTGACGAACGTATGAAACATCTAACAACGCGTTTCTAGGACTCCAAACCAAGTTTCATGCAACATGAGTGCTTATAAGTTCCTCAATGAGCTTTGTACAAGTTTGACGAACTTATGAAACATCTAACAACGCGTTTCTAGGACTCTAAACCAAGTTTCATGCAACATGAGTGCTTCTAAGTTTCTCAATGAGCTTTGTACAAGTTTGACGAACGTATGAAACATCTAACAACGCGTTTCTAGGACTCTAAACCAAGTTTCATGCAACATGAGTGCTTATAAGTATCTCAATGAGCTTTGTACAAGTTTCACGAACTTATGAAACCTCTAACAACGCATTTCTAGGACTCTAAACCAAGTTTCATGCACAATGAGAGCTTATAAGTTCCTCAATGAGCTTTGTAAAATTTTGACGAACGTATGAAACATCTAACAACGTGTTTCTAGGACTCTAAACCAAGTTTCATGCAACATGAGAGCTTATAAGTTCCTCAATGAGCTTTGTACAAGTTTTACGAACGTATGAAACATCTAACAACGCGTTTCTAGGATTCTAAACCAAGTTTCATGCAACATGAGGGCTTATAAGTTCCTCATTGAGCTTTGTACAAGTTTCACTAACTTATGAAACATCTAACAACGCGTTTCTAGGACTCTAAACCAAGTTTCATGCAACATGAGTGCTTATAAGTTCCTCAATGAGCTTTGTACAAGTTTGACGAACGTATGAAACATCTAACAACGCGTTTCTAGGACTCTAAACCAAGTTTCATGCAACATGAGCGCTTATAAGTTCCTCAATGAGCTTTGTACAAGTTTGACGAACGTATGAAACATCTACCAACGCGTTTCTAGGAATCTAAACCAAGTTTCATGCAACATGAGCGCTTATAACTTCCTCAGTGAGCTTTGTACAAGTTTGACGAACTTATGAAACATCTAACAACACATTTCTAGGACTCTAAACCAAGTTTCATGCAATATGAGTGATTATAAGTGTCTCAATGAGCTTTGTACAAGTTTCACAAACTTATGAAACCTCTAACAACGCATTTCTAGGACTCTAAACCAGGTTTCATGCAACATGAGAACTTATAAGTTCCTCAATGAGTTTTGTAAAAGTTTTACGAACGTATGAAACATCTAACAACGCGTTTCTAGGATTCTAAACCAAGTTTCCTGCAACATGAGTGCTTATAAGTTCCTCAATGAGCTTTGTACAAGTTTCACGAACTTATGAAACATCTAACAACGCGTTTCTAGGACTCTAAACCAAGTTTCAAAACATGAGTGCTTATAAGTTCCTCAATGAGCTTTGTACAAGTTTGACGAACGTATGAAACATCTAACAACGCGTTTCTAGGACTCTAAACCAAGTTTCATGCAACATGAGTGCTTATAAGTATCTCAATGAGCTTTGTACAAGTTTAACGAACTTATAAAACATCTAACAACGCGTTTCTAGGACTCTAAACCAAGTTTCATGCAACATGAGCGCTTATAAGTTCCCTAATGAGCTTTGTACAAGTTTGACGTACGTATGAAACATCTAACAACGTGTTTCTAGGACTCTAAACCAAGTTTCATGCAACATGAGAGCTTATAAGTTCCTCAATGAGCTTTGTACAAGTTTTACGAACGTATGAAACATCTAACAACGCGTTTCTAGGATTCTAAACCAAGTTTCATGCAACATGAGTGCTTATAAGTTCCTCATTGAGCTTTGTACAAGTTTCACTAACTTATGAAACCTCTAACAACGCATTTCTAGGACTCTAAACCAAGTTTCATGCAACATGAGAACTTATAAGTTCCTTAATGAGTTTTGTAAAAGTTTTACGAACGTATGAAACATCTAACAACGCGTTTCTAGGATTCTAAACCAAGTTTCCTGCAACATGAGTGCTTATAAGTTCCTCAATGAGCTTTGTACAAGTTTCACGAACTTATGAAACATCTAACAACGCGTTTCTAGGACTCTAAACCAAGTTTCACAACATGAGTGCTTATAAGTTCCTCAATGAGCTTTGTACAAGTTTGACGAACGTATGAAACATCTAACAACGCGTTTCTAGGACTCTAAACCAAGTTTCATGCAACATGAGTACTTATAAGTATCTCAATGAGCTTTGTACAAGTTTAACGAACTTATAAAACATCTAACAAGGACTCTAAACCAAGTTTCATGCAACATGAGCGCTTATAAGTTCCTCAATGAGCTTTGTACAAGTTTGACGAACATATGAAACATCTAACAATGCGTTTCTAGGACTCTAAACCAAGTTTCATGCAACATGAGCGCTTATAAGTTCCCTAATGAGCTTTGTACAAGTTTGACGTACGTATGAAACATCTAACAACGCGTTTCTAGGACTCTAAACCAAGTTTCATGCACAATGAGAGCTTATAAGTTACTCAATGAGCTTTGTAAAATTTTGACGAACGTATGAAACATCTAACAACGTGTTTCTAGGACTCTAAACAAAGTTTCATGCAACATGAGAGCTTATAAGTTCCTAAATGAGCTTTGTAGAAGTTTTACGAATGTATGAAACATCTAACAACGCGTTTCTAGGATTCTAAACAAAGTTTCATGCAACATGAGTTCTTATAAGTTCCTCAATGAGCTTTGTACAAGTTTCATGAACTTATGAACATCTAACAACGCGTTTCTATTACTCTAAACCAAGTTTCATGCAACATGAGAGCTTATAAGTTCCTCAATGAGCTTTGTACAAGTTTTACGAACGTATGAAACATCTAACAACGCGTTTCTAGGATTCTAAACCAAGTTTCATGCAACATAAGTGCTTATATGTTCCTCAATGAGCTCTGTACAAGTTTCACGAACTTATGAAACATCTAACAACGCGTTTCTAGGACTCTAAACCAAGTTTCATGCAACATGAATGATTATAAGTGTCTCAATGAGCTTTATACAAGTTTGACGAACTTATGAAACATCTAACAACGTGTTTCTAGGACTCTAAACCAAGTTTCATGCAACATGAGTGCTTATAAGTATCTCAATGAGCTTTGTACAAGTTTTACGAACTTATGAAACATCTAACAACACGTTTCTAGGACTCTAAACCAAGTTTCATGCACAATGAGAGCTTATAATTTCCTAAATGAGCTTTGTAAAAGTTTGACGAACATATGAAACATCTAAAAACGTGTTTCTAGGACTCTAAACCAAGTTTCATGCAACATGAGTGCTTATAAGTTCCTCAATGAGCTTTGTACAAGTTTCACGATCTATTGAACATCTAACAAAGCATTTCTAGGACTCTAAACCAAGTTTCATGCAACATGAGAACTTATAAGTTCCTCAATGAGTTTTGTACAAGTTTTACGAACGTATAAAACATCTAACAACGCGTTTCTAGGATTCTAAACCAAGTTTCCTGCAACATGAGTGCTTTTAAGTTCCTCAATGAGCTTTGTACAAGTTTGACGAACGTATGAAACATCTAACAACGCGTTTCTAGGACTCTAAACCAAGTTTCATGCAACACGAGTGCTTATAAGTATCTCAATGAGCTTTGTACAAGTTTCACGAACTTATAAAACATCTAACAACGCGTTTCTAGGACTCTAAACCAAGTTTCATGCAACATGAGCGCTTATAAGTTCCCTAATGAGCTTTGTACAAGTTTGACGTACGTAAGAAACATCTAACAACGCGTTTCTAGGACTCTAAACCAAGTTTCATGCAATATGAGTGATTATAAGTGTCTCAATGAGCTTTGTACAAGTTTCACGAACTTATGAAACCTCTAACAACGCATTTCTAGGACTCTAAACCAAGTTTCATGCACAATGAGAGCTTATAAGTTCCTCAATGAACTTTGTACAAGTTTAACGAACTTATGAAACATCTAACAACGCGTTTCTAGGACTCTAAACCAAGTTTCATGCAATATGAGTGATTATAAGTGTCTCAATGAGCTTTGTACAAGTTTCATGAACTTATGAAACCTGTAACAACGCATTTCTAGGACTCTAAACCAAGTTTCATGCACAATGAGAGCTTATAAGTTCCTCAATGAGCTTTGTAAAATTTTGACGAACGTATGAAACATCTAACAACGTGTTTCTAGGACTCTAAACCAAGTTTCATGCAACATGAGAACTTATAAGTTCCTCAATGAGCTTTGTACAAGTTTTACGAACGTATGAAACATCTAACAACGCGTTTCTAGGATTCTAAACCAAGTTTCATGCAACATGAGTGCTTATAAGTTCCTCATTGAGCTTTGTACAAGTTTCACTAACTTATGAAACATCTAACAACGCGTTTCTAGGACTCTAAACCAAGTTTCATGCAACATGAGTGCTTATAAGTATCTCAATTAGCTTTGTACAAGTTTCACGAACTTATGAAACATATAACAACGCGTTTCTAGAACTCTAAACCAAATTTCATGCAACATGAGTTCTTATAAGTTCCTCAATGAGCTTTGTACAAGTTTGACGAACGTATGAAACATCTAATAACGCGTTTCTAGGACTCTAAACCAAGTTTCATGCAACATGAGCGCTTATAAGTTCCTCAATGAGCGTTGTACAAGTTTGACGAACGTATGAAACATCTAACAACACGTTTCTAGGACTCTAAACCAAGTTTCATGCAACATGAGCGCTTATAAGTTCCTCAATGAGCTTTGTACAAGTTTGACGAACGTATGAAACATCTACCAAGGCGTTTCTAGGAATCTAAACCAAGTTTCATGCAACATGAGCGCTTATAACTTCCTCAGTGAGCTTTGTACAAGTTTGACGAACATATGAAACATCTAACAACACATTTCTAGGACTCTAAACCAAGTTTCATGCAATATGAGTGATTATAAGTGTCTCAATGAGCTTTGTACAAGTTTCACAAACTTATGAAACCTCTAACAACGCATTTCTAGGACTCTAAACCAAGTTTCATGCAACATAAGAACTTATAAGTTCCTCAATGAGTTTTGTAAAAGTTTTACGAACGTATGAAACATCTAACAACGCGTTTCTAGAATTCTAAACCAAGTTTCCTGCAACATGAGTGCTTATAAGTTCCTCATTGAGCTTTGTACAAGTTTCACTAACTTATGAAACATCTAACAACGCGTTTCTAGGACTCTAAACCAAGTTTCATGCAACATGAGTGCTTCTAAGTTCCTCAATGAGCTTTGTACAAGTTTGACGAACGTATGAAACATCTAACAACGCGTTTCTAGGACTCTAAACCAAGTTTCATGCAACATGAGTGCTTATAAGTATCTCAATTAGCTTTGTACAAGTTTCACGAACTTATAAAACATCTAACAACGCGTTTCTAGGATTCTAAACCAAGTTTCATGCTACATGAGTGCTTATAAGTTCCTCAATGAGCTTTGTACAAGTTTGACGTACGTATGAAAAATCTAACAACGCGTTTCTAGGACTCTAAACCAAGTTTCATGCAACATGAGTACTTATAAGTATCTCAATGAGCTTTGTACAAGTTTAACGAACTTATAAAACATCTAACAACGCGTTTCTAGGACTCTAAACCAAGTTTCATGCAACATGAGCGCTTATAAGTTCCTCAATGAGCTTTGTACAACTTTGACGAACATATGAAACATCTAACAATGCGTTTCTAGGACTCTAAACCAAGTTTCATGCAACATGAGCGCTTATAAGTTCCCTAATGAGCTTTGTACAAGTTTGACGTACGTATGAAACATCTAACAACGCGTTTCTAGGACTCTAAACCAAGTTTCATGCACAATGAGAGCTTATAAGTTACTCAATGAGCTTTGTAAAATTTTGACGAACGTATGAAACATCTAACAACGTGTTTCTAGGACTCTAAACAAAGTTTCATGCAACATGAGAGCCTATAAGTTCCTAAATGAGCTTTGTAGAAGTTTTACGAATGTATGAAACATCTAACAACGCGTTTCTAGGATTCTAAACAAAGTTTCATGCAACATGAGTTCTTATAAGTTCCTCAATGAGCTTTGTACAAGTTTCATGAACTTATGAACATCTAACAACGCGTTTCTATTACTCTAAACCAAGTTTCATGCAACATGAGAGCTTATAAGTTCCTCAATGAGCTTTGTACAAGTTTTACGAACGTATGAAACAACTAACAACGCGTTTCTAGGATTCTAAACCAAGTTTCATGCAACATAAGTGCTTATATGTTCCTCAATGAGCTTTGTACAAGTTTCACGAACTTATGAAACATCTAACAACGCGTTTCTAGGACTCTAAACCAAGTTTCATGCAACATGAATGATTATAAGTGTCTCAATGAACTTTATACAAGTTTGACGAACTTATGAAACATCTAACAACGTGTTTCTAGGACTCTAAACCAAGTTTCATGCAACATGAGTGCTTATAAGTATCTCAATGAGCTTTGTACAAGTTTTACGAACTAATGAAACATCTAACAACACGTTTCTAGGACTCTAAACCAAGTTTCATGCACAATGAGAGCTTATAAGTTCCTAAATGAGCTTTGTAAAAGTTTGACGAACGTATGAAACATCTAACAACGTGTTTCTAGGACTCTAAACCAAGTTTCATGCAGCATGAGTGCTTATAAGTTCCTCAATGAGCTTTGTACAAGTTTCACGATCTATTGAACATCTAACAAAGCATTTCTAGGACTCTAAACCAAGTTTCATGCAACATGAGAACTTATAAGTTCCTCAATGAGTTTTGTACAAGTTTTACGAACGTATGAAACATCTAACAACGCGTTTCTAGGATTCTAAACCAAGTTTCCTGCAACATGAGTGCTTTTAAGTTCCTCAATGAGCTTTGTACAAGTTTCACGAACTTATGAAACATCTAACAACGCGTTTCTAGGACTCTAAACCAAGTTTCACAACATGAGTGCTTATAAGTTCCTCAATGAGCTTTGTACAAGTTTGACGAACGTATGAAACATCTAACAACGCGTTTCTAGGACTCTAAACAAAGTTTCATGCAACATGAGTGCTTATAAGTATCTCAATGAGCTTTGTACAAGTTTCACGAACTTAAAAAACATCTAACAACGCGTTTCTAGGACTCTAAACCAAGTTTCATGCAACATGAGCGCTTATAAGTTCCCTAATGAGCTTTGTACAAGTTTGACGTACGTAAGAAACATCTAACAACGCATTTCTAGGACTCTAAACCAAGTTTCATGCAATATGAGTGATTATAAGTGTCTCAATGAGCTTTGTACAAGTTTGACGAACTTATGAAACCTCTAACAACGCATTTCTAGGACTCTAAACCAAGTTTCATGCACAATGAGAGCTTATAAGTTCCTCAATGAGCTTTGTACAAGTTTAACGAACTTATGAAACATCTAACAACGCGTTTCTAGGACTCTAAACCAAGTTTCATGCAATATGAGTGATTATAAGTGTCTCAATGAGCTTTGTACAAGTTTCATGAACTTATGAAACCTGTAACAACGCATTTCTAGGACTCTAAACCAAGTTTCATGCACAATGAGAGCTTATAAGTTCCTCAATGAGCTTTGTAAAATTTTGACGAACGTATGAAACATCTAACAACGTGTTTCTAGGACTCTAAACCAAGTTTCATGCAACATGAGAGCTTATAAGTTCCTCAATGAGCTTTGTACAAGTTTTACGAACGTATGAAACATCTAACAACGCGTTTCTAGGATTCTAAACCAAGTTTCATGCAACATGAGTGCTTATAAGTTCCTCATTGAGCTTTGTACAAGTTTCACTAACTTATGAAACATCTAACAACGCGTTTCTAGGACTCTAAACCAAGTTTCATGCAACATGAGTGCTTCTAAGTTCCTCAATGAGCTTTGTACAAGTTTGACGAACGTATGAAACATCTAACAACGCGTTTCTAGGACTCTAAACCAAGTTTCATGCAACATGAGTGCTTATAAGTATCTCAATTAGCTTTGTACAAGTTTCACGAACTTATGAAACATCTAACAACGCGTTTCTAGGATTCTAAACCAAGTTTCATGCTACATGAGTGCTTATAAGTTCCTCATTGAGCTTTGTACAAGTTTCACTAACTTATGAAACATCTAACAACGCGTTTCTAGGACTCTAAACCAAGTTTCATGCAACATGAGTGCTTATAAGTTCCTCAATGAGCTTTGTACAAGTTTGACGAACGTATGAAACATCTAACAACGCGTTTCTAGGACTCTAAACCAAGTTTCATGCAACATGAGCGCTTATAAGTTCCTCAATGAGCTTTGTACAAGTTTGACGAACGTATGAAACATCTACCAACGCGTTTCTAGGAATCTAAACCAAGTTTCATGCAACATGAGCGCTTATAACTTCCTCAGTGAGCTTTGTACAAGTTTGACGAACTTATGAAACATCTAACAACACATTTCTAGGACTCTAAACCAAGTTTCATGCAATATGAGTGATTATAAGTGTCTCAATGAGCTTTGTACAAGTTTCACAAACTTATGAAACCTCTAACAACGCATTTCTAGGACTCTAAACCAAGTTTCATGCAACATGAGAACTTATAAGTTCCTCAATGAGTTTTGTAAAAGTTTTACGAACGTATGAAACATCTAACAACGCGTTTCTAGGATTCTAAACCAAGTTTCCTGCAACATGAGTGCTTATAAGTTCCTCAATGAGCTTTGTACAAGTTTCACGAACTTATGAAACATCTAACAACGCGTTTCTAGGACTCTAAACCAAGTTTCACAACATGAGTGCTTATAAGTTCCTCAATGAGCTTTGTACAAGTTTGACGAACGTATGAAACATCTAACAACGCGTTTCTAGGACTCTAAACCAAGTTTCATGCAATATGAGTGATTATAAGTGTCTCAATGAGCTTTGTACAAGTTTCACGAACTTATGAAACCTCTAACAACGCCTTTCTAGGACTCTAAACCAAGTTTCATGCACAATGAGATCTTATAAGTTCCTCAATGAGCTTTGTAAAAGTTTGACGAACGTATGAAACATCTAACAACGTGTTTCTAGGACTCTAAACCAAGTTTCATGCAACATGAGTGCTTATAAGTTCCTCAATGAGCTTTGTACAAGTTTCACGATCTATTGAACATCTAACAACACATTTCTAGGACTCTAAACCAAGTTTCATGTAACATGAGAACTTATAAGATCCTCAATGAGTTTTGTACAAGTTTTACGAACGTATGAAACATCTAACAACGCGTTTCTAGGATTCTAAACCAAGTTTCCTGCAACATGAGTGCTTATAAGTTCCTCAATGAGCTTTGTACAAGTTTCACGAACTTATGAAACATCTAACAACACGTTTCTAGGACTCTAAACCAAGTTTCACAACATGAGTGCTTATAAGTTCGTCAATGAGCTTTGTACAAGTTTGACGAACGTATGAAACATCTAACAACGCGTTTCTAGGACTCTAAACCAAGTTTCATGCAACATGAGTGCTTATAAGTATCTCAATGAGCTTTGTACAAGTTTCACGAACTTATAAAACATCTAACAACGCGTTTCTAGGACTCTAAACCAAGTTTCATGCAACATGAGCGCTTATAAGTTCCTCAATGAGCTTTGTACAAGTTTGACGAACATATGAAACATCTAACAATGCGTTTCTAGGACTCTAAACCAAGTTTCATGCAACATGAGCGCTTATATGTTCCCTAATGAGCTGTGTACAAGTTTGACGTACGTATGAAACATCTAACAACGCGTTTCTAGGACTCTAAACCAAGTTTCATGCACTATGAGAGCTTATAAGTTCCTCAATGAGCTTTGTAAAATTTTTACGAACGTATGAAACATCTAACAACGTGTTTCTAGGACTCTAAACCAAGTTTCATGCAACATGAGAGCTTATAAGTTCCTAAATGAGCTTTGTAGAAGTTTTACGAACGTATGAAACATCTAACAACGCGTTTCTAGGATTCTAAACTAAGTTTCATGCAACATGAGTTCTTATAAGTTCCTCAATGAGCTTTGTACAAGTTTCACGATCTATTGAACATCTAACAAAGCATTTCTAGGACTCTAAACCAAGTTTCATGCAACATGAGAACTTATAAGTTCCTCAATGAGTTTTGTACAAGTTTTACGAACGTATGAAACATCTAACAACGCGTTTCTAGGATTCTAAACCAAGTTTCCTGCAACATGAGTGCTTTTAAGTTCCTCAATGAGCTTTGTACAAGTTTCACGAACTTATGAAACATCTAACAACGCGTTTCTAGGACTCTAAACCAAGTTTCACAACATGAGTGCTTATAAGTTCCTCAATGAGCTTTGTACAAGTTTGACGAACGTATGAAACATCTAACAACGCGTATCTAGGACTCTAAACCAAGTTTCATGAAACATGAGTGCTTATAAGTATCTCAATGAGCTTTGTACAAGTTTCACGAACTTATAAAACATGTAACAACGCGTTTCTAGGACTCTAAACCAAGTTTCATGCAACATGAGCGCTTATAAGTTCCCTAATGAGCTTTGTACAAGTTTGACGTACGTAAGAAACATCTAACAACGCGTTTCTAGGACTCTAAACCAAGTTTCATGCAATATGAGTGATTATAAGTGTCTCAATGAGCTTTGTACAAGTTTCACGAACTTATGAAACCTCTAACAACGCATTTCTAGGACTCTAAACCAAGTTTCATGCACAATGAGAGCTTATAAGTTCCTCAATGAGCTTTGTACAAGTTTAACGAACTTATGAAACATCTAACAACGCGTTTCTAGGACTCTAAACCAAGTTTCATGCAATATGAGTGATTATAAGTGTCTCAATGAGCTTTGTACAAGTTTCGAGAACTTATGAAACCTCTAACAACGCATTTCTAGGACTCTAAACCAAGTTTCATGCACAATGAGAGCTTATAAGTTCCTCAATGAGCTTTGTAAAATTTTGACGAACGTATGAAACATCTAACAACGTGTTTCTAGGACTCTAAACCAAGTTTCATGCAACATGAGAGCTTATAAGTTCCTCAATGAGCTTTGTACAAATTTTACGAACGTATGAAACATCTAACAACGCGTTTCTAGGATTCTAAACCAAGTTTCATGCAACATGAGTGCTTATAAGTTCCTCATTGAGCTTTGTACAAGTTTCACTAACTTATGAAACATCTAACAACGCGTTTCTAGGACTCTAAACCAAGTTTCATGCAACATGAGTTCTTCTAAGTTCCTCAATGAGCTTTGTACAAGTTTGACGAACGTATGAAACATCTAACAACGCGTTTCTAGGACTCTAAACCAAGTTTCATGCAACATGAGTGCTTATAAGTCTCTCAATTAGCTTTGTACAAGTTTCACGAACTTATGAAACATATAACAACGCGTTTCTAGAACTCTAAACCAAATTTCATGCAACATGAGTTCTTATAAGTTCCTCAATGAGCTTTGTACAAGTTTGACGAACGTATGAAACATCTAACAACGCGTTTCTAGGACTCTAAACCAAGTTTCATGCAACATGAGCACTTATAAGTTCCTCAATGAGCGTTGTACAAGTTTGACGAACGTATGAAACATCTACCAACGCGTTTCTAGGACTCTAAACCAAGTTTCATGCAACATGAGTTCTTATAAGTTCCTCAATGAGCTTTGTAAAAGTTTCACGAACTTATGAACATCTAACAACGCGTTTCTAGGACTCTAAACCAAGTTTCATGCAACATGAGAGCTTATAAGTTCCTCAATGAGCTTTGTAAAAGTTTGACGAACGTATGAAACATCTAACAACGTGTTTCTAGGACTCTAAACCAAGTTTCATGCAACATGAGTTCTTATAAGTTCCTCAATGAGCTTTGTACAAGTTTCACGAACTTATGAACATCTAACAACGCGTTTCTAGGACTCTAAACCAAGTTTCATGCCACATGAGAGCTTATAAGTACCTCAATGAGCTTTGTACAAGTTTTACGAATGTATGAAACATCTAACAACGCGTTCCTAGGATTCTAAACAAATTTTCATGCAAGATGAGTGCTTATAAGTTCCTCAATGAGCTTTGTACAAGTTTCACGAACTTATGAAACATCTAACAACGCGTTTCTAGGACTCTAAACCAAGTTTCATGCAACATGAATGATTATAAGTGTGTCAATTAGCTTTATTCAAGTTTGACGAACTTATGAAACATCTAACAACACGTTTCTAGGACTCTAAACCAAGTTTCATGCAACATGAGTGCTTCTAAGTTCCTCAATGAGCTTTGTACAAGTTTGACGAACGTATGAAACATCTAACAACGCATTTCTAGGACTCTAAACCAAGTTTCATGCAACATGAGAGCTTATAAGTTCCTCAATGAGGTTTGTACAAGTTTTACGAACGTATGAAACATCTAACAACGCATTTCTAGGACTCTAAACCAAGTTTCATGCAACATGAGTGCTTATAAGCTCCTCAATGATCTTTGTATCTCAATGAGCTTTGTACAAGTTTCACGAACTTATGAAATATCTAACAACGCGTTTCTAGGACTCTTAACCAAGTTTCATGCAACATGAGAGCTTATAAGCTCCTCAATGATCTTTGTATAAGTTTTACGAACGTATGAAACATCTAACAACTCGTTTCTAGGATTCTAAACCAAGTTTCATGCAACATGAGTGCTTATAAGTTCCTCAATGAGCTTTTTACAAGTTTCACGAACTTATGAAACATCTAACAACGCGTTTCTAGGAATGTAAACCAAGTTTCATGCAACATGAATGATTATAAGTGTCTCAATGAGCTTTATACAAGTTTGACAAACTTATGAAACATCTAACAACGCGTTTATAGGACTCTAAACCAAGTAATATGCAACATGAGTGCTTATAAGTGTCTCAATGAGCTTTGTACAAGTTTCACGAACTTATGAAACCTCTAACAACGCGTTTCTTGGACTCTAAACCAAGTTTCATGCACAATGAGAGCTTATAAATTCCTCAATGAGCTTTGTAAAGATTTGACGAACGTATGAAACATCTAACAACGTGTTTCTAGGACTCTAAACCAAGTTTCATGCAATATGAGTGCTTATAAGTTCCTCAATGAGCTTTGTACAAGTTTCACGAACTTATGAAACTTCTAACAACGCATTTCTAGGACTCTAAAACAAGTTTCATGCAACATGAGATCTTCTAAGTTCCTCAATGAGCTTTGTACAAGTTTGACGAACGTATGAAACATCTAACAACGCGTTTCTAGGACTCTAAACCAAGTTTCATGCAACATGAGTGCTTATATGTATCTCAATGAGATTTGTACAAGTTTCACGAACTTATAAAACATTTAACAACGCGTTTCTAGGACTCTAAACCAAGTTTCATGCAACATTAGCGCTTATAAGTTCCTCAATGAGCTTTGTACAAGTTTGACGAACTTATGAAACCTCTAACAACGCGTTTCTAGGACTCTAAACAAAGTTTCATGCACAATGAGATCTTATAAGTTCCTCAATGAGCTTTGTAAAAGTTTGACGAACGTATGAAACATCTAACAACGTGTTTCTAGGACTCTAAACCAAGTTTCATGCAACATGAGTGCTTATAAGTTCCTCAATGAGCTTTGTACAAGTTTCACGAATTTATGAACATCTAACAACGCGTTTCTAGGATTCTAACCCCAGTTTCATGCAACATGAGTGCTTATAAGTTCCTCAATGACCTTTGTACAAGTTTCACGAACTTATGAAACATCTAACAACGCGTTTCTAGGACTCTAAACCAAGTTTCATGCAACATGAATGCTTATAAGTATCTCAATGAGCTTTGTACAAGTTTAACGAATTTATGAAACATCTAACAACACGTTTCTAGGACTCTAAACAAAGTTTCATGCAACATGAGAGCTTATAAGTTCCTCAATGAGCTTTGTACAAGTTTGACGAACGTATGAAACATCTAACAACGCGTTTGTAGGACTCTAAACCAAGTTTCATGCAACATGAGTGCTTATAAGTATCTCAATGAGCTTTTTATAAGTTTACCGAACTTATGAAACATCTAACAACACGTTTCTATGACTCTAAACCAAGTTTCCTGCAACATGAGAGCTTATAAGTTCCTCAATCAGCTTTGTACAAGTTTTACGAACGTATGAAACATCTAACAACGCGTTTCTAGGATTCTTAACCAAGTTTCATGCAACATGAGTGCTTATAAGTTCCTCAATGAGCTTTTTACAAGTTTCACGAACTTATGAAACATCTAACAACGCGTTTCTAGGACTAAAAACCAAGTTTCATGCAACGTGAATGATTATAAGTGTCTCAATGAGCTTTATACAAGTTTGACGAAATTATGAAACATCTAACAACGCGTTTCTAAGACTCTAAACCAAGTTTCATGCAACATGAGTGCTTATAAGTGTCTCAATGAGCTTTGTACAAGTTTCACGAACTTATGAAACCTCTAACAACACGTTTCTAGGACTCTAAACCAAGTTTCATGCACAATGAGAGCTTATAAGTTCCTCAATGAGCTTTGTAAAAGTTTGACGAACGTATGAAACATCTAACAAAGTGTTTCTAGGACTCTAAACCGAGTTTCATGCAACATGAGTGCTTATAAGTTCCTCAATGAGCTTTGTACCAGTTTCACGAACTTATGAACATCTAACAACGCTTTTTTAGGACTCTAAACCAAGTTTCATGCAACATGAGAGCTTATAAGTTCCTCAATGAGCTTTGTACAAGTTTGACGAACGTATGAAACATCTAACAACGCGTTTCTAGGACTCTAAACCAAGTTTCACGCTATATGAGTGATTATAAGTGTCTCAATGAGCTTTGTACAAGTTTCAAGAACTTATGAAACCTCTAACAACGCCTTTCTAGGACTCTAAACCAAGTTTCATGCACAATGAGAGCTTATAAGTTCCTCAATGAGCTTTGTAAAAGTTTGACGAACGTATGAAACATCTAACAACGTGTTTCTAGGACTCTAAACCAAGTTTCATGCAACATGAGTGCTTATAAGTTCCTCAATGAGCTTTGTACAAGTTTCACGATCTATTGAACATCTAACAACGCATTTCTAGGACTCTAAACCAAGTTTCATGCAACATGAGAACTTATAAGTTCCTCAATGAGTTTTGTACAAGTTTTACGAACGTATGAAACATCTAACAACGCGTTTCTAGAATTCTAAACCAAGTTTCCTGCAACATGAGTGCTTATAAGTTCCTCAATGGGCTTTGTACAAGTTTCACGAACTTATGAAAAATCTAACAACACGTTTCTAGGACTCTAAACCAAGTTTCACAACATGAGTGCTTATAAGTTCCTCAATGAGCTTTGTACAAGTTTGACGAACGTATGAAACATCTAACAACGCGTTTCTAGAACTCTAAACCAAGTATCATGCAACATGAGTGCTTATAAGTATCTCAATGAGCTTTGTACAAGTTTCACGAACTTATAAAACATCTAACAACGCGTTTCTAGGACTCTAAACCAAGTTTCATGCAACATGAGCGCTTATTAGTTCCCTAATGAGCTTTGTACAAGTTTGACGTACGTATGAAACATCTAACAACGCGTTTCTAGGACTCTAAACCAAGTTTCATGCAATATGAGTGATTATAAGTGTCTCAATGAGCTTTGTACAAGTTTCACGAACTTATGAAACCTCTAACAACGCATTTCTAGGACTATAAACCAAGTTTCATTCACAATGAGAGCTTATAAGTTCCTCAATGAGCTTTGTACAAGTTTGACGAACTTATGAAACATCTAACAACGCGTTTCTAGGACTCTAAACCAAGTTTCATGCAATATGAGTGATTATAAGTGTCTCAATGAGCTTTGTACAAGTTTCACGAACTTATGAAACCTCTAACAACGCATTTCTAGGACTCTAAACCTAGTTTCATGCACAATGAGAGATTATAAGTTCCTCAATGAGCTTTGTAAAATTTTGACGAACGTATGAAACATCTAACAACGTGTTTCTAGGACTCTAAACCGAGTTTCATGCAACATGAGAGCTTATAAGTTCCTCAATGAGCTTTGTACAAGTTTGACGAACGTATGAAACATCTAACAACACGTTTCTAGGACTCTAAACCAAGTTTCATGCTATATGAGTGATTATAAGTGTCTCAATGAGCTTTGTACAAGTTTCAAGAACTTATGAAACCTCTAACAACTCCTTTCTAGGACTCTAAACCAAGTTTCATGCACAATGAGAGCTTATAAGTTCCTCAATGAGCTTTGTAAAACTTTGACGAACGTATGAAACATCTAACAACGTGTTTCTCGGACTCTGATATGATCTTGCCAAGCTCACAACCTGAAGAGAAGAAGTTGATCCAACAACATGATAAGGACGAGCTGATACAAGGAGATATCACTCGATCAAGAGCCAAGGAGCTAGCTGAAGACGTTCAAGCATTGATCGTGGAGGAGCTTGGAGGAGCAGCTAGGAGCTTCTTCAACATCTTCATCATGGCCTAGAAAGAAGACCAAGGTAATGAAACTAAGTGACTAAGTGTTTCGACTTGGTACTCTTTCCCTTTGTGTAGGTTTGTCCCATTGGGTTTACTATGCAAGGGTTTTAACGAGGCCAAGAAGAGCACTACGTCGGTTATTTAGTGTCATTATCTTGAAGAGTGTATTAAGCAAGGCACTTAAAATACTTGTTGTTTTTATCTTTAGACTACATGTTGTTTTTCAGTCATTTAAACATCACGTTGTTTCTTGTCTTTGAGTACTTTCCTTTTTCGGCGATGTTGAGACCTAGGGAAGATGGCGACATGTGCCTTTCTCCTTTATAAGTCTTGGCCGCCTCTTTCTTGAGTTGGGAGTCAAGTATTATCGAAAAACCCTTTTGCTTAGACTCCTCCTTGCTCAGCGATTGAGCTTGTTTATCCATCGATTCGAGAGATTTGAATCCGAGACCTTTACAAGAGAAATCCTCTTCCAAGAGTTTCTACAAACATCTAGCAACCAATCCATCGGCTGCCTGAGAAGTTCCCCTCCATCTCGTACCTCTTCCACCTCCATATCCGCTGGTTTTTGTATCATCATCATCCTCACCTTCACTTCCGCCATCAATCCGCCCTAGAAGTGAGCTTGCCTTTGCCATAGAGTTGAGATCCTAACCAAGGGTGTATCAGGTGGTATCAGAGCCAACTCTGTACCCAAAGGCTGAGTCTCTCTATCTCTGAAACCTATTGATTAGAACCTGCTTTGATTAGAACTCGTTTAGAATCGCATTACTCTTGTTTTAAGTTGTTAAAATCTGTTGCTATTGTGATTTAAAACTTGTCCCGAACATCTCTGTGTTTGAAACTGATTTGAAACTTGTTTAAATCACTTGATAGGTTGCTAGAAAGCTTTATACCTATTCGAACTGAATTGAATTCAACTCGCTGCTTGTTTAGACTCGATAGGCACTCTTGTCTTTTCGTTTTGAACTTGTGTTTGGATCCGTTGTTCTTGTGCTTATTGTGAATTGATCTATTGATATCAAGTTGTTGTTAGGTTGTTAGAAACTATTGTTCTTCGTGATTCTTGCTGAAAAACGTGTGATAGATCTCCTAGACTTGCTGGCCACGTTTTGAGATTGTTTTGGGCATATTTCCTTTTGTGATAAAACGTGTCCATCAAGTTCTTTCCTAAACTGAAAACTATTGATTGAAATCGTATCTGCTTGATTTCTAATTGATTTGTGATTTGCGTGACATTATTGTGGTGTTGGTTAGTCTCCTTTGAATTTAATAAGCACCGTGAATTTGAATTAAGAGCTTAAACCCGAAACTTATTCCTCATAGAACTTGAACTCAAATCTGTCTTGTACCTTGATTCGTTTTCATGTTTTTATCCTGAGAACATCTTACTTCGAGTTATTTGTTTGTGAAACAGGTGCTATGAAGGAACTTCAAGAAAGCCATAGACCTCGGAGGATGTATCGCTATGAAGAACTACATAGGAGTACTCCACCGTTTCACGGAAGCGACGATCCATCTGAGTATGTTGATTGGGAGATTGGAATGAGCTACGCCTCTAAGTGCAATTGCTTCACCGAAGATGAGCTACTAAGAGCTGCTGTCTCAAGCTTTCGCGACAATGCTCTTACTTGGTGGGAAAAGACTGAGTGGAGCCGATGGCCTAAACAACCTATCACCACTTGGACAGAACTCAAAGCACTAATGAGAAGAAAGTATGCTCCACACCTTAAGCTCAAGACATCTACTCGATCTGCCTATAAACCTCAAGATGCATATCCTCGAGCTAAGTCATTTAATTTTTCAACTTCCAAAGAAACAAGACCATATGAATATCATGGGGAAAGAAAAATTAATGAACCTGAACGAATTAACAAGAGAAAGAACTCACAACATATGCTAGGAGAAGATATTAGGAGAATTGTTAATAATGTCTTTGATGATGCTTGTATTTCTAGTATAATGCGCTTGGCTTTTCCAAAGTCTTCTCTTGTAGATAAAGATCAAAAGGATCAAGGAGGAGGCGTGGAACAGAACGTGGAGCAAGATAATGACAAAGTGGTGTACAAGAAGGAACACGAATCATTGAAGCTTATTGAGCGTTGTACGGTTAAAGAACAAGAAGAGAATCAAGAGCTTGTACGATCTGTTTCAAATCAAAGGGAGTCACTTGTTTCTCTTGATTCTAAATCTGATTTCAAATATGATTTTGATAACTCCATGACTGTCTTAAAACACTTGTCTTGTGTCAAGAGACTTGAGGAACTTTCAGGTGCTAAGGAGATTATCACAACCGAAGAAGAAGCTTCAACAAAACATATGGTGATCTATGAGCAAAACCTACCTCTTGAAGCCGATGATGCCATACTATTCACCACAAAAGGATCCCTTACAGCCATGTCAAACATCAAGAAGAGTGCAGACTTGACCCGAACAGACTCTCTAACTCAAAGCAACAACTACTGCCAAGTCCAGAAATTGACAGATTGATAGGTGCGGCTTGTGAAGCTCAAAAGAGGACCAATATCAGCTACTGGGTTAAAACGGAGATGTCTACCATATTCTACACTCAAATAGGAATCTTTCAAGCTATAGCTCGGACCAATATCATGTCGGAGCTGACCACAATCGATGTTCAAAGTTCAGCTAACGGCAGCTTGCTATTCATGAAGATGAGCACACATGGTCCACTTCAAAACTTCATATGGCGACCTGGAGCTACTCCACAACACACACCCGACCCTCTTAGAGACGTTGTGCATGTTCATAACCCCCTGGTCCATATCAAGAAGTTGATTCCAAGCCTGTGCCCCTGAAGAGCAACATGCTACTATGCTTATCAAGCAGCCGCTTAGCCAAAGGTCTAGTAAGTATGGTGATTCTTTTCATGCATCTAAGTTCAAAACCAGAGGTCGTAGCTACTCTAGATATCGACTGCTTATGAGTCCAATCCAAGAGGAAACTGGGTCCAAGAGCTCCAACCTCATGAACCAATCGGGGTGAGATCGAGAAAACTTATTCTTTTAGTAAATCTCGGTCACGTTTTGTGTATAGAGAAACTCTTATGAGTTTCTCTAATCTTCCACCGGTGTTTCCGAGTGAGTTTTTCTTTTGTTTCGCAGCAGCATGAGCATGAGTTTCCCAAAGACAAAGAACCACCAAACCTTCAAGATGTCTCATTTCAAAACCGAGCTAGATCCATGGCGACTAATGAGCCTCTCATCCATGTTGATTATGAGTCTTTCACCCATCGTGAAGTACCACCAGAGATTGACAAAGAACGAGATAGAAGTGTCTACTTCTATGAGGTATTTTCTTATCCCATTCATTCCAAGACAGGTAAGGACAATGTTGTGACCAACACATTGTCAAGGAGGTACCTTCTACTCTATAACTTTAGTATCAAGGATGTTAGCTTTGTAGTTTATAAAGAACTATATGGTTGTGGTAATGAGTTTGGAAAATCATATAAAGCTTGTGGAAAGTTTGTTAGTAATCATTACCTTAGAAGAGATTTCTACTTGTTTTACGATAACTTGTGCTTGTCTAGTTTTGTTCTTTGTGAGAAATTGTGTAGGGAAGCACAGGGAGGAGAGCTTATAGGATATGAGGATACCACGAGGAGTCTCGAGAAGCCGATCTATCACTTTTACTTGCCTCACAAGAAGAAAGAAATCGAGGAAGAGACTATGACAAAGCCGAGCCTTGAGAAGAACCTTGCCTCTCCATTGGATCTTCAAGCTCAAGCAAAGAACAAGAGGAAAAGACCAGCAGCTGCACCACCTTGGATCATCAAATCCAACCTTTCAAAGATCGAGAACCATCAAGAGCTGATCAAAACCACAACCCTCACAGCTGGATCAACACACTTTCTAAACCGAACACATTTGAGCTCATATAAGGATTATTATTTCATCTTTGGTTTAAACTATTTGTGTTTGTTTCAGGTGCTCATATGGAGACCACGAGAACGCCTACAACATAAAGATTCCATCATCTTAATACTCCATAATGCCCAAGATCTGATCAAGACAATGACTCAACCAACAGGATTACTCAACTCTCTTAATTGCATTATTTTGATCTTATATAAGGATATCTCCTTGATTACTCACTTGAGTACATTTCTATTGTTTCAGAGTTTCATTTGGAAGCCAGGAGATGTCTTTAGTATCAGATCAGAGAGGAAAACGGCTGAAGAGGAGATCAATGACAATGCTTATCGAATATACTTACAAGGGAAGTATCTAAATGCTAATGACTTCAATGTTTCTAACTTGTCCCCTTGTATTGCATATTCAGATTTGAGGACAAATCCTTTTCACGTGGGAGAGGATGATATGATCTTGCCAAGCTCACAACCTGAAGAGAAGAAGTTGATCCAACAACATGATAAGGACGAGCTGATACAAGGAGATATCACTCGATCAAGAGCCAAGGAGCTAGCTGAAGACGTTCAAGCATTGATCGTGGAGGAGCTTGGAGGAGCAGTTAGGAGCTTCTTCAACATCTTCATCATGGCCTAGAAAGAAGACCAAGGTAATGAAACTAAGTGACTAAGTGTTTCGACTTGGTACTCTTTCCCTTTGTGTAGGTTTGTCCCATTGGGTTTACTATGCAAGGGTTTTAACGAGGCCAAGAAGAGCACTACGTCGGTTATTTAGTGTCATTATCTTGAAGAGTGTATTAAGCAAGGCACTTAAAATACTTGTTGTTTTTATCTTTAGACTACATGTTGTTTTTCAGTCATTTAAACATCACGTTGTTTCTTGTCTTTGAGTACTTTCCTTTTTCGGCGATGTTGAGACCTAGGGAAGATGGCGACATGTGCCTTTCTCCTTTATAAGTCTTGGCCGCCTCTTTCTTGAGTTGGGAGTCAAGTATTATCGAAAAACCCTTTTGCTTAGACTCCTCCTTGCTCAGCGATTGAGCTTGTTTATCCATCGATTCGAGAGATTTGAATCCGAGACCTTTACAAGAGAAATCCTCTTCCAAGGGTTTCTACAAACATCTAGCAACCAATCCATCGGCTGCCTGAGAAGTTCCCCTCCATCTCGTACCTCTTCCACCTCCATATCCGCTGGTTTTTGTATCATCATCATCCTCACCTTCACTTCCGCCATCAATCCGCCCTAGAAGTGAGCTTGCCTTTGCCATAGAGTTGAGATCCTAACCAAGGGTGTATCAGACTCTAAACCAAGTTTCATGAAACATGAGTGCTTATAAGTTCCTCAATGAGCTTTGTACAAGTTTCACGAACTTATGAAACCTCTAACAACACGTTTCTAGGACTCTAAACCAAGTTTCATGCACAATGAGAGCTTATAAGTTCCTCAATGATCTTTGTAAAAGTTTGACGAACGTATGAAACATCTAACAAAGTGTTTCTAGGACTCTAAACCGAGTTTCATGCAACATGAGTGCTTATAAGTTCCTCAATGAGCTTTGTACAAGTTTCACGAACTTATGAAACTTCTAACAACGCATTTCTAGGACTCTAAAACAAGTTTCATGCAACATGAGATCTTCTAAGTTCCTCAATGAGCTTTGTACAAGTTTGACGAACGTATGAAACATCTAACAACGCGTTTCTAGGACTCTAAACCAAGTTTCATGCAACATGAGTGCTTATATGTATCTCAATGAGCTTTGTACAAGTTTCACGAACTTATAAAACATTTAACAACGCGTTTCTAGGGACTCTAAACCAAGTTTCATGCAACATTAGCGCTTATAAGTTCCTCAATGAGCTTTGTACAAGTTTGACGAACGTATGAAACATCTAACAACGTGTTTCTAGGACTCTAAACCAAGTTTCATGCAACATGAGTGCTTATAAGTTCCTCAATGAGCTTTGTACAAGTTTCACGAATTTATGAACATCTAACAACGCGTTTCTAGGATTCTAAACCCGAGTTTCATGCAACATGAGTGCTTATAAGTTCCTCAATGAGCTTTGTACAAGTTTCACAAACTTATGAAACATCTAACAACGCGTTTCTAGGACTCTAAACCAAGTTTCATGCAACATGAATGCTTATAAGTATCTCAATGAGCTTTGTACAAGTTTAACGAACTTATGAAACATCTAACAACACGTTTCTAGGACTCTAAACAAAGTTTCATGCAACATGAGAGCTTATAAGTTCCTCAATGAGCTTTGTACAAGTTTGACGAACGTATGAAACATCTAACAACGCGTTTGTAGGACTCTAAACCAAGTTTCATGCAACATGAGTGCTTATAAGTATCTCAATGAGCTTTTTATAAGTTTAACGAACTTATGAAACATCTAACAACACGTTTCTATGACTCTAAACCAAGTTTCATGCAACATGAGAGCTTATAAGTTCCTCAATGAGCTTTGTACAAGTTTTACGAACGTATGAAACATCTAACAACGCGTTTCTAGGATTCTTAACCAAGTTTCATGCAACATGAGTGCTTATAAGTTCCTCAATGAGCTTTTTACAAGTTTCACGAACTTTTGAAACATCTAACAACGCGTTTCTAGGACTAAAAACCAAGTTTCATGCAACGTGAATGATTATAAGTGTCTCAATGAGCTTTATACAAGTTTGACGAACTTATGAAACATCTCACAACGCGTTTCTAGGACTCTAAACCAAGTTTCATGCAACATGAGTGCTTATAAGTGTCTCAATGAGCTTTGTACAAGTTTCACGAACTTATGAAACCTCTAACAACACAATTCTAGGATTCTAAACCAAGTTTCACGCACAATGAGAGCTTATAAGTTCCTCAATGAGCTTTGTAAAAGTTTGACGAACGTATGAAACATTTAACAAAGTGTTTCTAGGACTCTAAACCGAGTTTCATGCAACATGAGTGCTTATAAGTTCCTCAATGAGCTTTGTACAAGTTTCACGAACTTATGAACATCTAACAACGCTTTTTTAGGACTCTAAACCAAGTTTCATGCAACATGAGAGCTTATAAGTTCCTCAATGAGCTTTGTACAAGTTTGACGAACGTAAGAAACATCTAACAACGCGTTTCTAGGACTCTAAACCAAGTTTCATGCTATATGAGTGATTATAAGTGTCTCAATGAGCTTTGTACAAGTTTTACGAACGTATGAAACATCTAACAACGCGTTTCTAGGATTCTTAACCATGTTTCATGCAACATGAGTGCTTATAAGTTCCTCAATGAGCTTTTTACAAGTTTCACGAACTTATGAAACATCTAACAACGCGTTTCTAGGACTAAAAACCAAGTTTCATGCAACGTGAATGATTATAAGTGTCTCAATGAGCTTTATACAAGTTTGACGAAATTATGAAACATCTAACAACGCGTTTCTAAGACTCTAAACCAAGTTTCATGCAACATAAGTGCTTATAAGTGTCTCAATGAGCTTTGTACAAGTTTCACGAACTTATGAAACCTCTAACAACACGTTTCTAGGACTCTAAACCAAGTTTCATGCACAATGAGAGCTTATAAGTTCCTCAATGAGCTTTGTAAAAGTTTGACGAACGTATGAAACATCTAACAAAGTGTTTCTAGGACTCTAAACCGAGTTTCATGCAACATGAGTGCTTATAAGTTCCTCAATGAGCTTTGTACCAGTTTCACGAACTTATGAACATCTAACAACGCTTTTTTAGGACTCTAAACCAAGTTTCATGCAACATGAGAGCTTATAAGTTCCTCAATGAGCTTTGTACAAGTTTGACGAACGTATGAAACATCTAACAACGCGTTTCTAGGACTCTAAACCAAGTTTCATGCTATATGAGTGATTATAAGTGTCTCAATGAGCTTTGTACAAGTTTCAAGAACTTATGAAACCTCTAACAACGCCTTTCTAGGACTCTAAACCAAGTTTCATGCACAATGAGAGCTTATAAGTTCCTCAATGAGCTTTGTAAAAGTTTGACGAACGTATGAAACATCTAACAACGTGTTTCTAGGACTCTAAACCAAGTTTCATGCAACATGAGTGCTTATAAGTTCCTCAATGAGCTTTGTACAAGTTTCACGATCTATTGAACATCTAACAACGCATTTCTAGGACTCTAAACCAAGTTTCATGCAACATGAGAACTTATAAGTTCCTCAATGAGTTTTGTACAAGTTTTACGAACGTATGAAACATCTAACAACGCGTTTCTAGAATTCTAAACCAAGTTTCCTGCAACATGAGTGCTTATAAGTTCCTCAATGGGCTTTGTACAAGTTTCACGAACTTATGAAAAATCTAACAACACGTTTCTAGGACTCTAAACCAAGTTTCACAACATGAGTGCTTATAAGTTCCTCAATGAGCTTTGTACAAGTTTGATGAACGTATGAAACATCTAACAACGCGTTTCTAGAACTCTAAACCAAGTATCATGCAACATGAGTGCTTATAAGTATCTCAATGAGCTTTGTACAAGTTTCACGAACTTATAAAACATCTAACAACGCGTTTCTAGGACTCTAAACCAAGTTTCATGCAACATGAGCGCTTATTAGTTCCCTAATGAGCTTTGTACAAGTTTGACGTACGTATGAAACATCTAACAACGCGTTTCTAGGACTCTAAACCAAGTTTCATGCAATATGAGTGATTATAAGTGTCTCAATGAGCTTTGTACAAGTTTCACGAACTTATGAAACCTCTAACAACGCATTTCTAGGACTATAAACCAAGTTTCATTCACAATGAGAGCTTATAAGTTCCTCAATGAGCTTTGTACAAGTTTGACGAACTTATGAAACATCTAACAACGCGTTTCTAGGACTCTAAACCAAGTTTCATGCAATATGAGTGATTATAAGTGTCTCAATGAGCTTTGTACAAGTTTCACGAACTTATGAAACCTCTAACAACGCATTTCTAGGACTCTAAACCTAGTTTCATGCACAATGAGAGCTTATAAGTTCCTCAATGAGCTTTGTAAAATTTTGACGAACGTATGAAACATCTAACAACGTGTTTCTAGGACTCTAAACCGAGTTTCATGCAACATGAGAGCTTATAAGTTCCTCAATGAGCTTTGTACAAGTTTGACGAACGTATGAAACATCTAACAACACGTTTCTAGGACTCTAAACCAAGTTTCATGCTATATGAGTGATTATAAGTGTCTCAATGAGCTTTGTACAAGTTTCAAGAACTTATGAAACCTCTAACAACTCCTTTCTAGGACTCTAAACCAAGTTTCATGCACAATGAGAGCTTATAAGTTCCTCAATGAGCTTTGTAAAACTTTGACGAACGTATGAAACATCTAACAACGTGTTTCTCGGACTCTAAACCAAGTTTCATGAAACATGAGTGCTTATAAGTTCCTCAATGAGCTTTGTACAAGTTTCACGAACTTATGAAACCTCTAACAACACGTTTCTAGGACTCTAAACCAAGTTTCATGCACAATGAGAGCTTATAAGTTCCTCAATGATCTTTGTAAAAGTTTGACGAACGTATGAAACATCTAACAAAGTGTTTCTAGGACTCTAAACCGAGTTTCATGCAACATGAGTGCTTATAAGTTCCTCAATGAGCTTTGTACAAGTTTCACGAACTTATGAAACTTTTAACAACGCATTTCTAGGACTCTAAAACAAGTTTCATGCAACATGAGATCTTCTAAGTTCCTCAATGAGCTTTGTACAAGTTTGACGAACGTATGAAACATCTAACAACGCGTTTCTAGGACTCTAAACCAAGTTTCATGCAACATGAGTGCTTATATGTATCTCAATGAGCTTTGTACAAGTTTCACGAACTTATAAAACATTTAACAACGCGTTTCTAGGACTCTAAACCAAGTTTCATGCAACATTAGCGCTTATAAGTTCCTCAATGAGCTTTGTACAAGTTTGACGAACGTATGAAACATCTAACAACGTGTTTCTAGGACTCTAAACCAAGTTTCATGCAACATGAGTGCTTATAAGTTCCTCAATGAGCTTTGTACAAGTTTCACGAATTTATGAACATCTAACAACGCGTTTCTAGGATTCTAAACCCAGTTTCATGCAACATGAGTGCTTATAAGTTCCTCAATGAGCTTTGTACAAGTTTCACAAACTTATGAAACATCTAACAACGCGTTTCTAGGACTCTAAACCAAGTTTCATGCAACATGAATGCTTATAAGTATCTCAATGAGCTTTGTACAAGTTTAACGAACTTATGAAACATCTAACAACACGTTTCTAGGACTCTAAACAAAGTTTCATGCAACATGAGAGCTTATAAGTTCCTCAATGAGCTTTGTACAAGTTTGACGAACGTATGAAACATCTAACAACGCGTTTGTAGGACTCTAAACCAAGTTTCATGCAACATGAGTGCTTATAAGTATCTCAATGAGCTTTTTATAAGTTTAACGAACTTATGAAACATCTAACAACACGTTTCTATGACTCTAAACCAAGTTTCATGCAACATGAGAGCTTATAAGTTCCTCAATGAGCTTTGTACAAGTTTTACGAACGTATGAAACATCTAACAACGCGTTTCTAGGATTCTTAACCAAGTTTCATGCAACATGAGTGCTTATAAGTTCCTCAATGAGCTTTTTACAAGTTTCACGAACTTTTGAAACATCTAACAACGCGTTTCTAGGACTAAAAACCAAGTTTCATGCAACGTGAATGATTATAAGTGTCTCAATGAGCTTTATACAAGTTTGACGAACTTATGAAACATCTCACAACGCGTTTCTAGGACTCTAAACCAAGTTTCATGCAACATGAGTGCTTATAAGTGTCTCAATGAGCTTTGTACAAGTTTCACGAACTTATGAAACCTCTAACAACACAATTCTAGGATTCTAAACCAAGTTTCACGCACAATGAGAGCTTATAAGTTCCTCAATGAGCTTTGTAAAAGTTTGACGAACGTATGAAACATTTAACAAAGTGTTTCTAGGACTCTAAACCGAGTTTCATGCAACATGAGTGCTTATAAGTTCCTCAATGAGCTTTGTACCAGTTTCACGAACTTATGAACATCTAACAACGCTTTTTTAGGACTCTAAACCAAGTTTCATGCAACATGAGAGCTTATAAGTTCCTCAATGAGCTTTGTACAAGTTTGACGAACGTAAGAAACATCTAACAACGCGTTTCTAGGACTCTAAACCAAGTTTCATGCTATATGAGTGATTATAAGTGTCTCAATGAGCTTTGTACAAGTTTCAAGAACTTATGAAACCTCTAACAACGCCTTTCTAGGACTCTAAACCAAGTTTCATGCACAATGAGAGCTTATAAGTTCCTCAATGAGCTTTGTAAAAGTTTGACGAACGTATGAAACATCTAACAACGTGTTTCTAGGACTCTAAACCAAGTTTCATGCAACATGAGTGCTTATAAGTTCCTCAATGAGCTTTGTACAAGTTTCACGATCTATTGAACATCTAACAACGCATTTCTAGGACTCTAAACCAAGTTTCATGCAACATGAGAACTTATAACTTCCTCAACGAGTTTTGTACAAGTTTTACGAACGTATGAAACATCTAACAACGCGTTTCTAGGATTCTAAACCAAGTTTCCTGCAACATGAGTGCTTATAAGTTCCTCAATGGGCTTTGTACAAGTTTCACGAACTTATGAAAAATCTAACAACACGTTTCTAGGACTCTAAACCAAGTTTCACAACATGAGTGCTTATAAGTTCCTCAATGAGCTTTGTACAAGTTTGACGAACGTATGAAACATCTAACAACGCGTTTCTAGAACTCTAAACCAAGTATCATGCAACATGAGTGCTTATAAGTATCTCAATGAGCTTTGTACAAGTTTAACGAACTTATGAAACATCTAACAACACGTTTCTAGGACTCTAAACAAAGTTTCATGCAACATGAGAGCTTATAAGTGTCTCAATGAGCTTTGTACTAGTTTGACAAACTTATGAAACATGTAACAACGCGTTTCTAGGACTCTAAACCAAGTTTCATTCCACATGAGCGCTTATAAGTTTCAATAGCTTTGACAAGTTTTACGAACTATGAACATCAACAATGCGTTTCAGGACTTAAACCAAGTTTCATGAGCATGAGTGCTTATAAGTGTCTCAATGAGCTTTGTACTAGTTTTTTGAACTTATGAACTAACAATATTTCTAGAAACTAATCTAACAACGCGTTTCATGCTAGGATGCTCGAAACCAAGTCAATTCATGCTTTGTACTAGTTTGACGAACTTATGAAACATCTAACAACGCGTTTCTAGGATTCGAAACCAAGTTTCATGCTATATGAGTGATTATAAGTGTCTCAATGAGCTTTGTACAAGTTTCAAGAAGTTATGAAACCTCTAACAACGCCTTTCTAGGACTCTAAACCAAGTTTCATGCACAATGAGAGCTTATAAGTTCCTCAATGAGCTTTGTAAAAGTTTGACAAACGTATGAAACATCTAACAACGTGTTTCTAGGACTCTAAACCAAGTTTCATGCAACATGAGTGCTTATAAGTTCCTCAATGAGCTTTGTACAAGTTTCACGATCTATTGAACATCTAACAACGCATTTCTAGGACTCTAAACCAAGTTTCATGCAACATGAGAACTTATAAGTTCCTCAATGAGTTTTGTACAAGTTTTACGAACGTATGAAACATCTAACAACGCGTTTCTAGAATTCTAAACCAAGTTTCCTGCAACATGAGTGCTTATAAGTTCCTCAATGGGCTTTGTACAAGTTTCACGAACTTATGAAAAATCTAACAACACGTTTCTAGGACTCTAAACCAAGTTTCACAACATGAGTGCTTATAAGTTCCTCAATGAGCTTTGTACAAGTTTGACGAACGTATGAAACATCTAACAACGCGTTTCTAGAACTCTAAACCAAGTATCATGCAACATGAGTGCTTATAAGTATCTCAATGAGCTTTGTACAAGTTTCACGAACTTATAAAACATCTAACAACGCGTTTCTAGGACTCTAAACCAAGTTTCATGCAACATGAGCGCTTATTAGTTCCCTAATGAGCTTTGTACAAGTTTGACGTACGTATGAAACATCTAACAACGCGTTTCTAGGACTCTAAACCAAGTTTCATGCTATATGAGTGATTATAAGTGTCTCAATGAGCTTTGTACAAGTTTCAAGAACTTATGAAACCTCTAACAACGCCTTTCTAGGACTCTAAACCAAGTTTCATGCACAATGAGAGCTTATAAGTTCCTCAATGAGCTTTGTAAAAGTTTGACGAACGTATGAAACATCTAACAACGTGTTTCTAGGACTCTAAACCAAGTTTCATGCAACATGAGTGCTTATAAGTTCCTCAATGAGCTTTGTACAAGTTTCACGATCTATTGAACATCTAACAACGCATTTCTAGGACTCTAAACCAAGTTTCATGCAACATGAGAACTTATAAGTTCCTCAATGAGTTTTGTACAAGTTTTACGAACGTATGAAACATCTAACAACGCGTTTCTAGAATTCTAAACCAAGTTTCCTGCAACATGAGTGCTTATAAGTTCCTCAATGGGCTTTGTACAAGTTTCACGAACTTATGAAAAATCTAACAACACGTTTCTAGGACTCTAAACCAAGTTTCACAACATGAGTGCTTATAAGTTCCTCAATGAGCTTTGTACAAGTTTGACGAACGTATGAAACATCTAACAACGCGTTTCTAGAACTCTAAACCAAGTATCATGCAACATGAGTGCTTATAAGTATCTCAATGAGCTTTGTACAAGTTTCACGAACTTATAAAACATCTAACAACGCGTTTCTAGGACTCTAAACCAAGTTTCATGCAACATGAGCGCTTATTAGTTCCCTAATGAGCTTTGTACAAGTTTGACGTACGTATGAAACATCTAACAACGCGTTTCTAGGACTCTAAACCAAGTTTCATGCAATATGAGTGATTATAAGTGTCTCAATGAGCTTTGTACAAGTTTCACGAACTTATGAAACCTCTAACAACGCATTTCTAGGACTCTAAACCTAGTTTCATGCACAATGAGAGCTTATAAGTTCCTCAATGAGCTTTGTAAAATTTTGACGAACGTATGAAACATCTAACAACGTGTTTCTAGGACTCTAAACCAAGTTTCATGCAACATGAGAGCTTATAAGTTCCTCAATGAGCTTTGTACAAGTTTGACGAACGTATGAAACATCTAACAACGCGTTTCTAGGACTCTAAACCAAGTTTCATGCTATATGAGTGATTATAAGTGTCTCAATGAGCTTTGTACAAGTTTCAAGAACTTATGAAACCTCTAACAACTCCTTTCTAGGACTCTAAACCAAGTTTCATGCACAATGAGAGCTTATAAGTTCCTCAATGAGCTTTGTAAAAGTTTGACGAACGTATGAAACATCTAACAACGTGTTTCTCGGACTCTAAACCAAGTTTCATGAAACATGAGTGCTTATAAGTTCCTCAATGAGCTTTGTACAAGTTTCACGAACTTATGAAACCTCTAACAACACGTTTCTAGGACTCTAAACCAAGTTTCATGCACAATGAGAGCTTATAAGTTCCTCAATGAGCTTTGTAAAAGTTTGACGAACGTATGAAACATCTAACAAAGTGTTTCTAGGACTCTAAACCGAGTTTCATGCAACATGAGTGCTTATAAGTTCCTCAATGAGCTTTGTACAAGTTTCACGAACTTATGAAACTTCTAACAACGCATTTCTAGGACTCTAAAACAAGTTTCATGCAACATGAGATCTTCTAAGTTCCTCAATGAGCTTTGTACAAGTTTGACGAACGTATGAAACATCTAACAACGCGTTTCTAGGACTCTAAACCAAGTTTCATGCAACATGAGTGCTTATATGTATCTCAATGAGCTTTGTACAAGTTTCACGAACTTATAAAACATTTAACAACGCGTTTCTAGGACTCTAAACCAAGTTTCATGCAACATTAGCGCTTATAAGTTCCTCAATGAGCTTTGTACAAGTTTGACGAACTTATGAAACCTCTAACAACGCGTTTCTAGGACTCTAAACAAAGTTTCATGCACAATGAGAGCTTATAAGTTCCTCAATGAGCTTTGTAAAAGTTTGACGAACGTATGAAACATCTAACAACGTGTTTCTAGGACTCTAAACCAAGTTTCATGCAACATGAGTGCTTATAAGTTCCTCAATGAGCTTTGTACAAGTTTCACGAATTTATGAACATCTAACAACGCGTTTCTAGGATTCTAAACCCAGTTTCATGCAACATGAGTGCTTATAAGTTCCTCAATGAGCTTTGTACAAGTTTCACAAACTTATGAAACATCTAACAACGCGTTTCTAGGACTCTAAACCAAGTTTCATGCAACATGAATGCTTATAAGTATCTCAATGAGCTTTGTACAAGTTTAACGAACTTATGAAACATCTAACAACACGTTTCTAGGACTCTAAACAAAGTTTCATGCAACATGAGAGCTTATAAGTTCCTCAATGAGCTTTGTACAAGTTTGACGAACGTATGAAACATCTAACAACGCGTTTGTAGGACTCTAAACCAAGTTTCATGCAACATGAGTGCTTATAAGTATCTCAATGAGCTTTTTATAAGTTTAACGAACTTATGAAACATCTAACAACACGTTTCTATGACTCTAAACCAAGTTTCATGCAACATGAGAGCTTATAAGTTCCTCAATGAGCTTTGTACAAGTTTTACGAACGTATGAAACATCTAACAACGCGTTTCTAGGATTCTTAACCAAGTTTCATGCAACATGAGTGCTTATAAGTTCCTCAATGAGCTTTTTACAAGTTTCACGAACTTTTGAAACATCTAACAACGCGTTTCTAGGACTAAAAACCAAGTTTCATGCAACGTGAATGATTATAAGTGTCTCAATGAGCTTTATACAAGTTTGACGAACTTATGAAACATCTCACAACGCGTTTCTAGGACTCTAAACCAAGTTTCATGCAACATGAGTGCTTATAAGTGTCTCAATGAGCTTTGTACAAGTTTCACGAACTTATGAAACCTCTAACAACACAATTCTAGGATTCTAAACCAAGTTTCACGCACAATGAGAGCTTATAAGTTCCTCAATGAGCTTTGTAAAAGTTTGACGAACGTATGAAACATTTAACAAAGTGTTTCTAGGACTCTAAACCGAGTTTCATGCAACATGAGTGCTTATAAGTTCCTCAATGAGCTTTGTACAAGTTTCACGAACTTATGAACATCTAACAACGCTTTTTTAGGACTCTAAACCAAGTTTCATGCAACATGAGAGCTTATAAGTTCCTCAATGAGCTTTGTACAAGTTTGACGAACGTAAGAAACATCTAACAACGCGTTTCTAGGACTCTAAACCAAGTTTCATGCTATATGAGTGATTATAAGTGTCTCAATGAGCTTTGTACAAGTTTCAAGAACTTATGAAACCTCTAACAACGCCTTTCTAGGACTCTAAACCAAGTTTCATGCACAATGAGAGCTTATAAGTTCCTCAATGAGCTTTGTAAAAGTTTGACGAACGTATGAAACATCTAACAACGTGTTTCTAGGACTCTAAACCAAGTTTCATGCAACATGAGTGCTTATAAGTTCCTCAATGAGCTTTGTACAAGTTTCACGATCTATTGAACATCTAACAACGCATTTCTAGGACTCTAAACCAAGTTTCATGCAACATGAGAACTTATAACTTCCTCAATGAGTTTTGTACAAGTTTTACGAACGTATGAAACATCTAACAACGCGTTTCTAGGATTCTAAACCAAGTTTCCTGCAACATGAGTGCTTATAAGTTCCTCAATGGGCTTTGTACAAGTTTCACGAACTTATGAAAAATCTAACAACACGTTTCTAGGACTCTAAACCAAGTTTCACAACATGAGTGCTTATAAGTTCCTCAATGAGCTTTGTACAAGTTTGACGAACGTATGAAACATCTAACAACGCGTTTCTAGAACTCTAAACCAAGTATCATGCAACATGAGTGCTTACAAGTATCTCAATGAGCTTTGTACAAGTTTAACGAACTTATGAAACATCTAACAACACGTTTCTAGGACTCTAAACAAAGTTTCATGCAACATGAGAGCTTATAAGTTCCTCAATGAGCTTTGTACAAGTTTGACGAACGTATGAAACATCTAACAACGCGTTTGTAGGACTCTAAACCAAGTTTCATGCAACATGAGTGCTTATAAGTATCTCAATGAGCTTTTTATAAGTTTAACGAACTTATGAAACATCTAACAACACGTTTCTATGACTCTAAACCAAGTTTCCTGCAACATGAGAGCTTATAAGTTCCTCAATCAGCTTTGTACAAGTTTTACGAACGTATGAAACATCTAACAACGCGTTTCTAGGATTCTTAACCAAGTTTCATGCAACATGAGTGCTTATAAGTTCCTCAATGAGCTTTTTACAAGTTTCACGAACTTATGAAACATCTAACAACGCGTTTCTAGGACTAAAAACCAAGTTTCATGCAACATGAGAACTTATAAGTTCCTCAATGAGTTTTGTACAAGTTTTACGAACGTATGAAACATCTAACAACGCGTTTCTAGAATTCTAAACCAAGTTTCCTGCAACATGAGTGCTTATAAGTTCCTCAATGGGCTTTGTACAAGTTTCACGAACTTATGAAAAATCTAACAACACGTTTCTAGGACTCTAAACCAAGTTTCACAACATGAGTGCTTATAAGTTCCTCAATGAGCTTTGTACAAGTTTGACGAACGTATGAAACATCTAACAACGCGTTTCTAGAACTCTAAACCAAGTATCATGCAACATGAGTGCTTATAAGTATCTCAATGAGCTTTGTACAAGTTTCACGAACTTATAAATTATCTAACAACGCGTTTCTAGGACTCTAAACCAAGTTTCATGCAACATGAGCGCTTATTAGTTCCCTAATGAGCTTTGTACAAGTTTGACGTACGTATGAAACATCTAACAACGCGTTTCTAGGACTCTAAACCAAGTTTCATGCAATATGAGTGATTATAAGTGTCTCAATGAGCTTTGTACAAGTTTCACGAACTTATGAAACCTATAACAACGCATTTCTAGGACTATAAACCAAGTTTCATTCACAATGAGAGCTTATAAGTTCCTCAATGAGCTTTGTACAAGTTTGACGAACTTATGAAACATCTAACAACGCGTTTCTAGGACTCTAAACCAAGTTTCATGCAATATGAGTGATTATAAGTGTCTCAATGAGCTTTGTACAAGTTTCACGAACTTATGAAACCTCTAACAACGCATTTCTAGGACTCTAAACCTAGTTTCATGCACAATGAGAGCTTATAAGTTCCTCAATGAGCTTTGTAAAATTTTGACGAACGTATGAAACATCTAACAACGTGTTTCTAGGACTCTAAACCGAGTTTCATGCAACATGAGAGCTTATAAGTTCCTCAATGAGCTTTGTACAAGTTTGACGAACGTATGAAACATCTAACAACGCGTTTCTAGGACTCTAAACCAAGTTTCATGCTATATGAGTGATTATAAGTGTCTCAATGAGCTTTGTACAAGTTTCAAGAACTTATGAAACCTCTAACAACTCCTTTCTAGGACTCT
Source organism: Cochlearia excelsa (assembly GCA_963556525.1). NCBI lineage: Eukaryota > Viridiplantae > Streptophyta > Magnoliopsida > Brassicales > Brassicaceae > Cochlearia > Cochlearia excelsa. The sequence goes on along the minus strand of CAUVZT010000010.1, from coordinate 1,573,710 downwards.
AAACCAAGTTTCATGCACAATGAGAGCTTATAAGTTCCTCAATGAGCTTTGTAAAAGTTTGACGAACGTATGAAACATCTAACAACGTGTTTCTCGGACTCTAAACCAAGTTTCATGAAACATGAGTGCTTATAAGTTCCTCAATGAGCTTTGTACAAGTTTCACGAACTTATGAAACCTCTAACAACACGTTTCTAGGACTCTAAACCAAGTTTCATGCACAATGAGAGCTTATAAGTTCCTCAATGAGTTTTGTAAAAGTTTGACGAACGTATGAAACATCTAACAAAGTGTTTCTAGGACTCTAAACCGAGTTTCATGCAACATGAGTGCTTATAAGTTCCTCAATGAGCTTTGTACAAGTTTCACGAACTTATGAAACTTCTAACAACGCATTTCTAGGACTCTAAAACAAGTTTCATGCAACATGAGATCTTCTAAGTTCCTCAATGAGCTTTGTACAAGTTTGACGAACGTATGAAACATCTAACAACGCGTTTCTAGGACTCTAAACCAAGTTTCATGCAACATGAGTGCTTATATGTATCTCAATGAGCTTTGTACAAGTTTCACGAACTTATAAAACATTTAACAACGCGTTTCTAGGACTCTAAACCAAGTTTCATGCAACATTAGCGCTTATAAGTTCCTCAATGAGATTTGTACAAGTTTGACGAACTTATGAAACCTCTAACAACGCGTTTCTAGGACTCTAAACAAAGTTTCATGCACAATGAGAGCTTATAAGTTCCTCAATGAGCTTTGTAAAAGTTTGACGAACGTATGAAACATCTAACAACGTGTTTCTAGGACTCTAAACCAAGTTTCATGCAACATGAGTGCTTATAAGTTCCTCAATGAGCTTTGTACAAGTTTCACGAATTTATGAACATCTAACAACGCGTTTCTAGGATTCTAAACCCAGTTTCATGCAACATGAGTGCTTATAAGTTCCTCAATGAGCTTTGTACAAGTTTCACAAACTTATGAAACATCTAACAACGCGTTTCTAGGACTCTAAACCAAGTTTCATGCAACATGAATGCTTATAAGTATCTCAATGAGCTTTGTACAAGTTTAACGAACTTATGAAACATCTAACAACACGTTTCTAGGACTCTAAACAAAGTTTCATGCAACATGAGAGCTTATAAGTTCCTCAATGAGCTTTGTACAAGTTTGACGAACGTATGAAACATCTAACAACGCGTTTGTAGGACTCTAAACCAAGTTTCATGCAACATGAGTGCTTATAAGTATCTCAATGAGCTTTTTATAAGTTTAACGAACTTATGAAACATCTAACAACACGTTTCTATGACTCTAAACCAAGTTTCATGCAACATGAGAGCTTATAAGTTCCTCAATGAGCTTTGTACAAGTTTTACGAACGTATGAAACATCTAACAACGCGTTTCTAGGATTCTTAACCAAGTTTCATGCAACATGAGTGCTTATAAGTTCCTCAATGAGATTTTTACAAGTTTCACGAACTTTTGAAACATCTAACAACGCGTTTCTAGGACTAAAAACCAAGTTTCATGCAACGTGAATGATTATAAGTGTCTCAATGAGCTTTATACAAGTTTGACGAACTTATGAAACATCTCACAACGCGTTTCTAGGACTCTAAACCAAGTTTCATGCAACATGAGTGCTTATAAGTGTCTCAATGAGCTTTGTACAAGTTTCACGAACTTATGAAACCTCTAACAACACAATTCTAGGATTCTAAACCAAGTTTCACGCACAATGAGAGCTTATAAGTTCCTCAATGAGCTTTGGAAAAGTTTGACGAACGTATGAAACATTTAACAAAGTGTTTCTAGGACTCTAAACCGAGTTTCATGCAACATGAGTGCTTATAAGTTCCTCAATGAGCTTTGTACAAGTTTCACGAACTTATGAACATCTAACAACGCTTTTTTAGGACTCTAAACCAAGTTTCATGCAACATGAGAGCTTATAAGTTCCTCAATGAGCTTTGTACAAGTTTGACGAACGTAAGAAACATCTAACAACGCGTTTCTAGGACTCTAAACCAAGTTTCATGCTATATGAGTGATTATAAGTGTCTCAATGAGCTTTGTACAAGTTTCAAGAACTTATGAAACCTCTAACAACGCCTTTCTAGGACTCTAAACCAAGTTTCATGCACAATGAGAGCTTATAAGTTCCTCAATGAGCTTTGTACAAGTTTCAAGAACTTATGAAACATCTAACAACGTGTTTCTAGGACTCTAAACCAAGTTTCATGCAACATGAGTGCTTATAAGTTCCTCAATGAGCTTTGTACAAGTTTCACGATCTATTGAACATCTAACAACGCATTTCTAGGACTCTAAACCAAGTTTCATGCAACATGAGAACTTATAAGTTCCTCAATGAGTTTTGTACAAGTTTTACGAACGTATGAAACATCTAACAACGCGTTTCTAGGATTCTAAACCAAGTTTCTGCAACATGAGTGCTTATAAGTTCCTCAATGGGCTTTGTACAAGTTTCACGAACTTATGAAAAATCTAACAACACGTTTCTAGGACTCTAAACCAAGTTTCACAACATGAGTGCTTATAAGTTCCTCAATGAGCTTTGTACAAGTTTGACGAACGTATGAAACATCTAACAACTCGTTTCTAGGACTCTAAACCAAGTATCATGCAACATGAGTGCTTATAAGTTCGTCAATGAGCTTTGTACAAGTTTCACGAACTTATGAAACATCTAACAACGCGTTTCTAGGACTCTAAACCAAGTTTCATGCAACATGAGAGCTTATAAGTTCCTCAATGAGCTTTATACAAGTTTGACGAACTTATGAAACATCTAACAAGTTGTTTCTAGGACTCTAAACCAAGTTTCATGCAACATGAGTGCTTATAAGCTCCTCAATGATCTTTGTATCTCAATGAGCTTTGTACAAGTTTCACGAACTTATGAAATATCTAACAACGCGTTTCTAGGACTCTTAACCAAGTTTCATGCAACATGAGAGCTTATAAGCTCCTCAATGATCTTTGTATAAGTTTTACGAACGTATGAAACATCTAACAACTCGTTTCTAGGATTCTAAACCAAGTTTCATGCAACATGAGTGCTTATAACATGAGTGCTTATAAGTTCCTCAATGAGCTTTGTACAAGTTTCACGAACTTATGAAACATCTAACAACGCGTTTCTAGGACTCTAAACCAAGTTTCATGCAACATGAGTGCTTATAAGTATCTCAATGAGCTTTGTACAAGTTTGACGAACTTATGAAACATCTAACAACGCGTTTCTAGGAATCTAAACCCAGTTTCATGCAACATGAGTGCTTATAAGTTCCTCAATGAGCTTTGTACAAGTTTCACGAACTTATGAAACATCTTACATCGCGTTTCTAGGACTCTAAACCAAGTTTCATGCAACATGAGTGCTTATAAGTATCTCAATGAGCTTTGTACAAGTTTGACGAACTTATGAAACATCTAACAACACGTTTCTAGGACTCTAAACAAAGTTTCATGCAACATGAGAGCTTATAAGTTCCTCAATGAGCTTTGTACAAGTTTGACGAACGTATGAAACATCTAACAAACGCGTTTGTAGGACTCTAAAACCAAGTTTCATGCAACATGAGTGCTTATAAGTATCTCAATGAGCTTTTTATAAGTTTCACGAACTTATGAAACATCTAACAACACGTTTCTAAGACTCTAAACCAAGTTTAATGGAACATGAGAGCTTATAAGTTCCTCAATGAGCTTTGTACAAGTTTTACGAACGTATGAAACATCTAACAACGCGTTTCTAGGATTTTAAACCAAGTTTCATGCAACATGAGTGCTTATAAGTTCCCCAATGAGCTTTTTACAAGTTTCACGAACGTATGAAACATCTAACAACGCATTTCAAGGATTCTAAACCAAGTTTCATGCAACATGAGAGCTTATAAGTTCCTCAATGAGCTTTGTACAAGTTTGACGAACGTATGAAACATCTAACAACGCGTTTCTAGGACTCTAAACCAAGTTTCATGGCACATGAGTGCTTATAAGTATCTCAATGTGCTTTGTACAAGTTTCACGAACCTATGAAACATCTAACAACGCGTTTTTAGGACTCTAAACCAAGTTTCATGCAACATGAGAGCTTATAAGTTCCTCAATGAGCTTTGCATAAGTTTTACGAACGTATGAAACATCTAACAACGCGTTTCTAGGATTCTAAACCAAGTTTCATGCAACATGAGTGCTTATAAGTTCATCAATGAGCTTTTTACAAGTTTCACGAATTATGAAACATCTAACAACGCGTGTCTAGGAATGTAAACCAAGTTTCATGCAACATGAATGATTATAAGTGTCTCAATGAGCTTTATACAAGTTTGACGAACTTATGAAACATCTAACAACGCATTTCTAGGACTCTAAACCAAGTAATATGCAACATGAGTGCTTATAAGTGTCTCAATGAGCTTTGAACAAGTTTCACGAACTTATGAACATCTAACAACGCGTTTCTAGGATTCTAAACCCAGTTTTATGCAACATGAGTGCTTATAAGTTCCTCAATGAGCTTTGTACAAGTTTCACGAACTTATGAAACATCTAACAACGCGTTTCTAGGACTCTAAACATAGTTTCATGCAACATGAGTGCTTATAAGTATCTCAATGAGCTTTGTACAAGTTTGACGAACTTATGAAACATCTAACAACACGTTTCTAGGACTCTAAACAAAGTTTCATGCAACATGAGAGCTTAAAAGTTCCTCAATGAGCTTTGTACAAGTTTGACGAACGTATGAAACATCTAACAACGCGTTTGTAGGACTCTAAACCACGTTTCATGCAACATGAGTGCTTATAAGTATCTCAATGAGCTTTTTATAAGTTTCACGAACTTATGAAACATCTAACAACACGTTTCTAAGACTCTAAACCAAGTTTCATGCAACATGAGAGCCTATAAGTTCCTCAATGAGCTTTGTACAAGTTTTACGAACGTATGAAACATCTAACAACGCGTTTCTAGGATTCTAAACCAAGTTTCATGCAACATGAGTGCTTATAAGTTCCTCAATGAGCTTTTTACAAGTTTCACGAACTTATGAAACATCTAACAACGTGTTTCTAGGACTCTAAACCAAGTTTCATGAACAATAAGAGCTTATAAGTTCCTCAATGAGCTTTGTAAAAGTTTGATGAACGTATGAAACATCTAACAACGTGTTTCTAGGACTCTAAACCGAGTTTCATGCAACATGAGTGCTTATAAGTTCCTCAATGAGCTTTGTACAAGTTTCACGAACTTATGAACATCTAACAACGCGTTTCTAGGACTCTAAACCAAGTTTCATGCAACATGAGAGCTTATAAGTTCCTCAATGAGCTTTGTACAAGTTTGACGAACGTATGAACACATCTAACAACGCGTTTCTATGACTCTAAACCAAGTTTCATGCAACATGAGTGCTTATAAGTATCTCAATGAGCTTTGTACAAGTTTCACGAACCTATGAAACATCTAACAACGCGTTTCTAGGACTCTAAACCAAGTTTCATGCAACATGAGAGCTTATAAGTTCCTCAATGAGCTTTGCATAAGTTTTACGAACGTATAAAACATCTAACAACGCGTTTCTAGGATTCTAAACCAAGTTTCATGCAACATGAGTGCTTATAAGATCCTCAATGAGCTTTTTACAAGTTTCACGAACTTATGAAACATCTAACAACGCGTTTCTAGGACTGTAAACCAAGTTTCATGCAACATGAATGATTATAAGTGTCTCAATGAGCTTTATACAAGTTTTACGAACTTATGAAACATCTAACAACGCGTTTCTAGGACTCTAAACCAAGTTTCATGCAACATGAGTGCTTATAAGTGCCTCAAATAGCTTTGTACAAGTTTCACGAACTTATGAAACCTCTAACAACGCGTTTCTAGGACTCTAAACCAAGTTCCATGCACAATGAGAGCTTATAAGTTCCTCAATGAGCTTTGTAAAAGTTTGACGAACGTATGAAACATCTAACAACGTGTTTCTAGGATTCTAAACCAAGTTTCATGCAACATGAGTGCTTATAAGTTCCTCAATGAGTTTTGTACAAGTTTCACGAACTTATGAAACATCTAACAACGCGTTTCTAGGACTCTAAAACAAGTTTCATGCAACATGAGTGCTTCTAAGTTCCTCAATGAGCTTTGTACAAGTTTGACGAACGTATGAAACATCTAACAACAAATTTCCAGGACTCTAAACCAAGTTTCATGCAACATGAGAGCTTATAAGTTCCTCAATGAGCTTTGTACAAGTTTTACGAACGTATGAAACATCTAACAACGCGTTTCTAGGATTCTTAACCCAGTTTCATGCAACATGAGTGCTTATAAGTGCCTCAAATAGCTTTGTACAAGTTTCACGAACTTATGAAACCTCTAACAACGCGTTTCTAGGACTCTAAACCAAGTTCCATGCACAATGAGAGCTTATAAGTTCCTCAATGAGTTTTGTAAAAGTTTGACGAACGTATGAAACATCTAACAACGTGTTTCTAGGACTCTAAACCAAGTTTCATGCAACATGAGTGCTTATAAGTTCCTCAATGAGTTTTGTACAAGTTTCACGAACTTATGAAACATCTAACAACGCGTTTCTAGGACTCTAAAACAAGTTTCATGCAACATGAGTGCTTCTAAGTTCCTCAATGAGCTTTGTACAAGTTTGACGAACGTATGAAAAATCTAACAACACGTTTCTAGGACTCTAAACCAAGTTTCATGCAACATGAGAGCTTATAAGTTCCTCAATGAGCTTTGTACAAGTTTTACGAACGTATGAAACATCTAACAACGCATTTCTAGGATTCTAAACCAAGTTTCATGCAACATGAGTGCTTATAAGTTTCTCAATGAGCTTTTACAAGTTTCACGAACTTATGAAACATCTAACAACGCGTTTCTAGGCCTGTAAACCAAGTTTCATGCAACGTGAATGATTATAAGTGTCTCAATGAGCTTTATACAAGTTTGACGAACTTATGAAACATCTAACAACGCGTTTCTAGGACTCTAAACCAAGTTTCATGCAACATGAGTGCTTATAAGTGTCTCAATGAGCTTTGTACAAGTTTCACGAACTTATGAAACCTCTAACAACGCGTTTCTAGGACTCTAAACCAAGTTTCATGCACAATGAGAGCTTATAAGTTCCTCAATGAGCTTTGTAAAAGTTTGACGAACGTATGAAACATCTAACAACGTGTTTCTAGGACTCTAAGCCAAGTTTCATGCAACATGAGTGCTTATAAGTTCTTCAATGAGCTTTGTACAAGTTTCACGAACTTATGAACATCTAACAACGCGTTTCTAGGACTCTAAACCAAGTTTCATGCAACATGAGAGCTTATAATTTCCTCAATGAGCTTTGTACAAGTTTTACGAATGTATGAAACATCTAACATCGCGTTTCTAGGACTCTAAACCAAATTTCATGCAACATGAGTGCTTATAAGTATCTCAATCAGCTTTGTACAAATTTCACGAACCTATGAAACATCTTACAACGCGTTTCTAGGACTCTAAACCAAGTTTCATGCAACATGAGAGCTTATAAGTTCCTCAATGAGCTTTGTACAAGTTTGACGAACGTATGAAACATCTAACAACGCGTTTCTAGGACTCTAAACCAAGTTTCATGCAACAGGGGTGCTTATAAGTATCTCAATGAGCTTTGTACAAGTTTCACGAACCTATGAAACATCTAACAACGCGTTTCTAGGATTCTAAACCAAGTTTCATGCAACATGAGAGCTTATAAGTTCCTCAATGAGCTTTTTCCAAGTTTCACGAACTTATGAAACATCTAACAACGCGTTTCTAGGAATCAAAACAAAGTTTCATGCAACATGAATGATTATAACTGTCTCAATGAGCTTTATACAAGTTTGACGAACTTATGAAACATCTAACAACGCATTTCTAGGACTCTAAACCAAGTAATATGCAACATGAGTGCTTATAAGTGTCTCAATGAGCTTTGTACAAGTTTCACGAACTTATGAACATCTAACAACGCGTTTCTAGGATTCTAAACCCAGTTTCATGCAACATGAGTGCTTATAAGTTCCTCAATGAGTTTTGTACAAGTTTCACGAACTTATGAAACATCTAACAACGCGTTTCTAGGACTCTAAACCAAGTTTCATGCAACACGAGTGCTTATAAGTATCTCAATGAGCTTTGTACAAGTTTGACGAAATTATGAAACATCTAACAACACGTTTCTAGGACTCTAAATAAAGTTTCATGCAACATGAGAGCTTATAAGTTCCTCAATGAGCTTTGTACAAGTTTGACGAACGTATGAAACATCTAACAACGCGTTTGTAGGACTCTAAACCACGTTTTATGCAACATGAGTGCTTATTAGTATCTCAATGAGCTTTTTATAAGATTCACGAACTTATGAAACATCTAACAACACGTTTCTATGACTCTAAACCAAGTTTCATGCAACATGAGAGCTTATAAATTCCTCAATGAGCTTTGTACAAGTTTTACGAACGTATGAAACATCTAACAACGCGTTTCTAGGATTCTTAACCAAGTTTCATGCAACATGAGTGCTTATAAGTTCCTCAATGAGCTTTTTACAAGTTTCACGAACTTATGAAACATCTAACAACGCGTTTCTAGGACTAAAAACCAAGTTTCATGCAACGTGAATGATTATAAGTGTCTCAATGAGCTTTATACAAGTTTGACAAACTTATGAAACATCTAACAACGCGTTTCTAGGACTCTAAACCAAGTTTCATGCAACATGAGTGCTTATAAGTGTCTCAATGAGCTTTGTACAAGTTTCACGAACTTATGAAACCTCTAACAACGCGTTTCTAGGACTCTAAACCAAGTTTCATGCACAATGAGAGCTTATAAGTTCCTCAATGAGCTTTGTAAAAGTTTGACGAACGTATGAAACATCTAACAACGTGTTTCTAGGACTCTAAACCGAGTTTCATGCAACATGAGTGCTTATAAGTTCCTCAATGAGCTTTGTACAAGTTTCACGAACTTATGAACATCTAACAACGCGTTTCTAGGACTCTAAACCAAGTTTCATGGAACATGAGAGCTTATAAGTTCCTCAATGAGCTTTGTACAAGTTTGACGAACGTATGAAACATCTAACAACGCGTTTCTAGGACTCTAAACCAATTTTCATGCAACATGAGTGCTTATAAGTATCTCAATGAGCTTTGTACAAGTTTCACGAACCTATGAAACATCTAACAACGCGTTTCTAGGACTCTAAACCAAGTTTCATGCAACATGAGAGCTTATAAGTTCCTCAATGAGCTTTGCATAAGTTTTACGAACGTATAAAACATCTAACAACGCGTTTCTAGGATTCTAAACCAAGTTTCATGCAACATGAGTGCTTATAAGTTCCTCAATGAGCTTTTTACAAGTTTCACGAACTTATGAAACATCTAACAACGCGTTTCTAGGACTGTAAACCAAGTTTCATGCAACATGAATGATTATAATTGTCTCAATGAGCTTTATACAAGTTTTACGAACTTATGAAACATCTAACAACGCGTTTCTAGGACTCTAAACCAAGTTTCATGCAACATGAGTGCTTATAAGTGCCTTAAATAGCTTTGTACAAGTTTCACGAACTTATGAAACCTCTAACAACGCGTTTCTAGGACTCTAAACCAAGTTTCATGCACAATGAGAGCTTATAAGTTCCTCAATGAGCTTTGTAAAAGTTTGACGAACGTATGAAACATCTAACAACGTGTTTCTAGGACTCTAAACCAAGTTTCATGCAACATGAGTGCTTATAAGTTCCTCAATGAGTTTTGTACAAGTTTCACGAACTTATGAAACATCTAACAACGCGTTTCTAGGACTCGAAACAAGTTTCATGCAACATGAGTGCTTCTAAGTTCCTCAATGAGCTTTGTACAAGTTTGACGAACGTATGAAACATCTAACAACAGGTTTCTAGGACTCTAAACCAAGTTTCATGCAACATGAGAGCTTATAAGTTCCTCAATGAGCTTTGTACAAGTTTTAAGAACGTATGAAACATCTAACAACGCATTTCTAGGATTCTAAACCAAGTTTCATGCAACATGAGTGCTTATAAGTTCCTTAATGAGCTTTTTACAAGTTTCACGAACTTATGAAACATCTAACAACGCGTTTCTAGGCTCGTAAACCAAGTTTCATGCAACGTGAATGATTATAAGTGTCTCAATGAGCTTTATACAAGTTTGACGAACTTATGAAACATCTAACAACGCGTTTATAGGACTCTAAACCAAGTTTCATGCAACATGAGTGCTTATAAGTGTCTCAATGAGCTTTGTACAAGTTTCACGAACTTATGAAACCTCTAACAACGCGTTTCTAGGACTCTAAAACCAAGTTTCATGCACAATGAGAGCTTATAAGTTCCTCAATGAGCTTTGTAAAAGTTTGACGAACGTATGAAACATCTAACAACGTGTTTCTAGGACTCTAAACCAAGTTTCATGCAACATGAGTGCTTATAAGTTCTTCAATGAGCTTTGTACAAGTTTCACGAACTTATGAACATCTAACAACGCGTTTCTAGGACTCTAAACCAAGTTTCATGCAACATGAGAGCTTATAATTTCCTCAATGAGCTTTGTACAAGTTTTACGAATGTATGAAACATCTAACAACGCGTTTCTAAGACTCTAAACCAAATTTCATGCAACATGAGTGCTTATAAGTATCTCAATTAGCTTTGTACACATTTCACGAACCTATGAAACATCTTACAACGCGTTTCTAGGACTCTAAACCAAGTTTCATGCAAAATGAGAGCTTATAAGTTCCTCAATGAGCTTCGTACAAGTTTGACGAACGTATGAAAGATCTAACAACGCGTTTCTAGGACTCTAAACCAAGTTTCATGCAACATGAGTGCTTATAAGTATCTCAATGAGCTTTGTACAAGTTTCACGAACCTATGAAACATCTAACAACGCGTTTCTAGGACTCTAAACCAAGTTTCATGCAACATGAGAGCTTATAAGTTCTTCAATGAGCTTTTTCCAAGTTTCACGAACTTATGAAACATCTAACAACGCGTTTCTAGGAATGTAAACCAAGTTTCATGCAACATGAATGATTATAATTGTCTCAATGAGCTTTATACAAGTTTGACGAACTTATGAAACATCTAACAACGCATTTCTAGGACTCTAAACCAAGTAATATGCAACATGAGTGCTTATAAGTGTCTCAATGAGCTTTGTACAAGTTTCACGAACTTATGAACATCTAACAACGCGTTTCTGGGATTCTAAACCCAGTTTCATGCAACATGAGTGCTTATAAGTTCCTCAATGAGCTTTGTACAAGTTTCACGAACTTATGAAACATCTAACAACGCGTTTCTAGGACTCTAAACCAAGTTTCATGCAACACGAGTGCTTATAAGTATCTCAATGAGCTTTGTACAAGTTTGACGAACTTATGAAACATCTAACAACACGTTTCTAGGACTCTAAACCAAGTTTCATGCAACATGAGAGCTTATAAGTTCCTCAATGAGCTTTGTACAAGTTTGACGAACGTATGAAACATCTAACAACGCGTTTGTAGGACTCTAAACCATGTTTCATGCAACATGAGTGCTTATAAGTTCCTCAATGAGCTTTTTACAAGTTTCACGAACTTATGAAACATCTAACAACGCGTTTCTAAGACTGTAAACCAAGTTTCATACAACGTGAATGATTATAAGTGTCTCAATGAGCTTTATACAAGTTTGACGAACTTATGAAACATCTAACAACGCGTTTCTAGGACTCTAAACCAAGTTTCATGCAATATGAGTGCTTATAAGTGTCTCAATGAGCTTTGTACAAGTTTCACGAACTTATGAAACCTCTAACAACGCGTTTCTAGGACTCTCTAAACCAAGTTTCATGCACAATGAGAGCTTATAAGTTCCTCAATGAGCTTTGTAAAAGTTTGACGAACGTATGAAACATCTAACAACGTGTTTCTAGGACTCTAAACCGAGTTTCATGCAACATGAGTGCTTATAAGTTCTTCAATGAGCTTTGTACAAGTTTCACGAACTTATGAACATCTAACAACGCGTTTCTAGGACTCTAAACCAAGTTTCATGCAACATGAGAGCTTATAAGTTCCTCAATTAGCTTTGCATAAGTTTTACGAACGTATGAAACATCTAACAACGCGTTTTTAGGATTCTAAACCAAGTTTCATGCAACATGAGTGCTTATAAGTTCCCCAATGAGCTTTTTACAAGTTTCACGAACGTATGAAAAATCTAACAACGCATTTCAAGGATTCTAAACCAAGTTTCATGCAACATGAGAGCTTATAAGTTCCTCAATGAGCTTTGTACAAGTTTGACGAACGTATGAAACATCTAACAACGCGTTTCTAGGACTCTAAACCAAGTTTCATGCAACATGAGTGCTTATAAGTATCTCAATGAGCTTTGTACAAGTTTCACGAACCTATGAAACATCTAACAACGCGTTTCTAGGACTCTTAACCAAGTTTCATGCAACATGAGAGCTTATAAGTTCCTCAATGAGCTTTGCATAAGTTTTAGGAACGTATGAAACATCTAACAACGCGTTTCTAGGATTCTAAACCGAGTTTCATGCAACATGAGTGCTTATAAGTTCATCAATGAGCTTTTTACAAGTTTCACGAATTATGAAACATCTAACAACGCGTTTTTAGGAATGTAAACCAAGTTTCATGCAACATGAATGATTATAAGTGTCTCAATGAGCTTTATACAAGTTTGACGAACTTATGAAACATCTAACAACGCATTTCTAGGACTCTAAACCAAGTAATATGCAACATGAGTGCTTATAAGTGTCTCAATGAGCTTTGTACAAGTTTCACGAACTTATGAACATCTAACAACGCGTTTCTAGGATTCTAAACCCAGTTTCATGCAACATGAGTGCTTATAAGTTCCTCAATGAGCTTTGTACAAGTTTCACGAACTTATGAAACATCTAACAACGCGTTTCTAGGACTCTAAACCAAGTTTCATGCAACATGAGTGCTTATAAGTATCACAATGAGCTTTGTACAAGTTTGACGAACTTATGAAACATCTAACAACACGTTTCTAGGACTCTAAACAAAGTTTCATGCAACATGAGAGCTTAAAAGTTCCTCAATGAGCTTTGTACAAGTTTGACGAACGTATGAAACATCTAACAACGCGTTTGTAGGACTCTAAACCACGTTTCATGCAACATGAGTGCTTATAAGTATCTCAATGAGCTTTTTATAAGTTTCACGAACTTATGAAACATCTAACAACACGTTTCTAAGACTCTTAACCAAGTTTCATGCAACATGAGAGCTTATAAGTTCCTCAATGAGCTTTGTACAAGTTTTACGAACGTATGAAACATCTAACAACGCGTTTCTAGGATTCTAAACCAAGTTTCATGCAACATGAGTTTTTATAAGTTCCTCAATGAACTTTTTACAAGTTTCACGAACTTATGAAACATCTAACAACGCGTTTCTAGGACTGTAAACCAAGTTTCATGCAACGTGAATGATTATAAGTGTCTCAATGAGCTTTATACAAGTTTGACGAACTTATGAAACATCTAACAACGCGTTTCTAGGACTCTAAACCAAGTTTCATGCAACATGAGTGCTTATAAGTGTCTCAATGAGCTTTGTAAAAGTTTGACGAACGTATGAAACATCTAACAACGTGTTTCTAGGACTCTAAACCGAGTTTCATGCAACATGAGTGCTTATAAGTTCCTCAATGAGCTTTGTACAAGTTTCACGAACTTATGAACATCTAACAACGCGTTTCTAGGACTCTAAACCATGTTTCATGCAACATGAGAGCTTATAAGTTCCTCAATGAGTTTTGTACAAGTTTTACGAATGTATGAAACATCTAACAACGCGTTTCTAGGACTCTAAACCAAATTTCATGCAACATGAGTGCATATATGTATCTCTATCAGCTTTGTACAAATTTAACGAACCTATGAAACATCTTACAACGCGTTTCTAGGACTCTAAACCAAGTTTCATGCAACATGAGAGCTTATAAGTTCCTCAATGAGCTTTGCATAAGTTTTACGAACGTATGAAACATCTAACAACGCGTTTTCAGGATTCTAAACCAAGTTTCATGCAACATGAGTGCTTATAAGTTCCCCAATGAGCTTTTTACAAGTTTCACGAACGTATGAAACATCTAACAACGCATTTCAAGGATTCTAAACCAAGTTTCATGCAACATGAGAGCTTATAAGTTCATCAATGAGCTTTGTACAAGTTTGACGAACGTATGAAACATCTAACAACGCGTTTCTAGGACTCTAAACCAAGTTCCATGCAACATGAGTGCTTATAAGTATCTCAATGAGCTTTGTACAAGTTTGACGAACTTATGAAACATCTAACAACACGTTTCTAGGACTCTAAACAAAGTTTCATGAAACATGAGAGCTTATAAGTTCCTCAATGAGTTGTGTACAAGTTTGACGAACGTATGAAACATCTAACAACGCGTTTGTAGGACTCTAAACCAAGTTTCATGCAACATGAGTGCTTATAAGTATCTCAATGAGCTTTTTATAGGTTTCACGAACTTATGAAACATCTAACAACACGTTTCTAAGACTCTAAACCAAGTTTCATGCAACATGAGAGCTTATAAGTTCCTCAATGAGCTTTGTACAAGTTTTACGAACGTATGAAACATCTAACAACGCGTTTCTAGGATTCTAAACCAAGTTTCATGCAACATGAGTGCTTATAAGTTCCCCAATGAGCTTTTTACAAGTTTCACGAACGTATGAAACATCTAACAACGCATTTCAAGGATTCTAAACCAAGTTTCATGCAACATTAGAGCTTATAAGTTCCTCAATGAGCTTTGTACAAGTTTGACGAACGTATGAAACATCTAACAACGCGTTTCTAGGACTCTAAACCAAGTTTCATGCAACATGAGTGCTTATAAGTATCTCAATGTGCTTTGTACAAGTTTCACGAACCTATGAACCATCTAACAACGCGTTTCTAGGACTCTAAACCAAGTTTCATGCAACATGAGAGCTTATAAGTTCCTCAATGAGCTTTGCATAAGTTTTACGAACGTATGAAACATCTAACAACGCGTTTCTAGGATTCTAAACCAAGTTTCATGCAACATGAGTGCTTATAAGTTCATCAATGAGCTTTTTACAAGTTTCACGAATTATGAAACATCTAACAACGCGTTTCTAGGAATGTAAACCAAGTTTCATGCAACATGAATGATTATAAGTGTCTCAATGAGCTTTATACAAGTTTGACGAACTTATGAAACATCTAACAACACGTTTCTAGGACCCTAAACAAAGTTTCATGCAACATGAGAGCTTAAAAGTTCCTCAATGAGCTTTGTACAAGTTTGACGAACGTATGAAACATCTAACAACGCGTTTGTAGGACTCTAAACCACGTTTCATGCAACATGAGTGCTTATAAGTATCTCAATGAGCTTTTTATAAGTTTCACGAAAACTTATGAAACATCTAACAACACGTTTCTAAGACTCTAAACCAAGTTTCATGCAACATGAGAGCTTATAAGTTCCTCAATGAGCTTTGTACAAGTTTTACGAACGTATGAAACATCTAACAACGCGTTTCTAGGATTCTAAACCAAGTTTCATGCAACATGAGTGCTTATAAGTTCCTCAATGAGCTTTTTACAAGTTTCACGAACTTATGAAACATCTAACAACGCGTTTCTAGGACTGTAAACCAAGTTTCATGCAACGTGAATGATTATAAGTGTCTCAATGAGCTTTATACAAGTTTGACGAACTTATGAAACATCTAACAACGCGTTTATAGGACTCTAAACCAAGTTTCATGCAACATGAGTGGTTATTAGTGTCTCAATGAGCTTTATACAAGTTTCACGAACTTATGAAACCTCTAACAACGCGTTTCTAGGACTCTAAACCAAGTTTCATGCACAATGAGAGCTTATAAGTTCCTCAATGAGCTTTGTAAAAGTTTGACGAACGTATGAAACATCTAACAACGTGTTTCTAGGTCTCTAAATCGAGTTTCATGCAACAGGAGTGCTTATAAGTTCCTCAATGAGCTTTGTACAAGTTTCACGAACTTATGAACATCTAACAACGCGTTTCTAGGACTCTAAACCAAGTTTCATGCAACATGAGAGCTTATAAGTTCCTCAATGAGCTTTGTACAAGTTTTACGAACGTATGAAACATCTAACAACGCGTTTCTAGGACTCTAAACCAAATTTTATGCAACATGAGTGCTTATAAGTATCTCAATGAGGTTTGTACAAGTTTCACGAACCTATGAAACATCTAACAACGCGTTTCTAGGAATCTAAACCAAGTTTCATGCAACATGAGAGCTTATAAGTTCCTCAATGAGCTTTGCGTAAGTTTTACGAACGTATGAACATCTAACAACGCGTTTCTAGGATTCTAAACCCAGTTTCATGCAACATGAGTGCTTATAAGTTCCTCAATGAGCTTTGTACAAGTTTCACGAACTTATGAAACATCTTACAACGCGTTTCTAGGACTCTAAACCAAGTTTCATGCAACATGAGTGCTTATAAGTATCTCAATGAGCTTTGTACAAGTTTGCCGAACTTATGAAACATCTAACAACACGTTTCTAGGACTCTAAACAAAGTTTCATGCAACATGAGAGCTTATAAGTTCCTCAATGAGTTTTGTACAAGTTTGACGAACGTATGAAACATCTAACAACGCGTTTGTAGGATTCTAAACCAAGTTTCATGCAACATGAGTTTTTATAAGTTCCTCAATGAGCTTTTTACAAGTTTCACGAACTTATGAAACATCTAACAACGCGTTTCTAGGACTGTAAACCAAGTTTCATGCAACGTGAATGATTATAAGTGTCTCAATGAGCTTTATACAAGTTTGACGAACTTATGAAACATCTAACAACGCGTTTCTAGGACTCTAAACCAAGTTTCATGCAACATGAGTGCTTATAAGTGTCTCAATGAGC
This sequence comes from Cochlearia excelsa, assembly GCA_963556525.1. Classification (NCBI taxonomy): domain Eukaryota; kingdom Viridiplantae; phylum Streptophyta; class Magnoliopsida; order Brassicales; family Brassicaceae; genus Cochlearia; species Cochlearia excelsa. Next base: position 1,556,612 of record CAUVZT010000010.1, on the reverse strand, counting down.
TTTGTACAAGTTTCACGAACTTATGAAACCTCTAACAACGCGTTTCTAGGACTCTAAACCAAGTTTCATGCACAATGAGAGCTTATAAGTTCCTCAATGAGCTTTGTAAAAGTTTGACGAACGTATGAAACATCTAACAACGTGTTTCTAGGACTCTAAACTGAGTTTCATGCAACATGAGTGCTTATAAGTTCCTCAATGAGCTTTGTACAAGTTTCACGAACTTATGAACATCTAACAACGCGTTTCTAGGACTCTAAACCATGTTTCATGCAACATGAGAGCTTATAAGTTCCTCAATGAGTTTTGTACAAGTTTTACGAATGTATGAAACATCTAACAACGCGTTTCTAGGACTCTAAACCAAATTTCATGCAACATGAGTGCTTATATGTATCTCTATCAGCTTTGTACAAATTTCACGAACCTATGAAACATCTTACAACGCGTTTCTAGGACTCTAAACCAAGTTTCATGCAACATGAGAGCTTATAAGTTCCTCAATGAGCTTTGTACAAGTTTGACGAACGTATGAAACATCTAACAACGCGTTTGTAGGACTCTAAACCAAGTTTCATGCAACATGAGTGCTTATAAGTATCTCAATGAGCTTTTTATAGGTTTCACGAACTTATGAAACATCTAACAACACGTTTCTAAGACTCTAAACCAAGTTTCATGCAACATGAGAGCTTATAAGTTCCTCAATGAGCTTTGTACAAGTTTTACGAACGTATGAAACATCTAACAACGCGTTTCTAGGATTCTAAACCAAGTTTCATGCAACATGAGTGCTTATAAGTTCCCCAATGAGCTTTTTACAAGTTTCACGAACGTATGAAACATCTAACAACGCATTTCAAGGATTCTAAACCAAGTTTCATGCAACATGAGAGCTTATAAGTTCCTCAATGAGCTTTGTACAAGTTTGACGAACGTATGAAACATCTAACAACGCGTTTCTAGGACTCTAAACCAAGTTTCATGCAACATGAGTGCTTATAAGTATCTCAATGTGCTTTGTACAAGTTTCACGAACCTATGAACCATCTAACAACGCGTTTCTAGGACTCTAAACCAAGTTTCATGCAACATGAGAGCTTATAAGTTCCTCAATGAGCTTTGCATAAGTTTTACGAACGTATGAAACATCTAACAACGCGTTTCTAGGATTCTAAACCAAGTTTCATGTAACATGAGTGCTTATAAGTTCATCAATGAGCTTTTTACAAGTTTCACGAATTATGAAACATCTAACAACGCGTTTCTAGGAATGTAAACCAAGTTTCATGCAACATGAATGATTATAAGTGTCTCAATGAGCTTTATACAAGTTTGACGAACTTATGAAACATCTAACAACGCATTTCTAGGACTCTAAACCAAGTAACATGCAACATGAGTGCTTATAAGTGTCTCAATGAGCTTTGTACAAGTTTCACGAACTTATGAACATCTAACAACGCGTTTCTAGGATTCTAAACCCAGTTTTATGCAACATGAGTGCTTATAAGTTCCTCAATGAGCTTTGTACAAGTTTCACGAACTTATGAAACATCTAACAACGCGTTTCTAGGACTCTAAACCAAGTTTCATGCAACATGAGTGCTTATAAGTATCTCAATGAGCTTTGTACAAGTTTGACGAACTTATGAAACATCTAACAACACGTTTCTAGGACTCTAAACAAAGTTTCATGCAACATGAGAGCTTAAAAGTTCCTCAATGAGCTTTGTACAAGTTTGACGAACGTATGAAACATCTAACAACGCGTTTGTAGGACTCTAAACCACGTTTCATGCAACATGAGTGCTTATAAGTATCTCAATGAGCTTTTTATAAGTTTCACGAAAACTTATGAAACATCTAACAACACGTTTCTAAGACTCTAAACCAAGTTTCATGCAACATGAGAGCTTATAAGTTCCTCAATGAGCTTTGTACAAGTTTTACGAACGTATGAAACATCTAACAACGCGGTTCTAGGATTCTAAACCAAGTTTCATGCAACATGAGTGCTTATAAGTTCCTCAATGAGCTTTTTACAAGTTTCACGAACTTATGAAACATCTAACAACGCGTTTCTAGGACTGTAAACCAAGTTTCATGCAACGTGAATGATTATAAGTGTCTCAATGAGCTTTATACAAGTTTGACGAACTTATGAAACATCTAACAACGCGTTTCTAGGACTCTAAACCAAGTTTCATGCAACATGAGTGGTTATTAGTGTCTCAATGAGCTTTGTACAAGTTTCACGAACTTATGAAACCTCTAACAACGCGTTTCTAGGACTCTAAACCAAGTTTCATGCACAATGAGAGCTTATAAGTTCCTCAATGAGCTTTGTAAAAGTTTGACGAACGTATGAAACATCTAACAACGTGTTTCTAGGACTCTAAATCGAGTTTCATGCAACAAGAGTGCTTATAAGTTCCTCAATGAGCTTTGTACAAGTTTCACGAACTTATGAACATCTAACAACGCGTTTCTAGGACTCTAAACCAAGTTTCATGCAACATGAGAGCTTATAAGTTCCTCAATGAGCTTTGTACAAGTTTTACAAACGTATGAAACATCTAACAACGCGTTTCTAGGACTCTAAACCAAATTTTATGCAACATGAGTGCTTATAAGTATCTCAATGAGGTTTGTACAAGTTTCACGAACCTATGAAACATCTAACAACGCGTTTCTAGGAATCTAAACCAAGTTTCATGCAACATGAGAGCTTATAAGTTCCTCAATGAGCTTTGCGTAAGTTTTACGAACGTATGAACATCTAACAACGCGTTTCTAGGATTCTAAACCCAGTTTCATGCAACATGAGTGCTTATAAGTTCCTCAATGAGCTTTGTACAAGTTTCACGAACTTATGAAACATCTTACAACGCGTTTCTAGGACTCTAAACCAAGTTTCATGCAACATGAGTGCTTATAAGTATCTCAATGAGCTTTGTACAAGTTTGACGAACTTATGAAACATCTAACAACACGTTTCTAGGACTCTAAACAAAGTTTCATGCAACATGAGAGCTTATAAGTTCCTCAATGAGCTTTGTACAAGTTTGACGAACGTATGAAACATCTAACAACGCGTTTGTAGGACTCTAAACCAAGTTTCATGCAACATGAGTGCTTATAAGTATCTCAATGAGCTTTTATAAGTTTCACGAACTTATGAAACATCTAACAACACGTTTCTAAGACTCTAAACCAAGTTTCATGCAACATGAGAGCTTATAAGTTCCTCAATGAGCTTTGTACAAGTTTTACGAACGTATGAAACATCTAACAACGCGTTTCTAGGATTCTAAACCAAGTTTCATGCAACATGAGTGCTTATAAGTTCCCCAATGAGCTTTTTACAAGTTTCACGAACGTATGAAACATCTAACAACGCATTTCAAGGATTCTAAACCAAGTTTCATGCAACATGAGAGCTTATAAGTTCCTCAATGAGCTTTGTACAAGTTTGACGAACGTATGAAACATCTAACAACGCGTTTCTAGGACTCTAAACCAAGTTTCATGCAACATGAGTGCTTATAAGTATCTCAATGTGCTTTGTACAAGTTTCACGAACCTATGAAACATCTAACAACGCGTTTTTAGGACTCTAAACCAAGTTTCATGCAACATGAGAGCTTATAAGTTCCTCAATGAGCTTTGCATAAGTTTTACGAACGTATGAAACATCTAACAACGCGTTTCTAGGATTCTAAACCAAGTTTCATGCAACATGAGTGCTTATAAGTTCATCAATGAGCTTTTTACAAGTTTCACGAATTATGAAACATCTAACAACGCGTTTCTAGGAATGTAAACCAAGTTTCATGCAACATGAATGATTATAAGTGTCTCAATGAGCTTTATACAAGTTTGACGAACTTATGAAACATCTAACAACGCATTTCTAGGACTCTAAACCAAGTAATATGCAACATGAGTGCTTATAAGTGTCTCAATGAGCTTTGTACAAGTTTCACGAACTTATGAACATCTAACAACGCGTTTCTAGGATTCTAAACCCAGTTTTATGCAACATGAGTGCTTATAAGTTCCTCAATGAGCTTTGTACAAGTTTCACAAACTTATGAAACATCTAACAACGCGTTTCTAGGACTCTAAACCAAGTTTCATGCAACATGAGTGCTTATAAGTATCTCAATGAGCTTTGTACAAGTTTGACGAACTTATGAAACATCTAACAACACGTTTCTAGGACTCTAAACAAAGTTTCATGCAACATGAGAGCTTAAAAGTTCCTCAATGAGCTTTGTACAAGTTTGACGAACGTATGAAACATCTAACAACGCGTTTGTAGGACTCTAAACCACATTTCATGCAACATGAGTGCTTATAAGTATCTCAATGAGCTTTTTATAAGTTTCACGAACTTATGAAACATCTAACAACACGTTTCTAAGACTCTAAACCAAGTTTCATGCAACATGAGAGCTTATAAGTTCCTCAATGAGCTTTGTACAAGTTTTACGAACGTATGAAACATCTAACAACGCGTTTCTAGGATTCTAAATCAAGTTTCATGCAACATGAGTGCTTATAAGTTCCTCAATGAGCTTTTTACAAGTTTCACGAACTTATGAAACATCTAACAACGCGTTTCTAGGACTGTAAACCAAGTTTCATGCAACATGAATGATTATAAGTGTCTCAATGAGCTTTATACAAGTTTGACGAACTTATGAAACATCTAACAACGCGTTTCTAGGACTCTAAACCAAGTTTCATGCAACATGAGTGGTTATTAGTGTCTCAATGAGCTTTGTACAAGTTTCACGAACTTATGAAACCTCTAACAACGCGTTTCTAGGACTCTAAACCAAGTTTCATGCACAATGAGAGCTTATAAGTTCCTCAATGAGCTTTGTAAAAGTTTGACGAACGTATGAAACATCTAACAACGTGTTTCTAGGACTCTAAATCGAGTTTCATGCAACAAGAGTGCTTATAAATTCTTCAATGAGCTTTGTACAAGTTTCACGAACTTATGAACATCTAACAACGCGTTTCTAGGACTCTAAACGAAGTTTCATGCAACATGAGAGCTTATAAGTTCCTCAATGAGGTTTGTACAAGTTTTACGAACGTATGAAACATCTAACAACGCGTTTCTAGGACTCTAAACCAAATTTTATGCAACATGAGTGCTTATAAGTATCTCAATGAGGTTTGTACAAGTTTCACGAACCTATGAAACATCTAACAACGCGTTTCTAGGAATCTAAACCAAGTTTCATGCAACATGAGAGCTTATAAGTTCCTCAATGAGCTTTGCGTAAGTTTTACGAACGTATGAACATCTAACAACGCGTTTCTAGGATTCTAAACCCAGTTTCATGCAACATGAGTGCTTATAAGTTCCTCAATGAGCTTTGTACAAGTTTCACGAACTTATGAAACATCTTACAACGCGTTTCTAGGACTCTAAACCAAGTTTCATGCAACATGAGTGCTTATAAGTATCTCAATGAGCTTTGTACAAGTTTGACGAACTTATGAAACATCTAACAACACGTTTCTAGGACTCTAAACAAAGTTTCATGCAACATGAGAGCTTATAAGTTCCTCAATGAGCTTTGTACAAGTTTGACGAACGTATGAAACATCTAACAACGCGTTTGTAGGACTCTAAACCAAGTTTCATGCAACATGAGTGCTTATAAGTATCTCAATGAGCTTTTTTATAAGTTTCACGAACTTATGAAACATCTAACAACACGTTTCTAAGACTCTAAACCAAGTTTCATGCAACATGAGAGCTTATAAGTTCCTCAATGAGCTTTGTACAAGTTTTACGAACGTATGAAACATCTAACAACGCGTTTCTAGGATTCTAAACCAAGTTTCATGCAACATGAGTGCTTATAAGTTCCCCAATGAGCTTTTTACAAGTTTCACGAACGTATGAAACATCTAACAACGCATTTCAAGGATTCTAAACCAAGTTTCATGCAACATGAGAGCTTATAAGTTCCTCAATGAGCTTTGTACAAGTTTGACGAACGTATGAAACATCTAACAACGCGTTTCTAGGACTCTAAACCAAGTTTTATGCAACATGAGTGCTTATAAGTATCTCAATGTGCTTTGTACAAGTTTCACGAACCTATGAAACATCTAACAACGCGTTTTTAGGACTCTAAACCAAGTTTCATGCAACATGAGAGCTTATAAGTTCCTCAATGAGCTTTGCATAAGTTTTACGAACGTATGAAACATCTAACAACGCGTTTCTAGGATTCTAAACCAAGTTTCATGCAACATGAGTGCTTATAAGTTCATCAATGAGCTTTTTACAAGTTTCACGAATTATGAAACATCTAACAACGCGTGTCTAGGAATGTAAACCAAGTTTCATGCAACATGAATGATTATAAGTGTCTCAATGAGCTTTATACAAGTTTGACGAACTTATGAAACATCTAACAACGCATTTCTAGGACTCTAAACCAAGTAATATGCAACATGAGTGCTTATAAGTGTCTCAATGAGCTTTGTACAAGTTTCACGAACTTATGAACATCTAACAACGTGTTTCTAGGATTCTAAACCCAGTTTTATGCAACATGAGTGCTTATAAGTTCCTCAATGAGCTTTGTACAAGTTTCACAAACTTATGAAACATCTAACAACGCGTTTCTAGGACTCTAAACCAAGTTTCATGCAACATGAGTGCTTATAAGTATCTCAATGAGCTTTGTACAAGTTTGACGAACTTATGAAACATCTAACAACACGTTTCTAGGACTCTAAACAAAGTTTCATGCAACATGAGAGCTTAAAAGTTCCTCAATGAGCTTTGTACAAGTTTGACGAACGTATGAAACATCTAACAACGCGTTTGTAGGACTCTAAACCACATTTCATGCAACATGAGTGCTTATAAGTATCTCAATGAGCTTTTTATAAGTTTCACGAACTTATGAAACATCTAACAACACGTTTCTAAGACTCTAAACCAAGTTTCATGCAACATGAGAGCTTATAAGTTCCTCAATGAGCTTTGTACAAGTTTTACGAACGTATGAAACATCTAACAACGCGTTTCTAGGATTCTAAACCAAGTTTCATGCAACATGAGTGCTTATAAGTTCCTCAATGAGCTTTTTACAAGTTTCACGAACTTATGAAACATCTAACAACGTGTTTCTAGGACTGTAAACCAAGTTTCATGCAACGTGAATGATTATAAGTGTCTCAATGAGCTTTATACTAGTTTGACGAACTTATGAAACATCTAACAATGCGTTTCTAGGACTCTAAACCAAGTTTCATGCAACATGAGTGCTTATTAGTGTCTCAATGAGCTTTGTACAAGTTTCACGAACTTATGAAACCTCTAACAACGCGTTTCTAGGACTCTAAACCAAGTTTCATGCACAATGAGAGCTTATAAGTTCCTCAATGAGCTTTGTAAAAGTTTGACGAACGTATGAAACATCTAACAACGTGTTTCTAGGACTCTAAACCGAGTTTCATGCAACATGAGTGCTTATAAGTTCCTCAATGAGCTTTGTACAAGTTTCACGAACTTATGAACATCTAACAACGCGTTTCTAGGACTCTAAACCAAGTTTCATGCAACATGAGAGCTTATAAGTTCCTCAATGAGCTTTGTACAAGTTTTACGAACGTATGAAACATCTAACAACGCGTTTCTAGGACTCTAAACCAAGTTTCATGCAACATGAGTGCTTATAAGTATCTCAATGAGCTTTGTACATGTTTCACGAACCTATGAAACATCTAACAACGCGTTTCTAGGACTCTAAACCAAGTTTCATGCAACATGAGAGCTTATAAGTTCCTCAATGAGCTTTGCATAAGTTTTACGAACGTATAAAACATCTAACAACGCGTTTCTATTATTCTAAACCAAGTTTCATGCAACATGAGTGCTTATAAGTTCCTCGATGAGCTTTTTACAAGTTTCACGAACTTATGAAACATCTAACAACGCGTTTCTAGGACTGTAAACCAAGTTTCATGCAACATGAATGATTATAAGTGTCTCAATGAGCTTTATACAAGTTTTACGAACTTATGAAACATCTAACAACGCGTTTCTAGGACTCTAAACCAAGTTTCATGCAACATGAGTGCTTATAAGTGCCACAAATAGCTTTGTACAAGTTTCACGAACTTATGAAACCTCTAACAACGCGTTTCTAGGACTCTAAACCAAGTTTCATGCACAATGAGAGCTTATAAGTTCCTCAATGAGCTTTGTAAAAGTTTGACGAACGTATGAAACATCTAACAACGTGTTTCTAGGACTCTAAACCAAGTTTCATGCAACATGAGTGCTTATAAGTTCCTCAATGAGTTTTGTACAAGTTTCACGAACTTATGAAACATCTAACAACGCGTTTCTAGGACTCGAAACAAGTTTCATGCAACATGAGTGCTTCTAAGTTCCTCAATGAGCTTTGTACAAGTTTGACGAACGTATGAAACATCTAACAACAGGGTTTCTAGGACTCTAAACCAAGTTTCATGCAACATGAGAGCTTATAAGTTCCTCAATGAGCTGTGTACAAGTTTTACGAACGTATGAAACATCTAATAACGCATTTCTAGGATTCTAAACCAAGTTTCATGCAACATGAGTGCTTATAAGTTCCTCAATGAGCTTTTTACAAGTTTCACGAACTTATGAAACATCTAACAACGCGTTTCTAGGCCTGTAAACCAAGTTTCATGCAACGTGAATGATTATAAGTGTCTCAATGAGCTTTATACAAGTTTGACGAACTTATGAAACATCTAACAACGCGTTTATAGGACTCTAAACCAAGTTTCATGCAACATGAGTGCTTATAAGTGTCTCAATGAGCTTTGTACAAGTTTCACGAACTTATGAAACCTCTAACAACGCGTTTCTAGGACTCTAAACCAAGTTTCATGCACAATGAGAGCTTATAAGTTCCTCAATGAGCTTTGTAAAAGTTTGACGAACGTATGAAACATCTAACAACGTGTTTCTAGGACTCTAAACCAAGTTTCATGCAACATGAGTGCTTATAAGTTCTTCAATGAGCTTTGTACAAGTTTCACGAACTTATGAACATCTAACAACGCGTTTCTAGGACTCTAAACCAAGTTTCATGCAACATGAGAGCTTATAATTTCCTCAATGAGCTTTGTACAAGTTTTACGAATGTATGAAACATCTAACAACGCGTTTCTAGGACTCTAAACCAAATTTCATGCAACATGAGTGCTTATAAGTATCTCAATCAGCTTTGTAAACATTTCACGAACCTATGAAACATCTTACAACGCGTTTCTAGGACTCTAAACTAAGTTTCATGCAAAATGAGAGCTTATAAGTTCCTCAATGAGCTTCGTACAAGTTTGACGAACGTATGAAACATCTAACAACGCGTTTCTAGGGCTCTAAACCAAGTTTCATGCAACATGAGTGCTTATAAGTATCTCAATGAGCTTTGTACAAGTTTCACGAACCTATGAAACATCTAACAACGCGTTTCTAGGACTCTAAACCAAGTTTCATGCAACATGAGAGCTTATAAGTTCTTCAATGAGCTTTTTCCAAGTTTCACGAACTTATGAAACATCTAACAACGCGTTTCTAGGAATGTAAACCAAGTTTCATGCAACATGAATGATTATAACTGTCTCAATGAGCTTTATACAAGTTTGACGAACTTATGAAACATCTAACAACGCATTTCTAGGACTCTAAACCAAGTAATATGCAACATGAGTGCTTATAAGTGTCTCAATGAGCTTTGTACAAGTTTCACGAACTTATGAACATCTAACAACGCGTTTCTAGGATTCTAAACCCAGTTTCATGCAACATGAGTGCTTATAAGTTCCTCAATGAGCTTTGTACAAGTTTCACGAACTTATGAAACATCTAACAACGCGTTTCTAGGACTCTAAACCAAGTTTCATGCAACACGAGTGCTTATAAGTATTTCAATGAGCTTTGTACAAGTTTGACGAACTTATGAAACATCTAACAACACGTTTCTAGGACTCTAAATAAAGTTTCATGCAACATGAGAGCTTATAAGTTTCTCAATGAGCTTTGTACAAGTTTGACGAACGTATGAAACATCTAACAACGCGTTTGTAGGACTCTAAACCACGTTTCATGCAACATGAGTGCTTATAAGTATCTCAATGAGATTTTTATAAGTTTCACGAACTTATGAAACATCTAACAACACGTTTCTAAGACTCTAAACCAAGTTTCATGCAACATGGGAGCTTATAAGTTCCTCAATGAGCTTTGTACAAGTTTTACAAACGTATGAAACATCTAACAACGCGTTTCTAGGATTCTAAACCATGTTTCATGCAACATGAGTGCTTATAAGTTCCTCAATGAGCTTTTTACAAGTTTCACGAACTTATGAAACATCTAACAACGCGTTTCTAGGACTGTAAACCAAGTTTCATACAACGTGAATGATTATAAGTGTCTCAATGAGCTTTATACAAGTTTGACGAACTTATGAAACATCTAACAACGCGTTTCTAGGACTCTAAACCAAGTTTCATGCAATATGAGTGCTTATAAGTGTCTCAATGAGCTTTGTACAAGTTTCACGAACTTATGAAACCTCTAACAACGCGTTTCTAGGACTCTAAACCAAGTTTCATGCACAATGAGAGCTTATAAGTTCCTCAATGAGCTTTGTAAAAGTTTGACGAACGTATGAAACATCTAACAACGTGTTTCTAGGACTCTAAACCGAGTTTCATGCAACATGAGTGCTTATAAGTTCTTCAATGAGCTTTGTACAAGTTTCACGAACTTATGAACATCTAACAACGCGTTTCTATGACTCTAAACCAAGTTTCATGCAACATGAGAGCTTATAAGTTCCTCAATGAGCTTTGCATAAGTTTTACGAACGTATGAAACATCTAACAACGCGTTTCTAGGATTCTAAACCAAGTTTCATGCAACATGAGTGCTTATAAGTTCATCAATGAGCTTTTTACAAGTTTCACGAATTATGAAACATCTAACAACGCGTGTCTAGGAATGTAAACCAAGTTTCATGCAACATGAATGATTATAAGTGTCTCAATGAGCTTTATACAAGTTTGACGAACTTATGAAACATCTAACAACGCATTTCTAGGACTCTAAACCAAGTAATATGCAACATGAGTGCTTATAAGTGTCTCAATGAGCTATGTACAAGTTTCACGAACTTATGAACATCTAACAACGCGTTTCTAGGATTCTATACCCAGTTTTATGCAACATGAGTGCTTATAAGTTCCTCAATGAGCTTTGTACAAGTTTCACAAACTTATGAAACATCTAACAACGCGTTTCTAGGACTCTAAACCAAGTTTCATGCAACATGAGTGCTTATAAGTATCTCAATGAGCTTTGTACAAGTTTGACGAACTTATGAAACATCTAACAACACGTTTCTAGGACTCTAAACAAAGTTTCATGCAACATGAGAGCTTAAAAGTTCCTCAATGAGCTTTGTACAAGTTTGACGAACGTATGAAACATCTAACAACGCGTTTGTAGGACTCTAAACCACATTTCATGCAACATGAGTGCTTATAAGTATCTCAATGAGCTTTTTATAAGTTTCACGAACTTATGAAACATCTAACAACACGTTTCTAAGACTCTAAACCAAGTTTCATGCAACATGAGAGCTTATAAGTTCCTCAATGAGCTTTGTACAAGTTTTACGAACGTATGAAACATCTAACAACGCGTTTCTAGGATTCTAAACCAAGTTTCATGCAACATGAGTGCTTATAAGTTCCTCAATGAGCTTTTTACAAGTTTCACAAACTTATGAAACATCTAACAACGTGTTTCTAGGATCGTAAACCAAGTTTCATGCAACGTGAATGATTATAAGTGTCTCAATGAGCTTTATACAAGTTTGACGAACTTATGAAACATCTAACAATGCGTTTCTAGGACTCTAAACCAAGTTTCATGCAACATGAGTGCTTATTAGTGTCTCAATGAGCTTTGTACAAGTTTCACGAACTTATGAAACCTCTAACAACGCGTTTCTAGGACTCTAAACCAAGTTTCATGCACAATGAGAGCTTATAAGTTCCTCAATGAGCTTTGTAAAAGTTTGACGAACGTATGAAACATCTAACAACGTGTTTCTAGGACTCTAAACCGAGTTTCATGCAACATGAGTGCTTATAAGTTCCTCAATGAGCTTTGTACAAGTTTCACGAACTTATGAACATCTAACAACGCGTTTCTAGGACTCTAAACCAAGTTTCATGCAACATGAGAGCTTATAAAATCCTCAATGAGCTTTGTACAAGTTTTACGAACGTATGAAACATCTAACAACGCGTTTCTAGGACTCTAAACCAAGTTTCATGCAACATGAGTGCTTATAAGTATCTCAATGAGCTTTGTACAAGTTTCACGAACCTATGAAACATCTAACAACGCGTTTCTAGGACTCTAAACCAAGTTTCATGCAACATGAGAGCTTATAAGTTCCTCAATGAGCTTTGCATAAGTTTTACGAACGTATAAAACATCTAACAACGCGTTTCTAGGATTCTAAACCAAGTTTCATGCAACATGAGTGCTTATAAGTTCCTCGATGAGCTTTTTACAAGTTTCACGAACTTATGAAACATCTAACAACGCGTTTCTAGGATCTGTAAACCAAGTTTCATGCAACATGAATGATTATAAGTGTCTCAATGAGCTTTATACAAGTTTTACGAACTTATGAAACATCTAACAACGCGTTTCTAGGACTCTAAACCAAGTTTCATGCAACATGAGTGCTTATAAGTGCCACAAATAGCTTTGTACAAGTTTCACGAACTTATGAAACCTCTAACAACGCGTTTCTAGGACTCGAAACAAGTTTCATGCAACATGAGTGCTTCTAAGTTCCTCAATGAGCTTTGTACAAGTTTGACGAACGTATGAAACATCTAACAACAGGTTTCTAGGACTCTAAACCAAGTTTCATGCAACATGAGAGCTTATAAGTTCCTCAATGAGCTTTGTACAAGTTTTACGAACGTATGAAACATCTAATAACGCATTTCTAGGATTCTAAACCAAGTTTCATGCAACATGAGTGCTTATAAGTTCCTCAATGAGCTTTTTACAAGTTTCACGAACTTATGAAACATCTAACAACGCGTTTCTAGGCCTGTAAACCAAGTTTCATGCAACGTGAATGATTATAAGTGTCTCAATGAGCTTTATACAAGTTTGACGAACTTATGAAACATCTAACAACGCGTTTATAGGACTCTAAACCAAGTTTCATGCAACATGAGTGCTTATAAGTGTCTCAATGAGCTTTGTACAAGTTTCACGAACTTATGAAACCTCTAACAACACGTTTCTAGGACTCTAAACCAAGTTTCATGCACAATGAGAGCTTATAAGTTCCTCAATGACCTTTGTAAAAGTTTGACGAACGTATGAAACATCTAACAACGTGTTTCTAGGACTCTAAACCAAGTTTCATGCAACATGAGTGCTTATAAGTTCTTCAATGAGCTTTGTACAAGTTTCACGAACTTATGAACATCTAACAACGCGTTTCTAGGACTCTAAACCAAGTTTCATGCAACATGAGAGCTTATAATTTCCTCAATGAGCTTTGTACAAGTTTTACGAATGTATGAAACATCTAACAACGCGTTTCTAGGACTCTAAACCAAATTTCATGCAACATGAGTGCTTATAAGTATCTCAATCAGCTTTGTACACATTTCACGAACCTATGAAACATCTTACAACGCGTTTCTAGGACTCTAAACCAAGTTTCATGCAAAATGAGAGCTTATAAGTTCCTCAATGAGCTTCGTACAAGTTTGACGAACGTATGAAACATCTAACAACGCGTTTCTAGGACTCTAAACCAAGTTTCATGCAACATGAGTGCTTATAAGTATCTCAATGAGCTTTGTACAAGTTTCACGAACCTATGAAACATCTAACAACGCGTTTCTAGGACTCTAAACCAAGTTTCATGCAACATGAGAGCTTATAAGTTCTTCAATGAGCTTTTTCCAAGTTTCACGAACTTATGAAACATCTAACAACGCGTTTCTAGGAATGTAAACCAAGTTTCATGCAACATGAATGATTATAACTGTCTCAATGAGCTTTATACAAGTTTGACGAACTTATGAAACATCTAACAACGCATTTCTAGGACTCTAAACCAAGTAATATGCAACATGAGTGCTTATAAGTGTCTCAATGAGCTTTGTACAAGTTTCACGAACTTATGAACATCTAACAACACGTTTCTAGGATTCTCAACCCAGTTTTATGCAACATGAGTGCTTATAAGTTCCTCAATGAACTTTGTACAAGTTTCACGAACTTATGAAACATCTAACAACGCGTTTCTAGGACTCTAAACCAAGTTTCATGCAACATGAGTGCTTATAAGTATCTCAATGAGCTTTGTACAAGTTTGACGAACTTATGAAACATCTAACAACACGTTTCTAGGACTCTAAACAAAGTTTCATGCAACATGAGAGCTTAAAAGTTCCTCAATGAGCTTTGTACAAGTTTGACGAACGTATGAAACATCTAACAACGCGTTTGTAGGACTCTAAACCACGTTTCATGCAACATGAGTGCTTATAAGTATCTCAATGAGCTTTTTATAAGTTTCACGAACTTATGAAACCTCTAACAACGCGTTTCTAGGACTCTAAACCAAGTTTCATGCACAATGAGAGCTTATAAGTTCCTCAATGAGCTTTGTAAAAGTTTGACGAACGTATGAAACATCTAACAACGTGTTTCTAGGACTCTAAACCGAGTTTCATGCAACATGAGTGCTTATAAGTTCTTCAATGAGCTTTGTACAAGTTTCACGAACTTATGAACATCTAACAACGCGTTTCTATGACTCTAAACCAAGTTTCATGCAACATGAGAGCTTATAAGTTCCTCAATGAGCTTTGCATAAGTTTTACGAACGTATGAAACATCTAACAACGCGTTTCTAGGATTCTAAACCAAGTTTCATGCAACATGAGTGCTTATAAGTTCATCAATGAGCTTTTTACAAGTTTCACGAATTATGAAACATCTAACAACGCGTGTCTAGGAATGTAAACCAAGTTTCATGCAACATGAATGATTATAAGTGTCTCAATGAGCTTTATACAAGTTTGACGAACTTATGAAACATCTAACAACGCATTTCTAGGACTCTAAACCAAGTAATATGCAACATGAGTGCTTATAAGTGTCTCAATGAGCTTTGTACAAGTTTTACGAACGTATGAAACATCTAACAACGCGTTTCTAGGATTCTAAACCAAGTTTCATGCAACATGAGTGCTTATAAGTTCCTCAATGAGCTTTTTACAAGTTTCACGAACTTATGAAACATCTAACAACGTGTTTCTAGGACTGTAAACCAAGTTTCATGCAACGTGAATGATTATAAGTGTCTCAATGAGCTTTATACAAGTTTGACGAACTTATGAAACATCTAACAATGCGTTTCTAGGACTCTAAACCAAGTTTCATGCAACATGAGTGCTTATTAGTGTCTCAATGAGCTTTGTACAAGTTTCACGAACTTATGAAACCTCTAACAACGCGTTTCTAGGACTCTAAACCAAGTTTCATGCACAATGAGAGCTTATAAGTTCCTCAATGAGCTTTGTAAAAGTTTGACGAACGTATGAAACATCTAACAACGTGTTTCTAGGACTCTAAACCGAGTTTCATGCAACATGAGTGCTTATAAGTTCCTCAATGAGCTTTGTACAAGTTTCACGAACTTATGAACATCTAACAACGCGTTTCTAGGACTCTAAACCAAGTTTCATGCAACATGAGAGCTTATAAGTTCGTCAATGAGCTTTGTACAAGTTTTACGAATGTATGAAACATCTAACAACGCGTTTCTAGGACTCTAAACCAAGTTTCATGCAACATGAGTGCTTATAAGTATCTCAATGAGCTTTGTACAAGTTTCACGAACCTATGAAACATCTAACAACGCGTTTCTAGGACTCTAAACCAAGTTTCATGCAACATGAGAGCTTATAAGTTCCTCAATGAGCTTTGCATAAGTTTTACGAACGTATAAAACATCTAACAACGCGTTTCTAGGATTCTAAACCAAGTTTCATGCAACATGAGTGCTTATAAGTTCCTCGATGAGCTTTTTACAAGTTTCACGAACTTATGAAACATCTAACAACGCGTTTCTAGGACTGTAAACCAAGTTTCATGCAACATGAATGATTATAAGTGTCTCAATGAGCTTTATACAAGTTTTACGAACTTATGAAACATCTAACAACGCGTTTCTAGGACTCTAAACCAAGTTTCATGCAACATGAGTGCTTATAAGTGCCACAAATAGCTTTGTACAAGTTTCACGAACTTATGAAACCTCTAACAACGCGTTTCTAGGACTCTGAAACAAGTTTCATGCAACATGAGTGCTTCTAAGTTCCTCAATGAGCTTTGTACAAGTTTGACGAACGTATGAAACATCTAACAACAGGTTTCTAGGACTCTAAACCAAGTTTCATGCAACATGAGAGCTTATAAGTTCCTCAATGAGCTTTGTACAAGTTTTACGAACGTATGAAACATCTAATAACGCATTTCTAGGATTCTAAACCAAGTTTCATGCAACATGAGTGCTTATAAGTTCCTCAATGAGCTTTTTACAAGTTTCACGAACTTATGAAACATCTAACAACGCGTTTCTAGGCTCGTAAACCAAGTTTCATGCAACGTGAATGATTATAAGTGTCTCAATGAGCTTTATACAAGTTTGACGAACTTATGAAACATCTAACAACGCGTTTATAGGACTCTAAACCAAGTTTCATGCAACATGAGTGCTTATAAGTGTCTCAATGAGCTTTGTACAAGTTTCACGAACTTATGAAACCTCTAACAACACGTTTCTAGGACTCTAAACCAAGTTTCATGCACAATGAGAGCTTATAAGTTCCTCAATGACCTTTGTAAAAGTTTGACGAACGTATGAAACATCTAACAACGTGTTTCTAGGACTCTAAACCAAGTTTCATGCAACATGAGTGCTTATAAGTTCTTCAATGAGCTTTGTACAAGTTTCACGAACTTATGAACATCTAACAACGCGTTTCTAGGACTCTAAACCAAGTTTCATGCAACATGAGAGCTTATAATTTCCTCAATGAGCTTTGTACAAGTTTTACGAATGTATGAAACATCTAACAACGCGTTTCTAGGACTCTAAACCAAATTTCATGCAACATGAGTGCTTATAAGTATCTCAATCAGCTTTGTACACAGTTTCACGAACCTATGAAACATCTTACAACGCGTTTCTAGGACTCTAAACCAAGTTTCATGCAAAATGAGAGCTTATAAGTTCCTCAATGAGCTTCGTACAAGTTTGACGAAACGTATGAAACATCTAACAACGCGTTTCTAGGACTCTAAACCAAGTTTCATGCAACATGAGTGCTTATAAGTATCTCAATGAGCTTTGTACAAGTTTCACGAACCTATGAAACATCTAACAACGCGTTTCTAGGACTCTAAACCAAGTTTCATGCAACATGAGAGCTTATAAGTTCTTCAATGAGCTTTTTCCAAGTTTCACGAACTTATGAAACATCTAACAACGCGTTTCTAGGAATGTAAACCAAGTTTCATGCAACATGAATGATTATAAGTGTCTCAATGAGCTTTATACAAGTTTGACGAACTTATGAAACATCTAACAACGCATTTCTAGGACTCTAAACCAAGTAATATGCAACATGAGTGCTTATAAGTGTCTTAATGAGCTTTGTACAAGTTTCACGAACTTATGAACATCTAACAACACGTTTCTAGGATTCTCAACCCAGTTTTATGCAACATGAGTGCTTTATAAGTTCCTCAATGAGCTTTGTACAAGTTTCACGAACTTATGAAACATCTAACAACGCGTTTCTAGGACTCTAAACCAAGTTTCATGCAACATGAGTGCTTATAAGTATCTCAATGAGCTTTGTACAAGTTTGACGAACTTATGAAACATCTAACAACACGTTTCTAGGACTCTAAACAAAGTTTCATGCAACATGAGAGCTTAAAAGTTCCTCAATGAGCTTTGTACAAGTTTGACGAACGTATGAAACATCTAACAACGCGTTTGTAGGACTCTAAACCACGTTTCATGCAACATGAGTGCTTATAAGTATCTCAATGAGCTTTTTATAAGTTTCACGAACTTATGAAACATCTAACAACACGTTTCTAAGACTCTAAACCAAGTTTCATGCAACATGAGAGCTTATAAGTTCCTCAATGAGCTTTGTACAAGTTTTACGAACGTATGAAACATCTAACAACGCGTTTCTAGGATTCTAAACCAAGTTTCATGCAACATGAGTGCTTATAAGTTCCTCAATTAGCTTTTTTTACAAGTTTCACGAACTTATGAAACATCTAACAACGCGTTTCTAGGACTCTAAACCAAGTTTCATGCAACGTGAATGATTATAAGTGTCTCAATGAGCTTTATACAAGTTTTACGAACTTATGAAACATCTAACAACGCGTTTCTAGGACTCTAAACCAAGTTTCATGCAACATGAGAGCTTATAAGTTCCTCAATGAGCTTTGTACAAGTTTTACGAACGTATGAAACATCTAACAACGCGTTTCTAGGACTCTAAACCAAGTTTCATGCAACATGAGTGCTTATAAGTATCTCAATGAGCTTTGTACAAGTTTCACGAACCTATGAAACATCTAACAACGCGTTTCTAGGACTCTAAACCAAGTTTCATGCAACATGAGAGCTTATAAGTTCCTCAATGAGCTTTGCATAAGTTTTACGAACGTATAAAACATCTAACAACGCGTTTCTAGGATTCTAAACCAAGTTTCATGCAACATGAGTGCTTATAAGTTCCTCGATGAGCTTTTTACAAGTTTCACGAACTTATGAAACATCTAACAACGCGTTTCTAGGACTCGTAAACCAAGTTTCATGCAACATGAATGATTATAAGTGTCTCAATGAGCTTTATACAAGTTTTACGAACTTATGAAACATCTAACAACGCGTTTCTAGGACTCTAAACCAAGTTTCATGCACAATGAGAGCTTATAAGTTCCTCAATGACCTTTGTAAAAGTTTGACGAACGTATGAAACATCTAACAACGTGTTTCTAGGACTCTAAACCAAGTTTCATGCAACATGAGTGCTTATAAGTTCTTCAATGAGCTTTGTACAAGTTTCACGAACTTATGAACATCTAACAACGCGTTTCTAGGACTCTAAACCAAGTTTCATGCAACATGAGAGCTTATAATTTCCTCAATGAGCTTTGTACAAGTTTTACGAATGTATGAAACATCTAACAACGCGTTTCTAGGACTCTAAACCAAATTTCATGCAACATGAGTGCTTATAAGTATCTCAATCAGCTTTGTACACAGTTTCACGAACCTATGAAACATCTTACAACGCGTTTCTAGGACTCTCTAAACCAAGTTTCATGCAAAATGAGAGCTTATAAGTTCCTCAATGAGCTTCGTACAAGTTTGACGAACGTATGAAACATCTAACAACGCGTTTCTAGGACTCTAAACCAAGTTTCATGCAACATGAGTGCTTATAAGTATCTCAATGAGCTTTGTACAAGTTTCACGAACCTATGAAACATCTAACAACGCGTTTCTAGGACTCTAAACCAAGTTTCATGCAACATGAGAGCTTATAAGTTCTTCAATGAGCTTTTTCCAAGTTTCACGAACTTATGAAACATCTAACAACGCGTTTCTAGGAATGTAAACCAAGTTTCATGCAACATGAATGATTATAACTGTCTCAATGAGCTTTATACAAGTTTGACGAACTTATGAAACATCTAACAACGCATTTCTAGGACTCTAAACCAAGTAATATGCAACATGAGTGCTTATAAGTGTCTTAATGAGCTTTGTACAAGTTTCACGAACTTATGAACATCTAACAACACGTTTCTAGGATTCTCAACCCAAGTTTTATGCAACATGAGTGCTTATAAGTTCCTCAATGAGCTTTGTACAAGTTTCACGAACTTATGAAACATCTAACAACGCGTTTCTAGGACTCTAAACCAAGTTTCATGCAACATGAGTGCTTATAAGTATCTCAATGAGCTTTTGTACAAGTTTGACGAACTTATGAAACATCTAACAACACGTTTCTAGGACTCTAAACAAAGTTTCATGCAACATGAGAGCTTAAAAGTTCCTCAATGAGCTTTGTACAAGTTTGACGAACGTATGAAACATCTAACAACGCGTTTGTAGGACTCTAAACCACGTTTCATGCAACATGAGTGCTTATAAGTATCTCAATGAGCTTTTTATAAGTTTCACGAACTTATGAAACATCTAACAACACGTTTCTAAGACTCTAAACCAAGTTTCATGCAACATGAGAGCTTATAAGTTCCTCAATGAGCTTTGTACAAGTTTTACGAACGTATGAAACATCTAACAACGCGTTTCTAGGATTTCTAAACCAAGTTTCATGCAACATGAGTGCTTATAAGTTCCTCAATTAGCTTTTTACAAGTTTCACGAACTTATGAAACATCTAACAACGCGTTTCTAGGACTGTAAACCAAGTTTCATGCAACGTGAATGATTATAAGTGTCTCAATGAGCTTTATACAAGTTTTACGAACTTATGAAACATCTAACAACGCGTTTCTAGGACTCTAAACCAAGTTTCATGCAACATGAGAGCTTATAAGTTCCTCAATGAGCTTTGTACAAGTTTTACGAACGTATGAAACATCTAACAACGCGTTTCTAGGACTCTAAACCAAGTTTCATGCAACATGAGTGCTTATAAGTATCTCAATGAGCTTTGTACAAGTTTCACGAACCTATGAAACATCTAACAACGCGTTTCTAGGACTCTAAACCAAGTTTCATGCAACATGAGAGAGCTTATAAGTTCCTCAATGAGCTTTGCATAAAGTTTTACGAACGTATAAAACATCTAACAACGCGTTTCTAGGATTCTAAACCAAGTTTCATGCAACATGAGTGCTTATAAGTTCCTCGATGAGCTTTTACAAGTTTCACGAACTTATGAAACATCTAACAACGCGTTTCTAGGACTCTAAACCAAGTTTCATGCAACATGAATGATTATAAGTGTCTCAATGAGCTTTATACAAGTTTTACGAACTTATGAAACATCTAACAACGCGTTTCTAGGACTCTAAACCAAGTTTCATGCAACATGAGTGCTTATAAGTGCCACAAATGAGCTTTGTACAAGTTTCACGAACTTATGAAACCTCTAACAACGCGTTTCTAGGACTCGAAACAAGTTTCATGCAACATGAGTGCTTATAAGTTCCTCAATGAGCTTTGTACAAGTTTGACGAACGTATGAAACATCTAACAACGCGTTTCTAGGACTCTAAACCAAGTTTCATGCAACATGAGAGCTTATAAGTTCCTCAATGAGCTTTGTACAAGTTTTACGAACGTATGAAACATCTAATAACGCATTTCTAGGATTCTAAACCAAGTTTCATGCAACATGAGTGCTTATAAGTTCCTCAATGAGCTTTTTACAAGTTTCACGAACTTATGAAACATCTAACAACGCGTTTCTAGGCCTCTAAACCAAGTTTCATGCAACGTGAATGATTATAAGTGTCTCAATGAGCTTTATACAAGTTTGACGAACTTATGAAACATCTAACAACGCGTTTATAGGACTCTAAACCAAGTTTCATGCAACATGAGTGCTTATAAGTGTCTCAATGAGCTTTGTACAAGTTTCACGAACTTATGAAACCTCTAACAACACGTTTCTAGGACTCTAAACCAAGTTTCATGCACAATGAGAGCTTATAAGTTCCTCAATGACCTTTGTAAAGTTTGACGAACGTATGAAACATCTAACAACGTGTTTCTAGGACTCTAAACCAAGTTTCATGCAACATGAGTGCTTATAAGTTCTTCAATGAGCTTTGTACAAGTTTCACGAACTTATGAACATCTAACAACGCGTTTCTAGGACTCTAAACCAAGTTTCATGCAACATGAGA
Source organism: Cochlearia excelsa (assembly GCA_963556525.1). NCBI lineage: Eukaryota > Viridiplantae > Streptophyta > Magnoliopsida > Brassicales > Brassicaceae > Cochlearia > Cochlearia excelsa. The sequence goes on along the minus strand of CAUVZT010000010.1, from coordinate 1,534,513 downwards.
GCTTATAATTTCCTCAATGAGCTTTGTACAAGTTTTACGAATGTATGAAACATCTAACAACGCGTTTCTAGGACTCTAAACCAAATTTCATGCAACATGAGTGCTTATAAGTATCTCAATCAGCTTTGTACACATTTCACGAACCTATGAAACATCTTACAACGCGTTTCTAGGACTCTAAACCAAGTTTCATGCAAAATGAGAGCTTATAAGTTCCTCAATGAGCTTCGTACAAGTTTGACGAACGTATGAAACATCTAACAACGCGTTTCTAGGACTCTAAACCAAGTTTCATGCAACATGAGTGCTTATAAGTATCTCAATGAGCTTTGTACAAGTTTCACGAACCTATGAAACATCTAACAACGCGTTTCTAGGACTCTAAACCAAGTTTCATGCAACATGAGAGCTTATAAGTTCTTCAATGAGCTTTTTCCAAGTTTCACGAACTTATGAAACATCTAACAACGCGTTTCTAGGAATGTAAACCAAGTTTCATGCAACATGAATGATTATAACTGTCTCAATGAGCTTTATACAAGTTTGACGAACTTATGAAACATCTAACAACGCATTTCTAGGACTCTAAACCAAGTAATCATGCAACATGAGTGCTTATAAGTGTCTCAATGAGCTTTGTACAAGTTTCACGAACTTATGAACATCTAACAACACGTTTCTAGGATTCTCAACCCAGTTTCATGCAACATGAGTGCTTATAAGTTCCTCAATGAGCTTTGTACAAGTTTCACGAACTTATGAAACATCTAACAACGCGTTTCTAGGACTCTAAACCAAGTTTCATGCAACATGAGTGCTTATAAGTATCTCAATGAGCTTTGTACAAGTTTGACGAACTTATGAAACATCTAACAACACGTTTCTAGGACTCTAAACAAAGTTTCATGCAACATGAGAGCTTAAAAGTTCCTCAATGAGCTTTGTACAAGTTTGACGAACGTATGAAACATCTAACAACGCGTTTGTAGGACTCTAAACCACGTTTCATGCAACATGAGTGCTTATAAGTATCTCAATGAGCTTTTTATAAGTTTCACGAACTTATGAAACATCTAACAACACGTTTCTAAGACTCTCTAAACCAAGTTTCATGCAACATGAGAGCTTATAAGTTCCTCAATGAGCTTTGTACAAGTTTTACGAACGTATGAAACATCTAACAACGCGTTTCTAGGATTCTAAACCAAGTTTCATGCAACATGAGTGCTTATAAGTTCCTCAATTAGCTTTTTACAAGTTTCACGAACTTATGAAACATCTAACAACGCGTTTCTAGGACTGTAAACCAAGTTTCATGCAACGTGAATGATTATAAGTGTCTCAATGAGCTTTATACAAGTTTGACGAACTTATGAAACATCTAACAACGCGTTTCTAGGACTCTAAACCAAGTTTCATGCAACATGAGTGCTTATTAGTGTCTCAATGAGCTTTGTACAAGTTTCACGAACTTATGAAACCCCTAACAACGCGTTTCTAGGACTCTAAACCAAGTTTCATGCACAATGAGAGCTTATAAGTTCCTCAATGAGCTTTGTAAAAGTTTGACGAACGTATGAAACATCTAACAACGTGTTTCTAGGACTCTAAATCGAGTTTCATGCAACATGAGTGCTTATAAGTTCCTCAATGAGCTTTGTACAAGTTTCACGAACTTATGAACATCTAACAACGCGTTTCTAGGACTCTAAACCAAGTTTCATGCAACATGAGAGCTTATAAGTTCCTCAATGAGCTTTGTACAAGTTTTACGAACGTATGAAACATCTAACAACGCGTTTCTAGGACTCTAAACCAAGTTTCATGCAACATGAGTGCTTATAAGTTCCCCAATGAGCTTTTTACAAGTTTCACGAACGTATGAAAAATCTAACAACGCATTTCAAGGATTCTAAACCAAGTTTCATTCAACATGAGAGCTTATAAGTTCCTCAATGAGCTTTGTACAAGTTTGACGAACGTATGAAACATCTAACAACGCGTATCTAGTACTCTAAACCAAGTTTCATGCAACATGAGTGCTTATAAGTATCTCAATGAGCTTTGTACAAGTTTCACGAACCTATGAAACATCTAACAACGCGTTTCTAGGACTCTAAACCAAGTTTCATGCAACATGAGAGCTTATAAGTTCCTCAATGAGCTTTGCATAAGTTTTAGGAACGTATGAAACATCTAACAACGCGTTTCTAGGATTCTAAACCGAGTTTCATGCAACATGAGTGCTTATAAGTTCATCAATGAGCTTTTTACAAGTTTCACGAATTATGAAACATCTAACAACGCGCGTTTCTAGGAATGTAAACCAAGTTTCATGCAACATGAATGATTATAAGTGTCTCAATGAGCTTTATACAAGTTTGACGAATTTATGAAACATCTAACAACGCATTTCTAGGACTCTAAACCAAGTAATCATGCAACATGAGTGCTTATAAGTGTCTCAATGAGCTTTGTACAAGTTTCACGAACTTATGAACATCTAACAACGCGTTTCTAGGATTCTAAACCCAGTTTCATGCAACATGAGTGCTTATAAGTTCCTCAATGAGCTTTGTACAAGTTTCACGAACTTATGAAACATCTAACAACGCGTTTCTAGGACTCTAAACTAAGTTTCATGCAACATGAGTGCTTATAAGTATCACAATGAGCTTTGTACAAGTTTGACGAACATATGAAACATCTAACAACACGTTTCTAGGACTCTAAACAAAGTTTCATGCAGCATGAGAGCTTAAAAGTTCCTCAATGAGCTTTGTACAAGTTTGACGAACGTATGAAACATCTAACAACGCGTTTGTAGGACTCTAAACCACGTTTCATGCAACATGAGTGCTTATAAGTATCTCAATGAGCTTTTTATAAGTTTCACGAACTTATGTAACATCTAACAACACGTTTCTAAGACTCTAAACCAAGTTTCATGCAACATGAGAGCTTATAAGTTCCTCAATGAGCTTTGTACAAGTTTTACGAACGTATGAAACATCTAACAACGCGTTTCTAGGATTCTAAACCAAGTTTCATGCAACATGAGTTTTTATAAGTTCCTCAATGAGCTTTTTACAAGTTTCACGAACTTATGAAACATCTAACAACGCGTTTCTAGGACTGTAAACCAAGTTTCATGCAACGTGAATGATTATAAGTGTCTCAATGAGCTTTATACAAGTTTGACGAACTTATGAAACATCTAACAACGCGTTTCTAGGACTCTAAACCAAGTTTCATGCAACATGAGTGCTTATAAGTGTCTCAATGAGCTTTGTACAAGTTTCACGAACTTATGAAACCTCTAACAACGCGTTTCTAGGACTCTAAACCAAGTTTCATGCACAATGAGAGCTTATAAGTTCCTCAATGAGCTTTGTAAAAGTTTGACGAACGTATGAAACATCTAACAACGTGTTTCTAGGACTCTAAACCGAGTTTCATGCAACATGAGTGCTTATAAGTTCCTCAATGAGCTTTGTACAAGTTTCACGAACTTATGAACATCTAACAACGCGTTTCTAGGACTCTAAACCATGTTTCATGCAACATGAGAGCTTATAAGTTCCTCAATGAGCTTTGTACAAGTTTTACGAATGTATGAAACATCCAACAACGCGTTTCTAGGACTCTAAACCAAATTTCATGCAACATGAGTGCTTATATGTATCTCAATCAGCTTTGTACAAATTTCACGAACCTATGAAACATCTTACAACGCGTTTCTAGGACTCTAAACCAAGTTTCATGCAACATGAGAGCTTATAAGTTCCTCAATGAGCTTTGCATAAGTTTTACGAACGTATGAAACATCTAACAACGCGTTTCCAGGATTCTAAACCAAGTTTCATGCAACATGAGTGCTTATAAGTTCCCCAATGAGATTTTTACAAGTTTCACGAACGTATGAAACATCTAACAACGCATTTCATGGGATTCTAAACCAAGTTTCATGCAACATGAGAGCTTATAAGTTCCTCAATGAGCTTTGTACAAGTTTGACGAACGTATGAAACATCTAATAACGCGTTTCTAGGACTCTAAACCAAGTTTCATGCAACATGAGTGCTTATAAGTATCTCAATGAGCTTTGTACAAGTTTCACGAACCTATGAAACATCTAACAGCGCGTTTCTAGGACTCTAAAGCAAGTTTCATGCAACATGAGAGCTTATAAGTTCCTCAATGAGCTTTGCATAAGTTTTACGAACGTATGAAACATCTAACAACGCGTTTCTAGGATTCTAAACCAAGTTTCATGCAACATGAGTGCTTATAAGTTCATCAATGAGCTTTTTACAAGTTTCACGAATTATGAAACATCTAACAACGCGTTTCTAGGAATGTAAACCAAGTTTCATGCAACATGAATGATTATAAGTGTCTCAATGAGCTTTATACAAGTTTGACGAACTTATGAAACATCTAACAACGCATTTCTAGGACTCTAAACCAAGTAATATGCAACATGAGTGCTTATAAGTGTCTCAATGAGCTTTGTACAAGTTTCACGAACTTATGAACATCTAACAACACGTTTCTAGGATTCTCAACCCAGTTTTATGCAACATGAGTGCTTATAAGTTCCTCAATGAGCTTTGTACAAGTTTCACGAACTTATGAAACATCTAACAACGCGTTTCTAGGACTCTAAACCAAGTTTCATGCAACATGAGTGCTTATAAGTATCTCAATGAGCTTTGTACAAGTTTGACGAACTTATGAAACATCTAACAACACGTTTCTAGGACTCTAAACAAAGTTTCATGCAACATGAGAGCTTAAAAGTTCCTCAATGAGCTTTGTACAAGTTTGACGAACGTATGAAACATCTAACAACGCGTTTGTAGGACTCTAAACCACGTTTCATGCAACATGAGTGCTTATAAGTATCTCAATGAGCTTTTATAAGTTTCACGAACTTATGAAACATCTAACAACACGTTTCTAAGACTCTAAACCAAGTTTCATGCAACATGAGAGCTTATAAGTTCCTCAATGAGCTTTGTACAAGTTTTACGAACGTATGAAACATCTAACAACGCGTTTCTAGGATTCTAAACCAAGTTTCATGCAACATGAGTGCTTATAAGTTCCTCAATTAGCTTTTTACAAGTTTCACGAACTTATGAAACATCTAACAACGCGTTTCTAGGACTGTAAACCAAGTTTCATGCAACGTGAATGATTATAAGTGTCTCAATGAGCTTTATACAAGTTTGACGAACTTATGAAACATCTAACAACGCGTTTCTAGGACTCTAAACCAAGTTTCATGCAACATGAGTGCTTATTAGTATCTCAATGAGCTTTGTACAAGTTTCACGAACTTATGAAACCTCTAACAACGCGTTTCTAGGACTCTAAACCAAGTTTCATGCACAATGAGAGCTTATAAGTTCCTCAATGAGCTTTGTAAAGTTTGACGAACGTATGAAACATCTAACAACGTGTTTCTAGGACTCTAAATCGAGTTTCATGCAACATGAGTGCTTATAAGTTCCTCAATGAGCTTTGTACAAGTTTCACGAACTTATGAACATCTAACAACGCGTTTCTAGGACTCTAAACCAAGTTTCATGCAACATGAGAGCTTATAAGTTCCTCAATGAGCTTTGTACAAGTTTTACGAACGTATGAAACATCTAACAACGCGTTTCTAGGACTCTAAACCAAATTTTATGCAACATGAGTGCTTATAAGTATCTCAATGAGGTTTGTACAAGTTTCACGAACCTATGAAACATCTAACAACGCGTTTCTAGGAATCTAAACCAAGTTTCATGCAACATGAGAGCTTATAAGTTCCTCAATGAGCTTTGCGTAAGTTTTACGAACGTATGAACATCTAACAACGCGTTTCTAGGATTCTAAACCAAGTTTCATGCAACATGAGTGCTTATAAGTTCCTCAATGAGCTTTGTACAAGTTTCACGAACTTATGAAACATCTAACAACGCGTTTCTAGGACTCTAAACCAAGTTTCATGCAACATGAGTGCTTATAAGTATCTCAATGAGCTTTGTACAAGTTTGACGAACTTATGAAACATCTAACAACACGTTTCTAGGACTCTAAACAAAGTTTCATGCAACATGAGAGCTTATAAGTTCCTCAATGAGCTTTGTACAAGTTTGACGAACGTATGAAACATCTAACAACGCGTTTGTAGGACTCTAAACCAAGTTTCATGCAACATGAGTGCTTATAAGTATCTCAATGAGCTTTTTATAAGTTTCACGAACTTATGAAACATCTAACAACACGTTTCTAAGACTCTAAACCAAGTTTCATGCAACATGAGAGCTTATAAGTTCCTCAATGAGCTTTGTACAAGTTTTACGAACGTATGAAACATCTAACAACGCGTTTCTAGGATTCTAAACCAAGTTTCATGCAACATGAGTGCTTATAAGTTCCCCAATGAGCTTTTTACAAGTTTCACGAACGTATGAAACATCTAACAACGCATTTCAAGGATTCTAAACCAAGTTTCATGCAACATGAGAGCTTATAAGTTCCTCAATGAGCTTTGTACAAGTTTGACGAACGTATGAAACATCTAACAACGCGTTTCTAGGACTCTAAACCAAGTTTCATGCAACATGAGTGCTTATAAGTATCTCAATGTTCTTTGTAGAAGTTTCACGAACCTATGAAACATCTAACAACGCGTTTCTAGGACTCTAAACCAAGTTTCATGCAACATGAGAGCTTATAAGTTCCTCAATGAGCTTTGTACAAGTTTTACGAACGTATGAAACATCTAACAACGCGTTTCTAGGATTCTAAACCAAGTTTCATGCAACATGAGTGCTTATAAGTTCCCCAATGAGCTTTTTACAAGTTTCACGAACGTATGAAACATCTAACAACGCATTTCAAGGATTCTAAACCAAGTTTCATGCAACATGAAAGCTTATAAGTTCCTCAATGAGCTTTGTACAAGTTTGACGAACGTATGAAACATCTAACAACGCGTTTGTAGGACTCTAAACCACGTTTCATGCAACATGAGTGCTTATAAGTATCTCAATGAGCTTTTTATAAGTTTCACGAACTTATGTAACATCTAACAACACGTTTCTAAGACTCTAAACCAATTTTCATGCAACATGAGAGCTTATAAGTTCCTCAATGAGCTTTGTACAAGTTTTACGAACGTATGAAACATCTAACAACGCGTTTCTAGGATTCTAAACCAAGTTTCATGCAACATGAGTTTTTATAAGTTCCTCAATGAGCTTTTTACAAGTTTCACGAACTTATGAAACATCTAACAACGCGTTTCTAGGACTCTAAACCAAGTTTCATGCAACGTGAATGATTATAAGTGTCTCAATGAGCTTTATACAAGTTTGACGAACTTATGAAACATCTAACAACGCGTTTCTAGGACTCTAAACCAAGTTTCATGCAACATGAGTGCTTATAAGTGTCTCAATGAGCTTTGTACAAGTTTCACGAACTTATGAAACCTCTAACAACGCGTTTCTAGGACTCTAAACCAAGTTTCATGCAACAATGAGAGCTTATAAGTTCCTCAATGAGCTTTGTAAAAGTTTGACGAACGTATGAAACATCTAACAACGTGTTTCTAGGACTCTAAACCGAGTTTCATGCAACATGAGTGCTTATAAGTTCCTCAATGAGCTTTGTACAAGTTTCACGAACTTATGAACATCTAACAACGCGTTTCTAGGACTCTAAACCATGTTTCATGCAACATGAGAGCTTATAAGTTCCTCAATGAGCTTTGTACAAGTTTTACGAATGTATGAAACATCCAACAACGCGTTTCTAGGACTCTAAACCAAATTTCATGCAACATGAGTGCTTATATGTATCTCAATCAGCTTTGTACAAATTTCACGAACCTATGAAACATCTTACAACGCGTTTCTAGGACTCTAAACCAAGTTTCATGCAACATGAGAGCTTATAAGTTCCTCAATGAGCTTTGCATAAGTTTTACGAACGTATGAAACATCTAACAACGCGTTTCTAGGATTCTAAACCAAGTTTCATGCAACATGAGTGCTTATAAGTTCCCCAATGAGATTTTTACAAGTTTCACGAACGTATGAAACATCTAACAACGCATTTCATGGGATTCTAAACCAAGTTTCATGCAACATGAGAGCTTATAAGTTCCTCAATGAGCTTTGTACAAGTTTGACGAACGTATGAAACATCTAATAACGCGTTTCTAGGACTCTAAACCAAGTTTCATGCAACATGAGTGCTTATAAGTATCTCAATGAGCTTTGTACAAGTTTCACGAACCTATGAAACATCTAACAGCGCGTTTCTAGGACTCTAAAGCAAGTTTCATGCAACATGAGAGCTTATAAGTTCCTCAATGAGCTTTGCATAAGTTTTACGAACGTATGAAACATCTAACAACACGTTTCTAGGATTCTAAACCAAGTTTCATGCAACATGAGTGCTTATAAGTTCATCAATGAGCTTTTTACAAGTTTCACGAATTATGAAACATCTAACAACGCGTTTCTAGGAATGTAAACCAAGTTTCATGTAACATGAATGATTATAAGTGTCTCAATGAGCTTTATACAAGTTTGACGAACTTATGAAACATCTAACAACGCATTTCTAGGACTCTAAACCAAGTAATATGCAACATGAGTGCTTATAAGTGTCTCAATGAGCTTTGTACAAGTTTCACGAACTTATGAACATCTAACAACACGTTTCTAGGATTCTCAACCCAGTTTTATGCAACATAAGTGCTTATAAGTTCCTCAATGAGCTTTGTACAAGTTTCACGAACTTATGAAACATCTAACAACGCGTTTCTAGGACTCTAAACCAAGTTTCATGCAACATGAGTGCTTATAAGTATCTCAATGAGCTTTGTACAAGTTTGACGAACTTATGAAACATCTAACAACACGTTTCTAGGACTCTAAACAAAGTTTCATGCAACATGAGAGCTTAAAAGTTCCTCAATGAGCTTTGTACAAGTTTGACGAACGTATGAAACATCTAACAACGCGTTTGTAGGACTCTAAACCACGTTTCATGCAACATGAGTGCTTATAAGTATCTCAATGAGCTTTTTATAAGTTTCACGAACTTATGAAACATCTAACAACACGTTTCTAAGACTCTAAACCAAGTTTCATGCAACATGAGAGCTTATAAGTTCCTCAATGAGCTTTGTACAAGTTTTACGAACGTATGAAACATCTAACAACGCGTTTCTAGGATTCTAAACCAAGTTTCATGCAACATGAGTGCTTATAAGTTCCTCAATTAGCTTTTTACAAGTTTCACGAACTTATGAAACATCTAACAACGCGTTTCTAGGACTCTAAACCAAGTTTCATGCAACGTGAATGATTATAAGTGTCTCAATGAGCTTTATACAAGTTTGACGAACTTATGAAACATCTAACAACGCGTTTCTAGGACTCTAAACCAAGTTTCATGCAACATGAGTGCTTATTAGTATCTCAATGAGCTTTGTACAAGTTTCACGAACTTATGAAACCTCTAACAACGCGTTTCTAGGACTCTAAACCAAGTTTCATGCACAATGAGAGCTTATAAGTTCCTCAATGAGCTTTGTAAAAGTTTGACGAACGTATGAAACATCTAACAACGTGTTTCTAGGACTCTAAATCGAGTTTCATGCAACATGAGTGCTTATAAGTTCCTCAATGAGCTTTGTACAAGTTTCACGAACTTATGAACATCTAACAACGCGTTTCTAGGACTCTAAACCAAGTTTCATGCAACATGAGAGCTTATAAGTTCCTCAATGAGCTTTGTACAAGTTTTACGAACGTATGAAACATCTAACAACGCGTTTCTAGGACTCTAAACCAAATTTTATGCAACATGAGTGCTTATAAGTATCTCAATGAGGTTTGTACAAGTTTCACGAACCTATGAAACATCTAACAACGCGTTTCTAGGAATCTAAACCAAGTTTCATGCAACATGAGAGCTTATAAGTTCCTCAATGAGCTTTGCGTAAGTTTTATGAACGTATGAACATCTAACAACGCGTTTCTAGGATTCTAAACCCAGTTTCATGCAACATGAGTGCTTATAAGTTCCTCAATGAGCTTTGTACAAGTTTCACGAACTTATGAAACATCTAACAACGCGTTTCTAGGACTCTAAACCAAGTTTCATGCAACATGAGAGCTTATAAGTTCCTCAATGAGCTTTGTACAAGTTTGACGAACGTATGAAACATCTAACAACGCGTTTGTAGGACTCTAAACCAAGTTTCATGCAACATGAGTGCTTATAAGTATCTCAATGAGCTTTTTATAAGTTTCACGAACTTATGAAACATCTAACAACACGTTTCTAAGACTCTAAACCAAGTTTCATGCAACATGAGAGCTTATAAGTTCCTCAATGAGCTTTGTACAAGTTTTACGAACGTATGAAACATCTAACAACGCGTTTCTAGGATTCTAAACCAAGTTTCATGCAACATGAGTGCTTATAAGTTCCCCAATGAGCTTTTTACAAGTTTCACGAACGTATGAAACATCTAACAACGCATTTCAAGGATTCTAAACCAAGTTTCATGCAACATGAGAGCTTATAAGTTCCTCAATGAGCTTTGTACAAGTTTGACGAACGTATGAAACATCTAACAACGCGTTTCTAGGACTCTAAACCAAGTTTCATGAAACATGAGTGCTTATAAGTATCTCAATGTTCTTTGTAGAAGTTTCACGAACCTATGAAACATCTAACAACGCGTTTCTAGGACTCTAAACCAAGTTTCATGCAACATGAGAGCTTATAAGTTCCTCAATGAGCTTTGCATAAGTTTTACGAACGTATGAAACATCTAACAACGCGTTTCTAGGATTCTAAACCAAGTTTCATGCAACATGAGTGCTTATAAGTTCATCAATGAGCTTTTTACAAGTTTCACGAATTATGAAACATCTAACAACGCGTGTCTAGGAATGTAAACCAAGTTTCATGCAACATGAATGATTATAAGTGTCTCAATGAGCTTTATACAAGTTTGACGAACTTATGAAACATCTAACAACGCATTTCTAGGACTCTAAACCAAGTAATATGCAACATGAGTGCTTATAAGTGTCTCAATGAGCTTTGTTCAAGTTTCACGAACTTATGAACATCTAACAACGCGTTTCTAGGATTCTAAACCCAGTTTTATGCAACATGAGTGCTTATAAGTTCCTCAATGAGCTTTGTACAAGTTTCACGAACTTATGAAACATCTAACAACGCGTTTCTAGGACTCTAAACCAAGTTTCATGCAACATGAGAGCTTATAAGTTCCTCAATGAGCTTTGTACAAGTTTGACGAACGTATGAAACATCTAACAACGCGTTTGTAGGACTCTAAACCAAGTTTCATGCAACATGAGTGCTTATAAGTATCTCAATGAGCTTTTTATAAGTTTCACGAACTTATGAAACATCTAACAACACGTTTCTAAGACTCTAAACCAAGTTTCATGCAACATGAGAGCTTATAAGTTCCTCAATGAGCTTTGTACAAGTTTTACGAACGTATGAAACATCTAACAACGCGTTTCTAGGATTCTAAACCAAGTTTCATGCAACATGAGTGCTTATAAGTTCCTCCAATGAGCTTTTTACAAGTTTCACGAACGTATGAAACATCTAACAACGCATTTCAAGGATTCTAAACCAAGTTTCATGCAACATGAGAGCTTATAAGTTCCTCAATGAGCTTTGTACAAGTTTGACGAACGTATGAAACATCTAACAACGCGTTTCTAGGACTCTAAACCAAGTTTCATGCAACATGAGTGCTTATAAGTATCTCAATGTTCTTTGTAGAAGTTTCACGAACCTATGAAACATCTAACAACGCGTTTCTAGGACTCTAAACCAAGTTTCATGCAACATGAGAGCTTATAAGTTCCTCAATGAGCTTTGCATAAGTTTTACGAACGTATGAAACATCTAACAACGCGTTTCTAGGATTCTAAACCAAGTTTCATGCAACATGAGTGCTTATAAGTTCATCAATGAGCTTTTACAAGTTTCACGAATTATGAAACATCTAACAACGCGTGTCTAGGAATGTAAACCAAGTTTCATGCAACATGAATGATTATAAGTGTCTCAATGAGCTTTATACAAGTTTGACGAACTTATGAAACATCTAACAACGCATTTCTAGGAGTGCTTACTCTAAACCAAGTAATTTCATGCAACATGAGTGCTTAAAGTTCCTCAATGAGCTTTGTACAAGTTTCACGAACTTATGAAACATCTAACAACGCGTTTCTAGGACTCTAAACCAAGTTTCATGCAACATGAGTGCTTATAAGTATCTCAATGAGCTTTGTACAAGTTTGACGAACTTATGAAACATCTAACAACACGTTTCTAGGACTCTAAACAAAGTTTCATGCAACATGAGAGCTTAAAAGTTCCTCAATGAGCTTTGTACAAGTTTGACGAACTTATGAAACATCTAACAACACGTTTCTAAGACTCTAAACCAAGTTTCATGCAACATGAGAGCTTATAAGTTCCTCAATGAGCTTTGTACAAGTTTTACGAACGTATGAAACATCTAACAACGCGTTTCTAGGATTCTAAACCAAGTTTCATGCAACATGAGTGCTTATAAGTTCCTCAATGAGCTTTTTACAAGTTTCACGAACTTATGAAACATCTAACAACGCGTTTCAAGGACTGTAAACCAAGTTTCATGCAACGTGAATGATTATAAGTGTCTCAATGATCTTTATACAAGTTTGACGAACTTATGAAACATCTAACAACGCGTTTCTAGGACTCTAAACCAAGTTTCATGCAACATGAGTGCTTATAAGTGTCTCAATGAGCTTTGTACAAGTTTCACGAACTTATGAAACCTCTAACAACGCGTTTGTAGGACTCTAAACCAAGTTTTATGCACAATGAGAGAGCTTATAAGTTCCTCAATGAGCTTTGTAAAAGTTTGACGAACGTATGAAACATCTAACAACGCGTGTTTCTAGGACTCTAAATCGAGTTTCATGCAACATGAGTGCTTATAAGTTCCTCAATGAGCTTTGTACAAGTTTCACGAACTTATGAACATCTAACAACGCGTTTCTAGGACTCTAAACCAAGTTTCATGCAACATGAGAGCTTATAAGTTCCTCAATGAGCTTTGTACAAGTTTTACGAACGTATGAAACATCTAACAACGCGTTTCTAGGACTCTAAACCAAGTTTCATGCAACATGAGTGCTTATAAGTTCCCCAATGAGCTTTTTACAAGTTTCACGAACGTATGAAAAATCTAACAACGCATTTCAAGGATTCTAAACCAAGTTTCATTCAACATGAGAGCTTATAAGTTCCTCAATGAGCTTTGTACAAGTTTGACGAACGTATGAAACATCTAACAACGCGTATCTAGTACTCTAAACCAAGTTTCATGCAACATGAGTGCTTATAAGTATCTCAATGAGCTTTGTACAAGTTTCACGAACCTATGAAACATCTAACAACGCGTTTCTAGGACTCTAAACCAAGTTTCATGCAACATGAGAGCTTATAAGTTCCTCAATGAGCTTTGCATAAGTTTTAGGAACGTATGAAACATCTAACAACGCGTTTCTAGGATTCTAAACCGAGTTTCATGCAACATGAGTGCTTATAAGTTCATCAATGAGCTTTTTACAAGTTTCACGAATTATGAAACATCTAACAACGCGTTTCTAGGAATGTAAACCAAGTTTCATGCAACATGAATGATTATAAGTGTCTCAATGAGCTTTATACAAGTTTGACGAATTTATGAAACATCTAACAACGCATTTCTAGGACTCTAAACCAAGTAATATGCAACATGAGTGCTTATAAGTGTCTCAATGAGCTTTGTACAAGTTTCACGAACTTATGAACATCTAACAACGCGTTTCTAGGATTCTAAACCCAGTTTCATGCAACATGAGTGCTTATAAGTTCCTCAATGAGCTTTGTACAAGTTTCACGAACTTATGAAACATCCAACAACGCGTTTCTAGGACTCTAAACTAAGTTTCATGCAACATGAGTTCTTATAAGTATCACAATGAGCTTTGTACAAGTTTGACGAACATATGAAACATCTAACAACACGTTTCTAGGACTCTAAACAAAGTTTCATGCAGCATGAGAGCTTAAAAGTTCCTCAATGAGCTTTGTACAAGTTTGACGAACGTATGAAACATCTAACAACGCGTTTGTAGGACTCTAAACCACGTTTCATGCAACATGAGTGCTTATAAGTATCTCAATGAGCTTTTTTATAAGTTTCACGAACTTATGTAACATCTAACAACACGTTTCTAAGACTCTAAACCAAGTTTCATGCAACATGAGAGCTTATAAGTTCCTCAATGAGCTTTGTACAAGTTTTACGAACGTATGAAACATCTAACAACGCGTTTCTAGGATTCTAAACCAAGTTTCATGCAACATGAGTTTTTATAAGTTCCTCAATGAGCTTTTTACAAGTTTCACGAACTTATGAAACATCTAACAACGCGTTTCTAGGACGTAAACCAAGTTTCATGCAACGTGAATGATTATAAGTGTCTCAATGAGCTTTATACAAGTTTGACGAACTTATGAAACATCTAACAACGCGTTTCTAGGACTCTAAACCAAGTTTCATGCAACATGAGTGCTTATAAGTGTCTCAATGAGCTTTGTACAAGTTTCACGAACTTATGAAACCTCTAACAACGCGTTTCTAGGACTCTAAACCAAGTTTCATGCACAATGAGAGCTTATAAGTTCCTCAATGAGCTTTGTAAAAGTTTGACGAACGTATGAAACATCTAACAACGTGTTTCTAGGACTCTAAACCGAGTTTCATGCAACATGAGTGCTTATAAGTTCCTCAATGAGCTTTGTACAAGTTTCACGAACTTATGAACATCTAACAACGCGTTTCTAGGACTCTAAACCATGTTTCATGCAACATGAGAGCTTATAAGTTCCTCAATGAGCTTTGTACAAGTTTTACGAATGTATGAAACATCCAACAACGCGTTTCTAGGACTCTAAACCAAATTTCATGCAACATGAGTGCTTATATGTATCTCAATCAGCTTTGTACAAATTTCACGAACCTATGAAACATCTTACAACGCGTTTCTAGGACTCTAAACCAAGTTTCATGCAACATGAGAGCTTATAAGTTCCTCAATGAGCTTTGCATAAGTTTTACGAACGTATGAAACATCTAACAACGCGTTTTCAGGATTCTAAACCAAGTTTCATGCAACATGAGTGCTTATAAGTTCCCCAATGAGATTTTTACAAGTTTCACGAACGTATGAAACATCTAACAATGCATTTCATGGGATTCTAAACCAAGTTTCATGCAACATGAGAGCTTATAAGTTCCTCAATGAGCTTTGTACAAGTTTGACGAACGTATGAAACATCTAATAACGCGTTTCTAGGACTCTAAAAACCAAGTTTCATGCAACATGAGTGCTTATAAGTATCTCAATGAGCTTTGTACAAGTTTCACGAACCTATGAAACATCTAACAGCGCGCGTTTCTAGGACTCTAAAGCAAGTTTCATGCAACATGAGAGCTTATAAGTTCCTCAATGAGCTTTGCATAAGTTTTACGAACGTATGAAACATCTAACAACGCGTTTCTAGGATTCTAAACCAAGTTTCATGCAACATGAGTGCTTATAAGTTCATCAATGAGCTTTTTACAAGTTTCACGAATTATGAAACATCTAACAACGCGTTTCTAGGAATGTAAACCAAGTTTCATGCAACATGAATGATTATAAGTGTCTCAATGAGCTTTATACAAGTTTGACGAACTTATGAAACATCTAACAACGCATTTCTAGGACTCTAAACCAAGTAATATGCAACATGAGTGCTTATAAGTGTCTCAATGAGCTTTGTACAAGTTTCACGAACTTATGAACATCTAACAACACGTTTCTAGGATTCTCAACCCAGTTTTATGCAACATGAGTGCTTATAAGTTCCTCAATGAGCTTTGTACAAGTTTCACGAACTTATGAAACATCTAACAACGCGTTTCTAGGACTCTAAACCAAGTTTCATGCAACATGAGTGCTTATAAGTATCTCAATGAGCTTTGTACAAGTTTGACGAACTTATGAAACATCTAACAACACGTTTCTAGGACTCTAAACAAAGTTTCATGCAACATGAGAGCTTAAAAGTTCCTCAATGAGCTTTGTACAAGTTTGACGAACGTATGAAACATCTAACAACGCGTTTGTAGGACTCTAAACCACGTTTCATGCAACATGAGTGCTTATAAGTATCTCAATGAGCTTTTTATAAGTTTCACGAACTTATGAAACATCTAACAACACGTTTCTAAGACTCTAAACCAAGTTTCATGCAACATGAGAGCTTATAAGTTCCTCAATGAGCTTTGTACAAGTTTTACGAACGTATGAAACATCTAACAACGCGTTTCTAGGATTCTAAACCAAGTTTCATGCAACATGAGTGCTTATAAGTTCCTCAATTAGCTTTTTACAAGTTTCACGAACTTATGAAACATCTAACAACGCGTTTCTAGGACTGTAAACCAAGTTTCATGCAACGTGAATGATTATAAGTGTCTCAATGAGCTTTATACAAGTTTGACGAACTTATGAAACATCTAACAACGCGTTTCTAGGACTCTAAACCAAGTTTCATGCAACATGAGTGCTTATTAGTATCTCAATGAGCTTTGTAGAAGTTTCACGAACTTATGAAACCTCTAACAACGCGTTTCTAGGACTCTAAACCAAGTTTCATGCACAATGAGAGCTTATAAGTTCCCCAATGAGCTTTGTAAAAGTTTGACGAACGTATGAAACATCTAACAACGTGTTTCTAGGACGAGTCTAAATGAGTGCTTATAAGTTCCTCAGAGCTTTGTACAAGTTTCACGAACTTATGAACATCTAACAACGCGTTTCTAGGACTCTAAACCAAGTTTCATGCAACATGAGAGCTTATAAGTTCCTCAATGAGCTTTGTACAAGTTTTACGAACGTATGAAACATCTAACAACGCGTTTCTAGGACTCTAAACCAAATTTTATGCAACATGAGTGCTTATAAGTATCTCAATGAGGTTTGTACAAGTTTCACGAACCTATGAAACATCTAACAACGCGTTTCTAGGAATCTAAACCAAGTTTCATGCAACATGAGAGCTTATAAGTTCCTCAATGAGCTTTGCGTAAGTTTTACGAACGTATGAACATCTAACAACGCGTTTCTAGGATTCTAAACCCAGTTTCATGCAACATGAGTGCTTATAAGTTCCTCAATGAGCTTTGTACAAGTTTCACGAACTTATGAAACATCTAACAACGCGTTTCTAGGACTCTAAACCAAGTTTCATGCAACATGAGTGCTTATAAGTATCTCAATGAGCTTTGTACAAGTTTGACGAACTTATGAAACATCTAACAACACGTTTCTAGGACTCTAAACAAAGTTTCATGCAACATGAGAGCTTATAAGTTCCTCAATGAGCTTTGTACAAGTTTGACGAACGTATGAAACATCTAACAACGCGTTTGTAGGACTCTAAACCAAGTTTCATGCAACATGAGTGCTTATAAGTATCTCAATGAGCTTTTTATAAGTTTCACGAACTTATGAAACATCTAACAACACGTTTCTAAGACTCTAAACCAAGTTTCATGCAACATGAGAGCTTATAAGTTCCTCAATGAGCTTTGTACAAGTTTTACGAACGTATGAAACATCTAACAACGCGTTTCTAGGATTCTAAACCAAGTTTCATGCAACATGAGTGCTTATAAGTTCCCCAATGAGCTTTTTACAAGTTTCACGAACGTATGAAACATCTAACAACGCATTTCAAGGATTCTAAACCAAGTTTCATGCAACATGAGAGCTTATAAGTTCCTCAATGAGTTTTGTACAAGTTTGACGAACGTATGAAACATCTAACAACGCGTTTCTAGGACTCTAAACCAAGTTTCATGCAACATGAGTGCTTATAAGTATCTCAATGTTCTTTGTAGAAGTTTCACGAACCTATGAAACATCTAACAACGCGTTTCTAGGACTCTAAACCAAGTTTCATGCAACATGAGAGCTTATAAGTTCCTCAATGAGCTTTGCATAAGTTTTACGAACGTATGAAACATCTAACAACGCGTTTCTAGGATTCTAAACCAAGTTTCATGCAACATGAGTGCTTATAAGTTCATCAATGAGCTTTTTACAAGTTTCACGAATTATGAAACATCTAACAACGCGTGTCTAGGAATGTAAACCAAGTTTCATGCAACATGAATGATTATAAGTGTCTCAATGAGCTTTATACAAGTTTGACGAACTTATGAAACATCTAACAACGCATTTCTAGGACTCTAAACCAAATAATATGCAACATGAGTGCTTATAAGTGTCTCAATGAGCTTTGTACAAGTTTCACGAACTTATGAACATCTAACAACGCGTTTCTAGGATTCTAAACCCAGTTTTATGCAACATGAGTGCTTATAAGTTCCTCAATGAGCTTTGTACAAGTTTCACGAACTTATGAAACATCTAACAACGCGTTTCTAGGACTCTAAACCAAGTTTCATGCAACATGAGTGCTTATAAGTATCTCAATGAGCTTTGTACAAGTTTGACGAACTTATGAAACATCTAACAACACGTTTCTAGGACTCTAAACAAAGTTTCATGCAACATGAGAGCTTAAAAGTTCCTCAATGAGCTTTGTACAAGTTTGACGAACTTATGAAACATCTAACAACACGTTTCTAAGACTCTAAACCAAGTTTCATGCAACATGAGAGCTTATAAGTTCCTCAATGAGCTTTGTACAAGTTTTACGAACGTATGAAACATCTAACAACGCGTTTCTAGGATTCTAAACCAAGTTTCATGCAACATGAGTGCTTATAAGTTCCTCAATGAGCTTTTTACAAGTTTCACGAACTTATGAAACATCTAACAACGCGTTTCAAGGGACTCGTAAACCAAGTTTCATGCAACGTGAATGATTATAAGTGTCTCAATGATCTTTATACAAGTTTGACGAACTTATGAAACATCTAACAACGCGTTTCTAGGACTCTAAACCAAGTTTCATGCAACATGAGTGCTTATAAGTGTCTCAATGAGCTTTGTACAAGTTTCACGAACTTATGAAACCTCTAACAACGCGTTTGTAGGACTCTAAACCAAGTTTTATGCACAATGAGAGCTTATAAGTTCCTCAATGAGCTTTGTAAAATTTTGACGAACGTATGAAACATCTAACAACGTGTTTCTAGGACTCTAAACCGAGTTTCATGCAACATGAGTGCTTATAAGTTTCTCAATGAGCTTTGTACAAGTTTCACGAACTTATGAACATCTAACAACTCGTTTCTAGGACTCTAAACCAAGTTTCATGCAACATGAGAGCTTATAAGTTCCTCAATGAGCTTTTTACAAGTTTTACGAACGTATGAAACATCTAACAACGCGTTTCTAGGACTCTAAACCAAATATTATGCAACATGAGTGCTTATAAGTATCTCAATGAGCTTTGTACAAGTTTCACGAACTTATGAAACATCTAACAACGCGTTTCTAGGACTCTAAACCAAGTTTCATGCAACATGAGAGCTTATAAGTTCCTCAATGAGCTTTGCGTAAGTTTTACGAACGTATGAACATCTAACAACGCGTTTCTAGGATTCTAAACCCAGTTTCATGCAACATGAGTGCTTATAAGTTCCTCAATGAGCTTTGTACAAGTTTCACGAACTTATGAAACATCTAACAACGCGTTTCTAGGACTCTAAACCAAGTTTCATGCAACATGAGTGCTTATAAGTATCTCAATGAGCTTTGTACAAGTTTGACGAACGTATGAAACATCTAACAACGCGTTTGTAGGACTCTTAACCAAGTTGCATGCAACATGAGTGCTTATAAGTATCTCAATGAGCTTTTTATAAGTTTCAAGAACTTATGAAACATCTAACAACACGTTTCTAAGACTCTAAACCAAGTTTCATGCAACATGAGAGCTTATAAGTTCCTCAATGAGCTTTGTACAAGTTTTACGAACGTATGAAACATCTAACAACGCGTTTCTAGGATTCTAAACCAAGTTTCATGCAACATGAGTGCTTATAAGTTCCTCAATGAGCTTTTTACAAGTTTCACGAACTTATGAAACATCTAACAACGCGTTTCAAGGACTGTAAACCAAGTTTCATGCAACGTGAATGATTATAAGTGTCTCAATGATCTTTATACAAGTTTGACGAACTTATGAAACATCTAACAACGCGTTTCTAAGACTCTAAACCAAGTTTCATACAACATGAGTGCTTATAAGTGTCTCAATGAGCTTTGTACAAGTTTCACGAACTTATGAAACCTCTAACAACGCGTTTGTAGGACTCTAAACCAAGTTTCATGCACAATGAGAGCTTATAAGTTCCTCAATGAGCTTTATAAAAGTTTGACGAACGTATGAAACATCTAACAACATGTTTCTAGGACTCTAAACCGAGTTTCATGCAACATGAGTGCTTATAAGTTCCTCAATGAGCTTTGTACAAGTTTCACGAACTTATGAACATCTAACAACTCGTTTCTAGGACTCTAAACCAAGTTTCATGCAACATGAGAGCTTATAAGTTCCTCAATGAGCTTTTTACAAGTTTTACGAACGTATGAAACATCTAACAACGCGTTTCTAGGACTCTAAACCAAATTTTATGCAACATGAGTGCTTATAAGTATCTCAATGAGCTTTGTACAAGTTTCACGAACTTATGAAACATCTAACAACGCGTTTCTAGGACTCTAAACCAAGTTTCATGCAACATGAGAGCTTATAAGTTCCTCAATGAGCTTTGCGTAAGTTTTACGAACGTATGAACATCTAACAACGCGTTTCTAGGATTCTAAACCCAGTTTCATGCAACATGAGTGCTTATAAGTTCCTCAATGAGCTTTGTACAAGTTTCACGAACTTATGAAACATCTAACAACGCGTTTCTAGGACTCTAAACCAAGTTTCATGCGAGATGAGTGCTTATAAGTATCTCAATGAGCTTTGTACAAGTTTGACGAACTTATGAAACATCTAACAACACGTTTCTAGGACTCTAAACAAAGTTTCATGCAACATGAGAGCTTATAAGTGTTGAGACTAATGGTAACCCATAAGGGCATTATGTCAAAACATATGAAGATGACAAGATGTGGAGTATCGACCAAAGGTATCGGTCAAGAATGTGACCGATACAAAGTGGCGAGACCTATATCGGTAAGGTGTACTGGTCTAGAGTAACCGATACAAGATGAAGTCGATATGGCTAAGTAGAAAGACTTGTATCGGTCAAGTATATCGGGCCACACTTGGCCGATACATTCAAACTGCGTTCTCCCAACGGTCGGATCCGGCTCATATCGGTCGGATCATATCGGCCACACTTGGCCGATACATTTGAACAAATATAGCCGTTACACACTCTCTCTTATCTCTAAACGGCTATATGCCATTGTAATCTCTATATAAGCTGTGCAAGCTCTATTGTAAACATCAAGGAGGTATATCCTCTCTTCTACATTAATACAAAACTCTCTTTATACATTGTTCTCTCTTAATCTCTTAATCTCTTTTAATCTCTCACTAAACTCTCCACACAAACTCTCACGGATTCTCCCAATACTCTTCGAGTCTCACAAGCTCATGATTCTCTCATCCTTATACTCGAATTCCAACATGGTATCAGAGCAAGGTTTTTGAGACCCATAGGTAAGTCGCTTCCGCTATTCTCCTCTCTTTAATTAGCTTATAAACACAAGGATCTAGGGGAGAAGAGGAATGACCAAGATCCGCTTGTTTAAAGCACTAAGATCTTGGTGAATCAATTCTCCTCTTAGGAAGTGAACCATGATCTCTTTGTCTCTTAATGAGTAAAGAGACATGTTGAATCCAAGCTCCTTTCAAGAACAATTCAATCAAAACCGAATCATAGTGAGCATAAATCAATGGATTTAGCTCCATGATGTTTTTGGTTGAGTTGTTCTTAAAGATCCTTGTTAGGCCGAAAGTTAGTGGATGAGAATCATTGTTCCCTCACTCTTATGAGTTCAAAAGGGACATTGATGAATCCAAATAGCCTAGGCATATAAGCAATGAACAAGTATTCAAAGCATCAAAGCTTGAAACTTGGGAGCTAAAAGAGTTAGAGAACCTTGTTATTGTCTCCTTTGAGGACAAATAACTTGTTGAATCCAACACTCTATAGTTTTTAGCCGAAAGCATAGAGGATGAGAACCATGGATTCCCCACTCTTATGAGTCCAAAGGGAACCATGTTGAATCCAAGACCATCTAAGCTTAGGCATTTTTTAGAAGCCGAAAGCATAGAGGATGAGAACCATGGATTCCCCACTCTTATGAGTCCAAAGGGAACCATGTTGAGATCCAAGGCCATCTAAGCTTAGGCACTTTTAGAAGCCGAAAGCAAAGAGGATGAGAACCATGGATTCCCCACTCTTATGAGTCCAAAGGGAACCATGTTGAATCCAAATCGGACTTTGCTTAGGCATGTTTAGACTATGAACAAGTATTCAAGAACAAAACTTGAAACTTGCGAGTCAAAAGGGTTTGTGAACCTTGTGTGCTCACTCTTAGGAGTCCAAAGCCACTTGATGAATCCAAAACTCTTTCCTTTTATGCTTCAAACAAGACCTTTGGAAAGTGAACCATGATCCGCTTAACTCTTAGTGAGTAAAGGACATGTTGAATCCAATTTCCTTGGTAAGTACAAGACAATCAAAACACAATCATTGTTAGCATAAATCAACAAGGTTTAGCTACATGATAGTTTTGGTTGTATTGTTCTTTAAGGTCCTTGTCTAACCCAAGACTAATGGATGAGAACCATGGCTTCTAAAAGAACCATGATGAATCCAATACCATGAAAGTTTCGGTTTAAAAGCATGTTCTTGGTCCAAATTTAAGATCTAGGATACAAGGTTCACTTATGTCTTTGTCCAAGACCAAACCACTAGTCCTTGTTTGGTGAAGTGGTTTGAATCTTGGTGAAAGGCTAAGTGAATTTCAAACCTTGGTTAATCCAAAAGATCTTCGGTTTAATCAAAAGGGTAAGGTACCAAGACCCGCTTGTGATAAAGCTCTTAAGGTCTATGGTATCCAAAACTCTCTTAGAGGGAAGAGAACCAAGCCTCCATAAGTGTTAATAAAACACCGAGAGCTTGATGAATCCTTCATAACCTCGGGCTAACATGAGTCTATAAAGAGATCCATGACCACTTGAAAGGTGATACTTTAAAGGGTCATGATGAATCCATCTTTAGACTCATGGGGAAATGATTCACTACATTAACATCTATATAAGGTGAAGATGGAATGATGATCTATGTTTTAAGATCATGGTCCGCCATTGTGCACAAAAGACCATGGTCCCTTGTTGCTAACTTGAATCTATGTGTAGGTAAAGAAGCAAACAAGAGAATTTCTCAATGACCATCATCTCAAGGAACCAAACCAAAAAGGGCCAATTCTAAAACCTTAACTATCTATAATTGTCTATAATTGTTATTTGCTTTGAACCTCTCGGATTAATTGTGTGCAAACCATGGAAACTAGAACTAGACCTTGAACTTGTGGTAGGATACATATATACTCGAGCTTAGTCAAATGTCTTAGGGGAATTTATTGATCTAAGGCTTAAGCTCTCCTTGTTTTTCCTCCCTTGTACTTGGTTCTAGTAGTTAAGTGGTTTGTATTTCAAGTATGTCACTAACATTGCCGATTACCATTGTTATTAAACTCCCTTTGATCTTTGTGATGATGTAGGATCATCATCTCTAAAAGTCAAGCAAGGAATCAACAATGAGAATCCCTAAGCATTGCTATGTGACTAGAAAATGTGAAAATAAAAGAGGAGGTAAAGGGTAATAGAAGTGCAAAGGAAGGTTTCCCAAAGAGAAGATGAGAACCCTTTCTCACCAAGCTTGTGAAGAACAAAGCCGAGAAAGGAACCAAACAATCAAGGGATTACTCCATCTTGATCATAAGGGGGGAAAAGAAAGTGTTAAATCACATATCTTCCTTCATGATCAATTTGGAGAATCACTCAAAGCGGCTAAAGCATCTTCACCAAAAGTGCAAAGCTTCATCTATCCATTTCATCATCCATCACTCCCGGCCAAAGTATCAAGTAGGACTAAGCCGCCACTACCACCAATCCGGCTAAGTATTGACTAAAGTACCAAGAAGGACGAAGTCAATACAAAGCTCTCATTCTCGGCTAAAGTACCAAGAAGGACGAAGCCTCCACAACCAATCCATATCGGCTTAAGTACCAACAAGATACAAGGCCAAAGTTTCTTTGGAACAAAGAAGAATCATCATTTGGCTAAATGCACTTGGAGAATGCTAAAGTGTCCCAAGATGTAAAGAGCTCTCATCAATCATTCGGTCAAGTCTCTACAAGAAGCAAGACCATCATCATCATCAACATTAGGCTCGGCCAAGTACATGGCAAAGACTAAACCGAGCCATTCATGCCCTAGAAAGAGACCGATGAATCAACATGACCAATCGGCTCTACTCACTATCGGCCAAAGCAACTACCAAGTGCAAGGCCTAATCTTGTTACTCGGCTTATGCATCTATCAAGAGATAAGCCAAAATACTCCGACAAATCCTTGTTCCAACCGCACAAAGAAGAAAGCAAGACTTCAAGAAGAAGCCAAAGCTCAAACCTAGATGCGGCTACAAGGACAAGTCATTCCTCTACAAACTAAAGGCTGTCCCTTAACACTCTCTCTTTATTATGATCCGTATTCTCATAAGAACTAGAGCCGCATCACATAATCTTGCTTAGTTCTTGATGAATCTAATCATTGCCCTTGTTAAAAGTTGTTTAGTCTATTAGGCCTAAATAAAATCATTTGAAATTTGTTAAAGAACTTAGGTTTAAATAACAAAATTACTCATTGGTTTATTAGTTGCATCTAGACTTAAGCTTCTTATGTGCATTTCTATCTAAGCGTATCAAGTTAACCCTTTCACTAAGCTTTACACCTTTCTTGAATCCTTTGAAGGTTAAAAGAAGTGAGAGCCAAGTGATCATTCTCGGTTGCTTGAATGACAAGAAGAATGCCATCAAGGAGAAATCAAGAGAAGAAAGGAGGAAGCCATGAGTGTTCGGTCAAAATCCACACCCAAGCTTGTGAAGAACAAAGCCGTGGAAAGGAATCAAATCAAAGTCTCACACCAAAGTTTGTGAAGAACAAACCGTGAAGACCAAATCAAGTATCCAAAGAACCCCTCATTGAAGAACACGGCAAAGTCAAGAAGATCAAACCGGTTCTATCTTAAGGGGGAGTTTCGGCCAAGTCAAGAAGATAAAGGCCAAGATTAAGAAGACCCCTATTGCAAAGACTTACACTCTTTTTCCCCTTAGTAATGCTTTTATCCCAAGTGGTTTTGCTTACTAAGGGTTTTAATGAGGTTTGTCTAAGCGATTTCCAATCTTAGCCATTTCATTAGGCTAAGCTTGAGGGGGAGTGTTGAGACTAATGGTAACCCATAAGGGCATTATGTCAAAACATATGAAGATGACAAGATGTGGAGTATCGACCAAAGGTATCGGTCAAGAATGTGACCGATACAAAGTGGCGAGACCTATATCGGTAAGGTGTACTGGTCTAGAGTAACCGATACAAGATGAAGTCGATATGGCTAAGAGAAAGACTTGTATCGGTCAAGTATATCGGCCACACTTGGCCGATACATTCAAACTGCGTTCTCCCAACGGGTCGGATCGGCTCATATCGGTCGGATCATATCGGCCACACTTGGCCGATACATTTGAACAAATATAGCCGTTACACACTCTCTCTTATCTCTAAACGGCTATATGCCATTGTAATCTCTATATAAGCTGTGCAAGCTCTATTGTAAACATCAAGGAGGTATATCCTCTCTTCTACATTAATACAAAACTCTCTTTATACATTGTTCTCTCTTAATCTCTTAATCTCTTTTAATCTCTCACTAAACTCTCCACACAAACTCTCACGGATTCTCCCAATACTCTTCGAGTCTCACAAGCTCATGATTCTCTCATCCTTATACTCGAATTCCAACAATAAGTTCCTCAATGAGCTTTGTACAAGTTTGACGAACGTATGAAACATCTAACAACGCGTTTGTAGGACTCTAAACCAAGTTTCATGCAACATGAGTGCTTATAAGTATCTCAATGAGCTTTTTATAAGTTTCACGAACTTATGAAACATCTAACAACACGTTTCTAAGACTCTAAACCAAGTTTCATGCAACATGAGAGCTTATAAGTTCCTCAATGAGCTTTGTACAAGTTTTACGAACGTATGAAACATCTAACAACGCGTTTCTAGGATTCTAAACCAAGTTTCATGCAACATGAGTGCTTATAAGTTCCTCAATGAGCTTTTTACAAGTTTCACGAACTTATGAAACATCTAACAACGCGTTTCTAGGACTGTAAACCAAGTTTCATGCAACGTGAATGATTATAAGTGTCTCAATGATCTTTATACAAGTTTGACGAACTTATGAAACATCTAACAACGCGTTTCTAGGACTCTAAACCAAGTTTCATGCAACATGAGTGCTTATAAGTGTCTTAATGAGCTTTGTACAAGTTTCGCGAACTTATGAAACCTCTAACAACGCGTTTGTAGGACTCTAAACCAAGTTTCATGCACAATGAGAGCTTATAAGTTCCTCAATGAGCTTTGTAAAAGTTTGACGAACGTATGAAACATCTAACAACGTGTTTCTAGGACTCTAAACCGAGTTTCATACAACATGAGTGCTTATAAGTTCCTCAATGAGCTTTGTACAAGTTTCACGAACTTATGAACATCTAACAACGCGTTTCTAGGACTCTAAACCAAGTTTCATGCAACATGAGAGCTTATAAGTTCCTCAATGAGCTTTGTACAAGTTTTACGAACGTATGAAACATCTAACAACACGTTTCTAGGACTCTAAACCAAATTTTATGCAACATGAGTGCTTATAAGTATCTCAATGAGCTTTGTACAAGTTTCACGAACCTATGAAACATCTAACAACGCGTTTCTAGGACTCTAAACCAAGTTTCATGCAACATGAGAGCTTATAAGTTCCTCAATGAGCTTTGCATAAGTTTTACGAACGTATAAAACATCTAACAACGCGTTTCTAGGATTCTAAACCAAGTTTCATGCAACATGAGTGCTTATAAGTTCCTCAATGAGCTTTTTACAAGTTTCACGAACTTATGAAACATCTAACAACGCGTTTCTAGGAATTTGTAAACCAAGTTTCATGCAACATGAATGATTATAAGTGTCTCAATGAGCTTTATACAAGTTTTACGAACTTATGAAACATCTAACAACGCGTTTCTAGGACTCTAAACCAAGTTTCATGCAACATGAGTGCTTATAAGTGCCTCAAATAGCGTTGTACAAGTTTCACGAACTAATGAAACCTCTAACAACGCGTTTCTAGGACTCTAAACCAAGTTTCATGCACAATGAGAGCTTATAATTTCCTCAATGAGCTTTGTAAAAGTTTGACGAACGTATGAAATATCTAACAACGTGTTTCTAGGACTCTAAACCAAGTTTCATGCAACATGAGTGCTTATAAGTTCCTCAATGAGCTTTGTACAAGTTTCACAAACTTATGAACATCTAACAACGCGTTTCTAGGACTCTAAACCAAGTTTCATGCAACATGAGAGCTTATAAGTTCCTCAATGAGCTTTGTACAAGTTTTACGAACGTATGAAACATCTAACAACGCGTTTCTAGGACTCTAAACCAAATTTTATGCAACATGAGTGCTTATAAGTATCTCAATGAGCTTTGTACAAGTTTCACGAACTTATGAAACATCTAACAACGCGTTTCTAGGACTCTAAACCAAGTTTCATCCAACATGAGAGCTTATAAGTTCCTCAATGAGCTTTGCATAAGTTTTACGAACGTATGAAACATCTAACAACGCGTTTCTAGGAATCTAAACCAAGTTTCATGCAACATGAGTGCTTATAAGTTCATCAATGAGCTTTTTACAAGTTTCACGAATTATGAAACATCTAACAACGCGTTTCTAGGAATGTAAACCAAGTTTCATGCAACATGAATGATTATAAGTGTCTCAATGAGCTTTATACAAGTTTGACGAACTTATGAAACATCTAACAACGCATTTCTAGGACTCTAAACCAAGTAATATGCAACATGAGTGCTTATAAGTGTCTCAATGAGCTTTGTACAAGTTTCACGAACTTATGAACATCTAACAACGCGTTTCTAGGATTCTAAACCCAGTTTTATGCAACATGAGTGCTTATAAGTTCCTCAATGAGCTTTGTACAAGTTTCACGAACTTATGAAACATCTAACAACGCGTTTCTAGGACTCTAAACCAAGTTTCATGCAACATGAGTGCTTATAAGTATCTCAATGAGCTTTGTACAAGTTTGACGAACTTATGAAACATCTAACAACACGTTTCTAGGACTCTAAACAAAGTTTCATGCAACATGAGAGCTTAAAAGTTCCTCAATGAGCTTTGTACAAGTTTGACGAACGTATGAAACATCTAACAACGCGTTTGTAGGACTCTAAACCACGTTTCATGCAACATGAGTGCTTATAAGTATCTCATTGAGCTTTTTATAAGTTTCACGAACTTATGAAACATCTAACAACACGTTTCTAAGACTCTAAACCAAGTTTCATGCAACATGAGAGCTTATAAGTTCCTCAATGAGCTTTGTACAAGTTTTACGAACGTATGAAACATCTAACAACGCGTTTCTAGGATTCTAAACCAAGTTTCATGCAACATGAGTGCTTATAAGTTCCTCAATGAGCTTTTTACAAGTTTCACGAACTTATGAAACATCTAACAACGCGTTTCTAGGACTGTAAACCAAGTTTCATGCAACGTGAATGACTATAAGTGTCTCAATGAGCTTTATACAAGTTTGACGAACTTATGAAACATCTAACAACGCGTTTCTAGGACTTTAAACCAAGTTTCATGCAACATGAGTTCTTATTAGTGTCTCTATGAGCTTTGTACAAGTTTCACGAACTTATGAAACCTCTAACAACGCGTTTCTAGGACTCTAAACCAAGTTTCATGCACAATGAGAGCTTATAAGTTCCTCAATGAGCTTTGTAAAAGTTTGACGAACGTATGAAACATCTAACAACGTGTTTCTAGGACTCTAAACCGAGTTTCATGCAACATGAGTGCTTATAAGTTCCTCAATGAGCTTTGTACAAGTTTCACGAACTTATGAACATCTAACAACGCGTTTCTAGGACTCTAAACCAAGTTTCATGCAACATGAGAGCTTATAAGTTCCTCAATGAGCTTTGTACAAGTTTTACGAACGTATGAAACATCTAACAACGCGTTTCTAGGACTCTAAACCAAATTTTATGCAACATGAGTGCTTATAAGTATCTCAATGAGCTTTGTACAAGTTTCACGAACCTATGAAACATCTAACAACGCGTTTCTAGGAATCTAAACCAAGTTTCATGCAACATGAGAGCTTATAAGTTCCCTCAATGAGCTTTGCGTAAGTTTTACGAACGTATGAACATCTAACAACGCGTTTCTAGGATTCTAAACCCAGTTTCATGCAACATGAGTGCTTATAAGTTCCTCAATAAGCTTTGTACAAGTTTCACGAACTTATGAAACATCTAACAACGCGTTTCTAGGACTCTAAACCAAGTTTCATGCAACATGAGTGCTTATAAGTATCTCAATGAGCTTTGTACAAGTTTGACGAACTTATGAAACATCTAACAACACGTTTCTAGGACTCTAAACAAAGTTTCATGCAACATGAGAGCTTATAAGTTCCTCAATGAGCTTTGTACAAGTTTGACGAACGTATGAAAACATCTAACAACGCGTTTGTAGGACTCTAAACCAAGTTTCATGCAACATGAGTGCTTATAAGTATCTCAATGAGCTTTTTATAAGTTTCACGAACTTATGAAACATCTAACAACACGTTTCTAAGACTCTAAACCAAGTTTCATGCAACATGAGAGCTTATAAGTTCCTCAATGAGCTTTGTACAAGTTTTACGAACGTATGAAACATCTAACAACGCGTTTCTAGGATTCTAAACCAAGTTTCATGCAACATGAGTGTTTATAAGTTCCCCAATGAGCTTTTTACAAGTTTCACGAACGTATGAAACATCTAACAACGCATTTCAAGGATTCTAAACCAAGTTTCATGCAACATGAGAGCTTATAAGTTCCTCAATGAGCTTTGTACAAGTTTGACGAACGTATGAAACATCTAACAACGCGTTTCTAGGACTCTAAACCAAGTTTCATGCAACATGAGTGCTTATAAGTATCTCAATGTGCTTTGTACAAGTTTCACGAACCTATGAAACATCTAACAACGCGTTTCTAGGACTCTAAACCAAGTTTCATGCAACATGAGAGCTTATAAGTTCCTCAATGAGCTTTGCATAAGTTTTACGAACGTATGAAACATCTAACAACGCGTTTCTAGGATTCTAAACCAAGTTGCATGCAACATGAGTGCTTATAAGTTCATCAATGAGCTTTTTACAAGTTTCACGAATTATGAAACATCTAACAACGCGTTTCTAGGAATGTAAACCAAGTTTCATGCAACATGAATGATTATAAGTGTCTTAATGAGCTTTATATACAAGTTTGACGAACTTATGAAACATCTAACAACGCATTTCTAGGACTCTAAACCAAGTAATATGCAACATGAGTGCTTATAAGTGTCTCAATGAGCTTTGTACAAGTTTCACGAACTTATGAACATCTAACAACGCGTTTCTAGGATTCTAAACCCAGTTTTATGCAACATGAGTGCTTATAAGTTCCTCAATGAGCTTTGTACAAGTTTCACGAACTTATAAAACATCTAACAACGCGTTTCTAGGACTCTAAACCAAGTTTCATGCAACATGAGTGCTTATAAGTATCTCAATGAGCTTTGTACAAGTTTGACGAACTTATGAAACATCTAACAACACGTTTCTAGGACTCTAAACAAAGTTTCATGCAACATGAGAACTTAAAAGTTCCTCAATGAGCTTTGTACAAGTTTGACGAACGTATGAAACATCTAACAACGCGTTTGTAGGACTCTAAACCACGTTTCATGCAACATGAGTGCATATAAGTATCTCAATGAGCTTTTTATAAGTTTCACGAACTTATGAAACATCTAACAACACGTTTCTAAGACTCTAAACCAAGTTTCATGCAACATGAGAGCTTATAAGTTCCTCAATGAGCTTTGTACAAGTTTTACGAACGTATGAAACATCTAACAACGCGTTTCTAGGATTCTAAACCAAGTTTCATGCAACATGAGTGCTTATAAGTTCCTCAATGAGCTTTTTACAAGTTTCACGAACTTATGAAACATCTAACAACGCGTTTCTAGGACTGTAAACCAAGTTTCATGCAACGTGAATGACTATAAGTGTCTCAATGAGCTTTATACAAGTTTGACGAACTTATGAAACATCTAACAACGCGTTTCTAGGACTTTAAACCAAGTTTCATGCAACATGAGTTCTTATTAGTGTCTCTATGAGCTTTGTACAAGTTTCACGAACTTATGAAACCTCTAACAACGCGTTTCTAGGACTCTAAACCAAGTTTCATGCACAATGAGAGCTTATAAGTTCCTCAATGAGCTTTGTAAAAGTTTGACGAACGTATGAAACATCTAACAACGTGTTTCTAGGACTCTAAACCGAGTTTCATGCAACATGAGTGCTTATAAGTTCCTCAATGAGCTTTGTACAAGTTTCACGAACTTATGAACATCTAACAACGCGTTTCTAGGACTCTAAACCAAGTTTCATGCAACATGAGAGCTTATAAGTTCCTCAATGAGCTTTGTACAAGTTTTACGAACGTATGAAACATCTAACAACGCGTTTCTAGGACTCTAAACCAAATTTTATGCAACATGAGTGCTTATAAGTATCTCAATGAGCTTTGTACAAGTTTCACGAACCTATGAAACATCTAACAACGCGTTTCTAGGAATCTAAACCAAGTTTCATGCAACATGAGAGCTTATAAGTTCCTCAATGAGCTTTGCGTAAGTTTTACGAACGTATGAACATCTAACAACGCGTTTCTAGGATTCTAAACCCAGTTTCATGCAACATGAGTGCTTATAAGTTCCTCAATAAGCTTTGTACAAGTTTCACGAACTTATGAAACATCTAACAACGCGTTTCTAGGACTCTAAACCAAGTTTCATGCAACATGAGTGCTTATAAGTATCTCAATGTGCTTTGTACAAGTTTGACGAACTTATGAAACATCTAACAACACGTTTCTAGGACTCTAAACAAAGTTTCATGCAACATGAGAGCTTATAAGTTCCTCAATGAGCTTTGTACAAGTTTGACGAACGTATGAAACATCTAACAACGCGTTTGTAGGACTCTAAACCAAGTTTCATGCAACATGAGTGCTTATAAGTATCTCAATGAGCTTTTATAAGTTTCACGAACTTATGAAACATCTAACAACACGTTTCTAAGACTCTAAACCAAGTTTCATGCAACATGAGAGCTTATAAGTTCCTCAATGAGCTTTGTACAAGTTTTACGAACGTATGAAACATCTAACAACGCGTTTCTAGGATTCTAAACCAAGTTTCATGCAACATGAGTGTTTATAAGTTCCCCCAATGAGCTTTTTACAAGTTTCACGAACGTATGAAACATCTAACAACGCATTTCAAGGATTCTAAACCAAGTTTCATGCAACATGAGAGCTTATAAGTTCCTCAATGAGCTTTGTACAAGTTTGACGAACGTATGAAACATCTAACAACGCGTTTCTAGGACTCTAAACCAAGTTTCATGCAACATGAGTGCTTATAAGTATCTCAATGTGCTTTGTACAAGTTTCACGAACCTATGAAACATCTAACAACGCGTTTCTAGGACTCTAAACCAAGTTTCATGCAACATGAGAGCTTATAAGTTCCTCAATGAGCTTTGCATAAGTTTTACGAACGTATGAAACATCTAACAACGCGTTTCTAGGATTCTAAACCAAGTTGCATGCAACATGAGTGCTTATAAGTTCATCAATGAGCTTTTTACAAGTTTCACGAATTATGAAACATCTAACAACGCGTTTCTAGGAATGTAAACCAAGTTTCATGCAACATGAATGATTATAAGTGTCTTAATGAGCTTTATACAAGTTTGACGAACTTATGAAACATCTAACAACGCATTTCTAGGACTCTAAACCAAGTAATATGCAACATGAGTGCTTATAAGTGTCTCAATGAGCTTTGTACAAGTTTCACGAACTTATGAACATCTAACAACGCGTTTCTAGGATTCTAAACCCAGTTTTATGCAACATGAGTGCTTATAAGTTCCTCAATGAGCTTTGTACAAGTTTCACGAACTTATAAAACATCTAACAACGCGTTTCTAGGACTCTAAACCAAGTTTCATGCAACATGAGTGCTTATAAGTATCTCAATGAGCTTTGTACAAGTTTGACGAACTTATGAAACATCTAACAACACGTTTCTAGGACTCTAAACAAAGTTTCATGCAACATGAGAACTTAAAAGTTCCTCAATGAGCTTTGTACAAGTTTGACGAACGTATGAAACATCTAACAACGCGTTTGTAGGACTCTAAACCACGTTTCATGCAACATGAGTGCATATAAGTATCTCAATGAGCTTTTTATAAGTTTCACGAACTTATGAAACATCTAACAACACGTTTCTAAGACTCTAAACCAAGTTTCATGCAACATGAGAGCTTATAAGTTCCTCAATGAGCTTTGTACAAGTTTTACGAACGTATGAAACATCTAACAACGCGTTTCTAGGATTCTAAACCAAGTTTCATGCAACATGAGTGCTTATAAGTTCCTCAATGAGCTTTTTACAAGTTTCACGAACTTATGAAATATCTAACAACGCGTTTCTAGGACTGTAAACCAAGTTTCATGCAACGTGAATGATTAGAAGTGTCTCAATGAGCTTTATACAAGTTTGACGAACTTATGAAACATCTAACAACGCGTTTCTAGGACTCTAAACCAAGTTTCATGCAACATGAGTGCTTATTAGTGTCTCAATGAGGTTTGTACAAGTTTCACGAACTTATGAAACCTCTAACAACGCGTTTCTAGGACTCTAAACCAAGTTTCATGCACAATGAGAGCTTATAAGTTCCTCAATGAGCTTTGTAAAAGTTTGACGAACGTATGAAACATCTAACAACGTGTTTCTAGGACTCTAAACCGAGTTTCATGCAACATGAGTGCTTATAAGTTCCTCAATGAGCTTTGTACAAGTTTCACGAACTTATGAACATCTAACAACGCGTTTCAAGGACTCTAAACCAAGTTTCATGCAACATGAGAGCTTATAAGTTCCTCAATGAGCTTTGTACAAGTTTTACGAACGTATGAAACATCTAACAACGCGTTTCTAGGACTCTAAACAAAATTTTATGCAACATGAGTGCTTATAAGTATCTCAATGAGCTTTGTACAAGTTTCACGAACCTATGAAACATCTAACAACGCGTTTCTAGGAATCTAAACCAAGTTTCATGCAACATGAGAGCTTATAAGTTCCTCAATGAGCTTTGCGTAAGTTTTACGAACGTATGAACATCTAACAACGCGTTTCTAGGATTCTAAACCCAGTTTCACGCAACATGAGTGCTTATAAGTTCCTCAATGAGCTTTGTACAAGTTTCACGAACTTATGAAACATCTAACAACGCGTTTCTAGGACTCTAAACCAAGTTTCATGCAACATGAATGCTTATAAGTATCTCAATGAGCTTTGTACAAGTTTGACGAACTTATGAAACATCTAACAACACGTTTCTAGGACTCTAAACAAAGTTTCATGCAACATGAGAGCTTATAAGTTCCTCAATGAGCTTTGTACAAGTTTGACGAACGTATGAAACATCTAACAACGCGTTTGTAGGACTCTAAACCAAGTTTCATGCAACATGAGTGCTTATAAGTATCTCAATGAGCTTTTTATAAGTTTCACGAACTTATGAAACATCTAACAACACGTTTCTAAGACTCTAAACCAAGTTTCATGCAACATGAGAACTTATAAGTTCCTCAATGAGCTTTGTACAAGTTTTACGAACGTATGAAACATCTAACAACGCGTTTCTAGGATTCTAAACCAAGTTTCATGCAACATGAGTGCTTATAAGTTCCTCAATGAGCTTTTTACAAGTTTCACGAACTTATGAAACATCTAACAACGCGTTTCTAGGACTGTAAACCAAGTTTCATGCAACGTGAATGATTATAAGTGTCTCAATGATCTTTATACAAGTTTGACGAACTTATGAAACATCTAACAACGCGTTTCTAGGACTCTAAACCAAGTTTCATGCAACATGAGTGCTTATAAGTGTCTCAATGAGCTTTGTACAAGTTTCACGAACTTATGAAACCTCTAACAACGCGTTTGTAGGACTCTAAACCAAGTTTCATGCATAATGAGAGCTTATAAGTTCCTCAATGAGCTTTGTAAAAGTTTGACGAACGTATGAAACATCTAACAACATGTTTCTAGGACTCTAAACCGAGTTTCATGCAACATGAGTGCTTATAAGTTCCTCAATGAGCTTTGTACAAGTTTCACGAACTTATGAACATCTAACAACGCGTTTCTAGGACTCTAAACCAAGTTTCATGCAACATGAGAGCTTATAAGTTCCTCAATGAGCTTTTTACAAGTTTTACGAACGTATGAAACATCTAACAACGCGTTTCTAGGACTCTAAACCAAATTTTATGCAACATGAGTGCTTATAAGTATCTCAATGAGCTTTGTACAAGTTTCACGAACTTATGAAACATCTAACAACGCGTTTCTAGGACTCTAAACCAAGTTTCATGCAACATGAGAGCTTATAAGTTCCTCAATGAGCTTTGCGTAAGTTTTACGAACGTATGAACATCTAACAACGCGTTTCTAGGATTCTAAACCCAGTTTCATGCAACATGAGTGCTTATAAGTGCCTCAAATAGCTTTGTACAAGTTTCACGAACTTATGAAACCTGTAACAACGCGTTTCTAGGACTCTAAACCAAGTTTCATGCACAATGAGAGCTTATAAGTTCCTCAATGAGCTTTGTAAAAGTTTGACGAACGTATGAAACATCTAACAACGTTTTTCTAGGACTTTAAACCAAGTTTCATGCAACATGAGTGCTTATAAGTTCCTCAATGAGTTTTGTACAAGTTTTACGAACGTATGAAACATGTAACAACGCATTTCTTGGATTCTAAACCAAGTTTCATGCAACATTAGTGCTTATAAGTTCCTCAATGAGCTTTTTACAAGTTTCACAAACTTATGAAACATCTAACAACGCGTTTCTAGGACTGTAAACCAAGTTTCATGCAACGTGAATGATTATAAGACTCTAAAATAAGTTTCATGAAACATGATTGCTTCTAAGTTCCTCAATGAACTTTGTACAAGTTTGACGAACGTATGAAACATCTAACAACACGTTTCTAGGACTCTAAACCAAGTTTCATGCAACATGGGAGCTTATAAGTTCCTCAATGAACTTTGTACAAGTTTTACGAACGTATGAAACATGTAACAACGCATTTCTTGGATTCTAAACCAAGTTTCATGCAACATTAGTGCTTATAAGTTCCTCAATGAGCTTTTTACAAGTTTCACGAACTTATGAAACATCTAACAACGCGTTTCTAGGACTGTAAACCAAGTTTCATGCAACGTGAATGATTATAAGTGTCTCAATGAGCTTTATACAAGTTTGACGAACTTATGAAACATCTAACAACGCGTTTCTAGGACTCTAAACCAAGTTTCATGCAACATGAGTGCTTATAAGTGTCTCAATGAGCTTTGTACAAGTTTCACGAACTTATGAAACCTCTAACAACGCGTTTCTAGGACTCTAAACCAAGTTTCATGCACAATGAGAGCTTATAAGTTCCTCAATGAGCTTTGTAAAAGTTTGATGAACGTATGAAACATCTAACAACGTGTTTCTAGGACTCTAAACCGAGTTTCATGCAACATGAGTGCTTATAAGTTCCTCAATGAGCTTTGTACAAGTTTCACGAACTTATGAACATCTAACAACGCGTTTCTAGGACTCTAAACCAAGTTTCATGCAACATGAGAGCTTATAAGTTCCTCAATGAGCTTTGTACAAGTTTTACGAACGTATGAAACATCTAACAACGCGTTTCTAGGACTCTAAACCAAATTTTATGCAACATGAGTGCTTATAAGTATCTCAATGAGCTTTGTACAAGTTTCACGAACTTATGAAACATCTAACAACGCGTTTCTAGGACTCTAAACCAAGTTTCATGCAACATGAGAGCTTATAAGTTCCTCAATGAGCTTTGCATAAGTTTTACGAACGTATGAAACATCTAACAACGCGTTTCTAGGATTCTAAACCAAGTTTCATGCAACATGAGTGCTTATAAGTTCCTCAATGAGCTTTTTACAAGTTTCACGAACGTATGAAACATCTAACAACGCGTTTCAAGGATTCTAAACCAAGTTTCATGCAACATGAGAGCTTATAAGTTCCTCAATGAGCTTTGTAAAAGTTTGACGAACGTATGAAACATCTAACAACGCGTTTCTAGGACTCTAAACCAAGTTTCATTCAACATGAGTGCTTATAAATATCTCAATGAGCTTTGTACAAGTTTCACGAACCTATGAAACATCTAACAACGCGTTTCTAGGACTCTAAACCAAGTTTCATGCAACATGAGAGCTTATAAGTTCCTCAATGAGCTTTGCATAAGTTTTACGAACGTATAAAACATCTAACAACGCGTTTCTAGGATTCTAAACCAAGTTTCATGCAACATGAGTGCTTATAAGTTCCTCAATGAGCTTTTTACAAGTTTCACGAAGTTATGAAACATCTAACAACGCGTTTCTAGGACTGTAAACCAAGTTTCATGCAACATGAATGATTATAAGTGTCTCAATGAGCTTTATACAAGTTTTACGAACTTATGAAACATCTAACAACACGTTTCTAGGACTTTAAACCAAGTTTCATGCAACATGAGTGCTTATAAGTGCCTCAAATAGCTTTGTACAAGTTTCACGAACTTATGAAACCTCTAACAACGCGTTTCTAGGACTCTAAACCAAGTTTCATGCACAATGAGAGCTTATAAGTTCCTCAATGAGCTTTGTAAAAGTTTGACGAACGTATGAAATATCTAATAACGTGTTTCTAGGACTCTAAACCAAGTTTCATGCAACATGAGTGCTTATAAGTTCCTCAATGAGCTTTGTACAAGTTTCACGAACTTATGAACATCTAACAACGCGTTTCTAGGACTCTAAACCAAGTTTCATGCAACATGAGAGCTTATAAGTTCCTCAATGAGCTTTGTACAAGTTTGACGAACGTATGAAACATCTAACAACGCGTTTCTAGGACTCTAAACCAAGTTTCATGCAACATGAGTGCTTATAAGTATCTCAATGAGCTTTGTACAAGTTTCACGAACCTATGAAACATCTAACAACGCGTTTCTAGGACTCTAAACCAAGTTTCATGCAACATGAGAGCTTATAAGTTCCTCAATGAGCTTTGCATAAGTTTTACGAACGTATAAAACATCTAACAACGCGTTTCTAGGATTCTAAACCAAGTTTCATGCAACATGAGTGCTTATAAGTTCCTCAATGAGCTTTTTACAAGTTTCACGAACTTATGAAACATCTAACAACGCGTTTCTAGGATTTGTAAACCAAGTTTCATGCAACATGAATGATTATAAGTGTTTCAATGAGCTTTATACAAGTTTTACGAACTTATGAAACATCTAACAACGCGTTTCTAGGACTCTAAACCAAGTTTCATGCAACATGAGTGCTTATAAGTGCCTCAAATAGCTTCGTACAAGTTTCACGAACTTATGAAACCTCTAACAACGCGTTTCTAGGACTCTAAACCAAGTTTCATGCACAATGAGAGCTTATAAGTTCCTCAATGAGCTTTGTAAAAGTTTGACGAACGTATGAAACATCTAACAACGTGTTTCTAGGACTCTAAACCAAGTTTCATGCAACATGAGTGCTTATAAGTTCCTCAATGAGTTTTGTACAAGTTTCACGAACTTATGAAACATCTAACAACGCGTTTCTAGGACTCTAAAACAAGTTTCATGAAACATGATTGGTTCTAAGTTCCTCAATGAGCTTTGTACAAGTTTGACGAACGTATGAAACATCTAACAACACGTTTCTAGGACTCTAAACCAAGTTTCATGCAACATGAGAGCTTATAAGTTCCTCAATGAGCTTTGCATAAGTTTTACGAACGTATGAAACATCTAACAACGCGTTTCTAGGAATCTAAACCAAGTTTCATGCAACATGAGTGCTTATAAGTTCCTCAATGAGCTTTTTACAAGTTTCACGAACGTATGAAACATCTAACAACGCGTTTCAAGGATTCTAAACCAAGTTTCATGCAACATGTGAGCTTATAAGTTCCTCCATGAGCTTTGTACAAGTTTGACGAACGTATGAAACAT
This sequence comes from Cochlearia excelsa, assembly GCA_963556525.1. Lineage (NCBI taxonomy): Eukaryota > Viridiplantae > Streptophyta > Magnoliopsida > Brassicales > Brassicaceae > Cochlearia > Cochlearia excelsa. The sequence goes on along the minus strand of CAUVZT010000010.1, from coordinate 1,494,776 downwards.
CTAACAACGCGTTTCTAGGACTCTAAACCAAGTTTCATGCAACATGAGTGCTTATAAGTATCTCAATGAGCTTTGTACAAGTTTCACGAACCTATGAAACATCTAACAACGCGTTTCTAGGACTCTAAACCAAGTTTCATGCAACATGAGAGCTTATAAGTTCCTCAATGAGCTTTGCATAAGTTTTACGAACGTATAAAACATCTAACAACGCGTTTCTAGGATTCTAAACCAAGTTTCATGCAACATGAGTGCTTATAAGTTCCTCAATGAGCTTTTTACAAGTTTCACGAACTTATGAAACATCTAACAACGCGTTTCTAGGACTGTAAACCAAGTTTCATGCAACATGAATGATTATAAGTGTCTCAATGAGCTTTATACAAGTTTTACGAACTTATGAAACATCTAACAACGCGTTTCTAGGACTCTAAATCAAGTTTCATGCAACATGAGTGCTTATAAGTGCCTCAAATAGCTTTGTACAAGTTTCACGAACTTATGAAACCTCTAACAACGCGTTTCTAGGACTCTAAACCAAGTTTCATGCACAATGAGAGCTTATAAGTTCCTCAATGAGCTTTGTAAAAGTTTGATGAACGTATGAAACATCTAACAACGTGTTTCTAGGACTCTAAACCGAGTTTCATGCAACATGAGTGCTTATAAGTTCCTCAATGAGCTTTGTACAGGTTTCACGAACTTATGAACATCTAACAACGCGTTTCTAGGACTCTAAACCAAGTTTCATGCAACATGAGAGCTTATAAGTTCCTCAATGAGCTTTGTACAAGTTTTACGAACGTATGAAACATCTAACAACGCGTTTCTAGGACTCTAAACCAAATTTTATGCAACATGAGTGCTTATAAGTATCTCAATGAGCTTTGTACAAGTTTCACGAACTTATGAAACATCTAACAACGCGTTTCTAGGACTCTAAACCAAGTTTCATGCAACATGAGAGCTTATAAGTTCCTCAATGAGCTTTGCATAAGTTTTACGAACGTATGAAACATCTAACAACGCGTTTCTAGGATTCTAAACCAAGTTTCATGCAACATGAGTGCTTATAAGTTCCTCAATGAGCTTTTTACAAGTTTCACGAACGTATGAAACATCTAACAACGCGTTTCAAGGATTCTAAACCAAGTTTCATGCAACATGAGAGCTTATAAGTTCCTCAATGAGCTTTGTACAAGTTTGACGAACGTATGAAACATCTAACACCGCGTTTCTAGGACCCTAAACCAAGTTTCATTCAACATGAGTGCTTATAAATATCTCAATGAGCTTTGTACAAGTTTCACGAACCTATGAAACATCTAACAACGCGTTTCTAGGACTCTAAACCAAGTTTCATGCAACATGAGAGCTTATAAGTTCCTCAATGAGCTTTGCATAAGTTTTACGAACGTATAAAACATCTAACAACGCGTTTCTAGGATTCTAAACCAAGTTTCATGCAACATGAGTGCTTATAAGTTCTTCAATGAGCTTTTTACAAGTTTCACGAACTTATGAAACATCTAACAACGCGTTTCTAGGACTGTAAACCAAGTTTCATGCAACATGAATGATTATAAGTGTCTCAATGAGCTTTATACAAGTTTTACGAACTTATGAAACATCTAACAACACGTTTCTAGGACTTTAAACCAAGTTTCATGCAACATGAGTGCTTATAAGTGCCTCAAATAGCTTTGTACAAGTTTCACGAACTTATGAAACCTCTAACAACGCGTTTCTAGGACTCTAAACCAAGTTTCATGCACAATGAGAGCTTATAAGTTCCTCAATGAGCTTTGTAAAAGTTTGACGAACGTATGAAATATCTAATAACGTGTTTCTAGGACTCTAAACCAAGTTTCATGCAACATGAGTGCTTATAAGTTCCTCAATGAGCTTTGTACAAGTTTCACGAACTTATGAACATCTAACAACACGTTTCTAGGACTCTAAACCAAGTTTCATGCAACATGAGAGCTTATAAGTTCCTCAATGAGCTTTGTACAAGTTTGACGAACGTATGAAACATCTAACAACGCGTTTCTAGGACTCTAAACCAAGTTTCATGCAACATGAGTGCTTATAAGTATCTCAATGAGCTTTGTACAAGTTTCACGAACCTATGAAACATCTAACAACGCGTTTCTAGGACTCTAAACCAAGTTTCATGCAACATGAGAGCTTATAAGTTCCTCAATGAGCTTTGCATAAGTTTTACGAACGTATAAAACATCTAACAACGCGTTTCTAGGATTCTAAACCAAGTTTCATGCAACATGAGTGCTTATAAGTTCCTCAATGAGCTTTTTACAAGTTTCACGAACTTATGAAACATCTAACAACGCGTTTCTAGGACTGTAAACCAAGTTTCATGCAACATGAATGATTATAAGTGTTTCAATGAGCTTTATACAAGTTTTACGAACTTATGAAACATCTAACAACGCGTTTCTAGGACTCTAAATCAAGTTTCATGCAACATGAGTGCTTATAAGTGCCTCAAATAGCTTTGTACAAGTTTCACGAACTTATGAAACCTCTAACAACGCGTTTCTAGGACTCTAAACCAAGTTTCATGCACAATGAGAGCTTATAAGTTCCTCAATGAGCTTTGTAAAAGTTTGACGAACGTATGAAACATCTAACAACGTGTTTCTAGGACTCTAAACCAAGTTTCATGCAACATGAGTGCTTATAAGTTCCTCAATGAGTTTTGTACAAGTTTCACGAACTTATGAAACATCTAACAACGCGTTTCTAGGACTCTAAAACAAGTTTCATGAAACATGATTGGTTCTAAGTTCCTCAATGAGCTTTGTACAAGTTTGACGAACGTATGAAACATCTAACAACACGTTTCTAGGACTCTAAACAAAGTTTCATGCAACATGAGAGCTTATAAGTTCCTCAATGAGCTTTGTACAAGTTTTACGAACGTATGAAACATGTAACAACGCATTTCTAGGATTCTAAACCAAGTTTCATGCAACATTAGTGCTTATAAGTTCCTCAATGAGCTTTTTACAAGTTTCACGAACTTATGAAACATCTAACAACGCGTTTCTAGGACTGTAAACCAAGTTTCATGCAACGTGAATGATTATAAGTGTCTCAATGAGCTTTATACAAGTTTGACGAACTTATGAAACATCTAACAACGCGTTTCTAGCACTCTAAACCAAGTTTCATGCAACATGAGTGCTTATAAGTGTCTCAATGAGCTTTGTACAAGTTTCACGAACTTATGAAACCTCTAACAACGCGTTTCTAGGACTCTAAACCAAGTTTCATGCACAATGAGAGCTTATAAGTTCCTCAATGAGCTTTGTAAAAGTTTGACGAACGTATGAAACATCTAACAATGTATTTCTAGGACTCTAAACCAAGTTTCATGCAACATGAGTGCTTATAAGTTCTTCAATGAGCTTTGTACAAGTTTCACGAACTTATGAACATCTAACAACGCGTTTCTAGGACTCTAAACCAAGTTTCATGCAACATGAGAGCTTATAAGTTCCTCAATGAGCTTTGTACAAGTTTCACGAATCTATGAAACATCTAACAACGCGTTTCTAGGACTCTAAACCAAATTTCATGCAACATGAGTGCTTATAAGTATCTCAATCAGCTTTGTACAAATTTCACGAACCTATGAAACATCTTACAACGCGTTTTTAGGACTCTAAACCAAGTTTCATGCAACATGAGAGCTTATAAGTTCCTCAATGAGCTTTGTACAAGTTTAACGAACGTATGAAACATCTAACACCGCGTTTCTAGGACTCTAAACCAAGTTTCATGCAACAAGAGTGCTTATAAGTATCTCAATGAGCTTTGTACAAGTTTCACGAACCTATGAAACATCTAACAACGCGTTTCTAGGACTCTAAACCAAGTTTCATGCAACATGAGAGCTTATAAGTTCCTCAATGAGCTTTGCATAAGTTTTACGAACGTATTAAACATCTAACAACGCGTTTCTAGGATTCTAAACCAAGTTTCATGCAACATGAGTGCTTATAAGTTCCTCAATGAGCTTTTTACAAGTTTCACGAACTTATGAAACATCTAACAACGCGTTTCAAGGATTCTAAACCAAGTTTCATGCAACATGAGAGCTTATAAGTTCCTCAATGAGCTTTGCATAAGTTTTATGAACGTATAAAACATCTAACAACGCGTTTCTAGGATTCTAAACCAAGTTTCATGCAACATGAGTGCTTATAAGTTCCTCAATGAGCTTTTTACAAGTTTCACGAACGTATGAAACATCTAACAACGCGTTTCAAGGATTCTAAACCAAGTTTCATGCAACATGAGAGCTTATAAGTTCCTCCATGAGCTTTGTACAAGTTTGACGAACGTATGAAACATCTAACAACGCGTTTCTAGGACTCTAAACCAAGTTTCATGTAACATGAGTGCTTATAAGTATCTCAATGAGCTTTGTACAGGTTTCACGAACCTATGAAACATCTAACAACGCGTTTCTAGGACTCTAAACCAAGTTTCATGCAACATGAGAGCTTATAAGTTCCTCAATGAGCTTTGTACAAGTTTTACGAACGTATGAAACATCTAACAACGCGTTTCTAGGACTCTAAACCAAGTTTCATGCAACATGAGAGCTTATAAGTTCCTCAATGAGCTTTGCATAAGTTTTACGAACGTATGAAACATCTAACAACGCGTTTCTAGGAATCTAAACCAAGTTTCATGCAACATGAGTGCTTATAAGTTCCTCAATGAGCTTTTTACAAGTTTCACGAACGTATGAAACATCTAACAACGCGTTTCAAGGATTCTAAACCAAGTTTCATGCAACATGAGAGCTTATAAGTTCCTCCATGAGCTTTGTACAAGTTTGACGAACGTATGAAACATCTAACAACGCGTTTCTAGGACTCTAAACCAAGTTTCATGCAACATGAGTGCTTATAAGTATCTCAATGAGCTTTGTACAGGTTTCACGAACCTATGAAACATCTAACAACGCGTTTCTAGGACTCTAAACCAAGTTTCATGCAACATGAGAGCTTATAAGTTCCTCAATGAGCTTTGTACAAGTTTTACGAACGTATGAAACATCTAACAACGCGTTTCTAGGACTCTAAACCAAGTTTCATGCAACATGAGAGCTTATAAGTTTCTCAATGAGCTTTGCATAAGTTTTATGAACGTATAAAACATCTAACAACGCGTTTCTAGGATTCTAAACCAAGTTTCATGCAACATGAGTGCTTATAAGTTCCTCAATGAGCTTTTTACAAGTTTCACGAACGTATGAAACATCTAACAACGCGTTTCAAGGATTCTAAACCAAGTTTCATGCAACATGAGAGCTTATAAGTTCCTCCATGAGCTTTGTACAAGTTTGACGAACGTATGAAACATCTAACAACGCGTTTCTAGGACTCTAAACCAAGTTTCATGCAACATGAGTGCTTATAAGTATCTCAATGAGCTTTGTACAAGTTTCACGAACCTATGAAACATCTAACAACGCGTTTCTAGGACTCTAAACCAAGTTTCATGCAACATGAGAGCTTATAAGTTCCTCAATGAGCTTTGTACAAGTTTTACGAACGTATGAAACATCTAACAACGCGTTTCTAGGACTCTAAACCAAGTTTCATGCAACATGAGAGCTTATAAGTTCCTCAATGAGCTTTGCATAAGTTTTACGAACGTATGAAACATCTAACAACGCGTTTCTAGGAATCTAAACCAAGTTTCATGCAACATGAGTGCTTATAAGTTCCTCAATGAGCTTTTTACAAGTTTCACGAACGTATGAAACATCTAACAACGCGTTTCAAGGATTCTAAACCAAGTTTCATGCAACATGAGAGCTTATAAGTTCCTCCATGAGCTTTGTACAAGTTTGACGAACGTATGAAACATCTAACAACGCGTTTCTAGGACTCTAAACCAAGTTTCATGCAACATGAGTGCTTATAAGTATCTCAATGAGCTTTGTACAGGTTTCACGAACCTATGAAACATCTAACAACGCGTTTCTAGGACTCTAAACCAAGTTTCATGCAACATGAGAGCTTATAAGTTCCTCAATGAGCTTTGCATAAGTTTTACGAACGTATAAAACATCTAACAACGCGTTTCTAGGATTCTAAACCAAGTTTCATGCAACATGAGTGCTTATAAGTTCCTCAATGAGCTTTTTACAAGTTTCACGAACTTATGAAACATCTAACAACGCGTTTCTAGGACTGTAAACCAAGTTTCATGCATCATGAATGATTATAAGTGTCTCAATGAGCTTTATACAAGTTTTACGAACTTATGAAACATCTAACAACGCGTTTCTAGGACTCTAAATCAAGTTTCATGCAACATGAGTGCTTATAAGTGCCTCAAATAGCTTTGTACAAGTTTCACGAACTTATGAAACCTCTAACAACGCGTTTCTAGGACTCTAAACCAAGTTGCATGCACAATGAGAGCTTATAAGTTCCTCAATGAACTTTGTAAAAGTTTGACGAACGTATGAAACATCTAACAACGTGTTTCTAGGACTCTAAACCAAGTTTCATGCAACATGAGTGCTTATAAGTTCCTCAATGAGTTTTGTACAAGTTTCACGAACTTATGAAACATCTAACAACGCGTTTCTAGGACTCTAAAACAAGTTTCATGAAACATGATTGCTTCTAAGTTCCTCAATGAGCTTTGTACAAGTTTGACGAACGTATGAAACATCTAACAACACGTTTCTAGGACTCTAAACAAAGTTTCATGCAACATGAGAGCTTATAAGTTCCTCAATGAGCTTTGTACAAGTTTTACGAACGTATGAAACATGTAACAACGCATTTCTAGGATTCTAAACCAAGTTTCATGCAACATTAGTGCTTATAAGTTCCTCAATGAGCTTTTTACAAGTTTCACGAACTTATGAAACATCTAACAACGCGTTTCTAGGACTGTAAACCAAGTTTTTATGCAACGTGAATGATTATAAGTGTCTCAATGAGCTTTATACAAGTTTGACGAACTTATGAAACATCTAACAACGCGTTTCTAGGACTTTAAACCAAGTTTCATTCAACATGAGTGCTTATAAGTGTCTCAATGAGCTTTGTACAAGTTTCACGAACTTATGAAACCTCTAACAACGCGTTTCTAGGACTCTAAACCAAGTTTCATGCACAATGAGAGCTTATAAGTTCCTCAATGAGCTTTGTAAAAGTTTGACGAACGTATGAAACATCTAACAATGTATTTCTAGGACTCTAAACCAAGTTTCATGCAACATGAGTGCTTATAAGTTCTTCAATGAGCTTTGAACAAGTTTCACGAACTTATGAACATCTAACAACGCGTTTCTAGGACTCTAAACCAAGTTTCATGCAACATGAGAGCTTATAAGTTCCTCAATGAGCTTTGTACAAGTTTTACAAATGTATGAAACATCTAACAACGCGTTTCTAGGACTCTAAACCAAATTTCATGCAACATGAGTGCTTATAAGTATCTCAATCAGCTTTGTACAAATTTCACGAACCTATGAAACATCTTACAACGCGTTTTTAGGACTCTAAACCAAGTTTCATGCAACATGAGAGCTTATAAGTTCCTCAATGAGCTTTGTACAAGTTTGACGAACGTATGAACCATCTAACACCGCGTTTCTAGGACTCTAAACCAAGTTTCATGCAACAGGAGTGCTTATAAGTATCTCAATGAGCTTTGTACAAGTTTCACGAACCTATGAAACATCTAACAACGCGTTTCTAGGACTCTAAACCAAGTTTCATGCAACATGAGAGCTTATAAGTTCCTCAATGAGCTTTGCATAAGTTTTACGAACGTATTAAACATCTAACAACGCGTTTCTAGGATTCAAAACCAAGTTTCATGCAACATGAGTGCTTATAAGTTCCTCAATGAGCTTTTTACAAGTTTCACGAACTTATGAAACATCTAACAACGCGTTTCTAGGAATGTAAACCAAGTTTCATGCAACATGAGAGCTTATAAGTTCCTCAATGAGCTTTGTACAAGTTTGACGAACTTATGAAACATCTAACAACGCATTTCTAGGACTCTAAACCAAGTAATATGCAACATGAGTGCTTATAAGTGTCTCAATGAGCTTTGTACAAGTTTCACGAACTTATGAACATCTAACAACGCGTTTCTAGGATTCTAAACCCAGTTTCATGCAACATGAGTGCTTATAAGTTCCTCAATGAGCTTTGTACAAGTTTCACGAACTTATGAAACATCTAACAACGCGTTTCTAGGACTCTAAACCAAGTTTCATGCAACATGAGTGCTTATAAGTATCTCAATGAGCTTTGTACAAGTTTGACGAACTTATGAAACATCTAACAACACGTTTCTAGGACTCTAAACAAAGTTTCATGCAACATGAGAGCTTATAAGTTCCTCAATGAGCTTTGTACAAGTTTGACGAACGTATGAAACATCTAACAACGCGTTTGTAGGACTCTAAACCACGTTTCATGCAACATGAGTGCTTATAAGTATCTCAATGAGCTTTTTATAAGTTTCACGAACTTATGAAACATCTAACAACACGTTTCTAAGACTCTAAACCAAGTTTCATGCAACCTGAGAGCTTATAAGTTCCTCAATGAGCTTTGTACAAGGTTTACGAACGTATGAAACATCTAACAACGCGTTTCTAGGATTCTAAAACAAGTTTCATGCAACATGAGTGCTTATAAGTTCCTCGATGAGCTTTTTACAAGTTTCACGAACTTATGAAACATCTAACAACGCGTTTCTAGGACTGTAAACCAAGTTTCATGCAACGTGAATGATTATAAGTGTCTCAATGAGCTTTATACAAGTTTGACAAACTTATGAAACATCTAACAACTCGTTTCTAGGACTCTAAACCAAGTTTCATACAATATGAGTGCTTATAAGTGTCTCAATGAGCTTTGTACAAGTTTCACGAACTTATGAAACCTCTAACAACGCGTTTCTAGGACTCTAAACCAAGTTTCATGCACAATGAGAGCTTATAAGTTCCTCAATGAGCTTTGTAAAAGTTTGACGAAAATATGAAACATCTAACAACGTGTTTCTAGGACTCTAAACCAAGTTTCATGCAACATGAGTGCTTATAAGTTCTTCAATGAGCATTGTACAAGTTTCACGAACATATGAACATCTAACAACGCGTTTCTAGGACTCTAAACCAAGTTTCATGCAACATGAGAGCTTATAAGTTCCTCAATGAGCTTTGTACAAGTTTTACGAATGTATGAAACATCTAACAACGCGTTTCTAGGACTCTAAACCAAGTTTCATGCAACATGACTGCTTATATGTATCTCAATCAACTTTGTACAAATTTCACGAACGTATGAAACATCTTACAACGCGTTTCTAGGACTCTAAACCAAGTTTCATGCAACATGAGAGCTTATAAGTTCCTCAATGAGCTTTGTACAAGTTTCACGAACTTATGAACATCTAACAACGCGTTTCTAGGACTCTAAACCAAGTTTCATGCAACATGAGAGCTTATAAGTTCCTCAATGAGCTTTGCATAAGTTTTACGAACGTATGAAACATCTAACAATGCGTTTCTAGGATTCTAAACCAAGTTTCATGCAACAGGAGTGCTTATAAGTTCCTCAATGAGCTTTTTACAAGTTTCACGAACTTATGAAACATCTAACAACGCGTTTCTAGGAATGTAAACCAAGTTTCATGCAACATGAATGATTATAAGTGTCTCAATGAGCTTTATACAAGTTTGACGAACTTATGAAACATCTAACAACGCATTTCTAGGACTCTAAACCAAGTAATATGCAACATGAGTGCATATAAGTGTCTCAATGAGCTTTGTACAAGTTTCACGAACTTATGAACATCTAACAACACGTTTCTAGGATTCTAAACCCAGTTTCATGCAACATGAGTGCTTATAAGTTCCTCAATGAGCTTTGTACAAGTTTCACGAACTTATGAAACATCTAACAACGCGTTTCTAGGACTCTAAACCAAGTTTCATGCAACATGAGTGCTTATAAGTATCTCAATGAGCTTTGTACAAGTTTGACGAACTTATGAAACATCTAACAACACGTTTCTAGGACTCTAAACAAAGTTTCATGCAACATGAGAGCTTAAAAGTTCCTCAATGAGCTTTGTACAAGTTTGACGAACGTATGAAACATCTAACAACGCGTTTGTAGGACTCTAAACGACGTTTCATGCAACATGAGTGCTTATAAGTATCTCAATGAGCTTTTTATAAGTTTCACGAACTTATGAAACATCTAACAACACGTTTCTAAGACTCTAAACCAAGTTTCATGCAACATGAGAGCTTATAAGTTCCTCAATGAGCTTTGTACAAGTTTTAGGAACGTATGAAACATCTAACAACGCGTTTCTAGGATTCTAAACCAAGTTTCATGCAACATGAGTGCTTATAAGTTCCTCAATGAGCTTTTTACAAGTTTCACGAATTTATGAAACATCTAACAACGCGTTTCTAGGACTGTAAACCAAGTTTCATGCCACGTGAATGATTATAAGTGTCTCAATGAGCTTTATACAAGTTTGACGAACTTATGAAACATCTAACAACACGTTTCTAGGACTCTAAACCAAGTTTCATGCAACATGAGTGCTTATAAGTGTCTCAATGAGCTTTGTACAAGTTTCACGAACTTATAAAACCTCTAACAACGCGTTTCTAGGACTCTAAACCAAGTTTCATGCACAATGAGAGCTTATAAGTTCCTCAATGAGCTTTGTAAAAGTTTGACGAACGTATGAAACATCTAACAACGTGTTTCTAGGACTCTAAACCGAGTTTCATACAACATGAGTGCTTATAAGTTCCTCAATGAGATTTGTGCAAGTTTCACGAACTTATGAACATCTAACAACGCGTTTCTAGGACTCTAAACCAAGTTTCATGCAACATGAGAGCTTATAAGTTCCTCAATGAGCTTTGTACAAGTTTTACGAACGTATGAAACATCTAACAACGTGTTTCTATGACTCTAAACCAAATTTTATGCAACATGAGTGCTTATAAGTATCTCAATGAGCTTTGTACAAATTTCACGAACCTATGAAACATCTAACAACGCGTTTCTAGGAATCTAAACCAAGTTTCATGCAACATGAGAGCTTATAAGTTCCTCAATGAGCTTTGCATAAGTTTTACGAACGTATGAACATCTAACAACGCGTTTCTAGGATTCTAAACCCAGTTTCATGAAACATGAGTGCTTATAAGTTCCTCAATGAGCTTTGTACAAGTTTCACGAACTTATGAAACATCTAACAACGCGTTTCTAGGACTCTAAACCAAGTTTCATGCAACATGAGTGCTTATAAGTATCTCAATGAGCTTTGTACAAGTTTGGCGAACTTATGAAACATCTAACAACACGTTTCTAGGACTCTAAACAAAGTTTCATTCAACATGAGAGCTTATAAGTTCCTCAATGAGCTTTGTACAAGTTTGACGAACGTATGAAACATCTAACAACGCGTTTGTAGGACTCTAAACCAAGTTTCATGCAACATGAGTGCTTATAAGTATCTCAATGAGCTTTTTATAAGTTTCACGAACTTATGAAACATCTAACAACATGTTTCTAAGACTCTAAACCAAGTTTCATGCAACATGAGAGCTTATAAGTTCCCCAATGAGCTTTGTACAAGTTTTACGAACGTATGAAACATCTAACAACGCGTGTCTAGGATTCTAAACCAAGTTTCATGCAACATGAGTGCTTATAAGTTCCTCAATGAGCTTTTTACAAGTTTCACGAACTTATGAAACATCTAACAACGCGTTTCTAGGACTGTAAACCAAGTTTCATGCAACGTGAATGATTATAAGTGTCTCAATGAGCTTTATACAAGTTTGACGAACTTATGAAACATCTAACAACGCGTTTCTAGGACTCTAAACCAAGTTTCATGCAATATGAGTGCTTATAAGTGTCTCAATGAGCTTTGTACAAGTTTCACGAACTTATGAAACCTCTAACAACGCGTTTCTAGGACTCTAAACCAAGTTTCATGCACAATGAGAGCTTATAAGTTCCTCAATGAGCTTTGTAAAAGTTTGACGAACGTATGAAACATCTAACAACTTGTTTCTAGGATTCTAAACCGAGTTTCATGCAACATGAGTGCTTATAAGTTCCTCAATGAGCTTTGTACAACTTTCACGAACTTATGAACATCTAACAATGCGTTTGTAGGACTCTAAACGAAGTTTCATGCAATATGAGAGCTTATAAGTTCCTCAATGAGTTTTGTACAAGTTTTACGAACGTATGAAACATCTAACAACGCGTTTCTAGGACTCAAAACCAAATTTTATGCAACATGAGTGCTTATAAGTATCTCAATGAGCTTTGTACAAGTTTCACGAACCTATGAAACATCTAACAACGCGTTTCTAGGACTCTAAACCAAGTTTCATGCAACATGAGAGCTTATAAGTTCCTCAATGAGCTTTACATAAGTTTTACGAACGTATGAAACCTCTAACAACGCGTTTCTAGGATTCTAAACCAAGTTTCATGCAACATGAGTGCTTATAAGTTCCTCAATGAGCTTTTTACAAGTTTCACGAACGTATGAAACATCTAACAACGCGTTTCAAGGATTCTAAACCAAGTTTCATGCACCATGAGAGCTTATAAGTTCCTCAATGAGCTTTGTACTAGTTTGACGAACGTATGAAACATATAACAACGCGTTTCTAGGACTCTAAACCAAGTTTCATGCAACATGAGTGCTTATAAGTATCTCAATGAGCTTTGTACAAGTTTCACGAACCTATGAAACATCTAACAACGCGTTTCTAGGACTCTAAACCAAGTTTCATGCAACATGAGAGCTTATAAGTTCCTCAATGAGCTTTGCATAAGTTTTATGAATCTAAGAACGCGTTTCTAGGATTCTAAACCAAGTTTCATGGAACATGAGTGCTTATAAGTTCCTCAATGAGCTTTTTACAAGTTTCACGAACTTATGAAACATCTAACAACGCGTTTCTAGGACTGTAAACCAAGTTTCATGCAACATGAATGATTATAAGTGTCTCAATGATCTTTATACAAGTTTTACGAACTTATGAAACATCTAACAACGCGTTTCTAGGACTCTAAACCAAGTTTCATGCAACATGAGTGCTTATAAGTGCCTCAATGAGCTTTGTACAAGTTTCATGAACTTATGAAACCTCTAACAACGCGTTTCTAGGACTCTAAACCAAGTTTCATGCACAATGAGAGCTTATAAGTTCCTCAATGAGCTTTGTAAAAGTTTGACGAACGTATGAAACATCTAATAACGTGTTTCTAGGACTCTAAACCAAGTTTCATGCAACAAGAGTGCTTATAAGTTCCTCAATGAGTTTTGTACAAGTTTCACGAACTTATGAAACATCTAACAACGCGTTTCTAGGACTCTAAAACAAGTTTCATGCAACATGAGTGCTTCTAAGTTCCTCAATGAGCCTTGTACAAGTTTGACGAACGTATGAAACATCTAACAACACGTTTCTAGGACTCTAAACCAAGTTTCATGCAACATGAGAGCTTATAAGTTCCTCAATGAGCTTTGTACAAGTTTTATGAACGTATGAAACATCTAACAACGCGTTTCTAGGATTCTAAACCAAGTTTCATGCAACATGAGTGCTTATAAGTTCCTCAATGAGCTTTTTACAAGTTTCACGAACTTATGAAACATCTAACAACGCGTTTCTAGGACTGTAAACCAAGTTTCATGCCACGTGAATGATTATAAGTGTCTCAATGAGCTTTATACAAGTTTGACAAACTTATGAAACATATAACAACGCGTTTCTAGGACTCTAAACCAAGTTTCATGCAACATGAGTGCTTATAAGTGTCTCAATGAGTTTTGTACAAGTTTCACGAACTTATGAAACCTCTAACAACGCGTTTCTAGGACTCTAAACCAAGTTTCATGCACAATGAGAGTTTATAAGTTCCTCAATGAGCTTTGTAAAAGTTTGACGAACGTATGAAACATCTAACAACGTGTTTCTAGGACTCTAAACCGAGTTTCATGCAACATGAGTGCTTATAAGTTCCTCAATGAGATTTGTACAAGTTTCACGAACTTATGAACATCTAACAACGCGTTTCTAGGACTCTAAACCAAGTTTCATGCAACATGAGAGCTTATAAGTTCCTCAATGAGCTTTGTACAAGTACAAAGATATGCGGTTAGGAACTTAGGCCTTAGGAGCCATTGTGAGTCCAAGTCTTGGTAGAATTGACTCACACACTTTCAAGCTTGCGGATTTGGTGAAGATGTCCGCGAGTTGGTCTTGGCTCTTGGTGTAACACGGTAGGATGGTGCCCTTGACCATTTGCTCTCTAACCTTGTGACAATCCACCTCTATGTGTTTAGTCCTCTCATGGAAGACCGAGTTTGTTGCTATGTGAATGGCTGCTTGATTATCACAATGCATGGTCATTGGTGCTTCAATCTTGACTCCTAAATCTCCTAGCAAGTTCTTTAGCCACATGGGTTCTTGAGTCAACTTCCTCATAGCTCTATACTCGGCTTCGGCGGTTGAGCAAGATACTATATTTTGCTTCTTTGTCTTCCATGTGACAAGGTTGCCACCGATGAAGGTGCAATAGCCGGTGGTCGACCGTCTACTCTCTAGATCCCCGGCGTAATCCGCGTCACAATATCCAGTGACCTCCGTGTTCTTGTTGCAACCCATTCAAATCCCCAAACTTGAGGTTCCTTTAAGATAACCCAAGATCCTCATGATCATGTTCCAATGGTGTTGCTTTTGCATGTGTTGGGAGACTTGGTTCACGGCAAAGCATAGGTCCGGTCTAGTGATCGTCAAGTAGATGAGTTTACCTACTAGCCGTCTATAGAGCATTGGGTCTTGGTATAGTTGATCATCCTCACTTCCTTCTTGAATGGTCTTGTAGCCGTCTTCAAGAGGAGTCTTAGCCACCTTTGTACCTATCATATTGACAACACTTAAAAGATCATGGGTGTACTTCCTTTGGGAAAGAAATAGACCTTCTTTAGATCTACAAACTTCAATCCCAAGGAAGTACTTAAGAGCTCCTAGGTCTTTAATGTCAAATTTAGATTTAAGGAAAGATTTTGTTTCTTGAATACCTCCCTTGTTGTTTCCGGAGATAATGATATCGTCTACGTACACTAGTACCACTACTATACCTTCTCGGTTTTGTAGGGTAAAGAGAGTATGCTCGGCTTGTGATCTCTTGAATCCTTTTGCCATCAATGTTGATCTAAGCTTGTGATACCAAGCTCTAGGTGATTGCTTGGGACCATAGATGGCTTTTCTTAACCGTAGAACTTTCCCGGGAGTGATTTCTAAGCGGGGTGGTGGAGTCATGTAGACTTCCTCTTCAAGTTCTCCTTGTAGAAATGCATTCTTCACATCCATTTGAAAGAGATCCCATGATAGGTTAGTGGCAAGTGATAAGATTACCCGAACCGTGTGAAGTTTTGCAACCGGGGCAAATGTGTCTAGGTAGTCCTCTCCATACGTTTGAGTAAAGCCTCTTGCGACCAATCTTGCCTTGTGTCTTTCTATCTCTCCATTGCTTAGATATTTGATGGTGAAGACATACCTTGAGCTCACGGCCTTCTTCCCTTTTGGTAGATTGGTTTCATAGAAGGTTTCATTGTCTTCCATGGCCTTGTTCTCGGCTTCCACCGCTTTAACCCAAACTTCCTCATTCCTTGCCTCTTCATAAGTCCTTGGAATAACTTGTTGATCCATGGAGGTGGTAAAGGCTTTGTGTTCCTTTTGAAAGCTTGCAAGAGAACACACGGCTTGAGTAGGATGTGCCTCGGCATTGCTATTAAAGTACACCATTGTGTTGACCCAATTGGATGGATGCCTCTTGACTATAGTGCTCCTTCTTAGAACCAGCGGCTCTTCTTCTTGGGACACATCTTGGTCACGAACTTCTTGATCATGACTTTGATCACTTTGTTGTTGAGTATGAGTCTCGGTTGAGGCTTGTGGTTCTTCTTGACCATTTGACTCTCCCCCGGACGTAGTTGGTTCTTGAGTATTGGCTTGCTCATTGTTCTCCCCCTCATTATCAAGGTGGGTCTCTTGAGTTGGTTCCTCACTCCTTGTTTCTTCATGACTATCAATACCAAGATTCCTCATCAAGTTCCTAAGACTTGTAGCTCTATCCGTAACAACTTCGGGTAAGTCCTTTACATTCTCCCAATTTTTTTCCTTGTAATAGCTTTGTCCTTCTAGAAACTTGACCAATCTTGATACCAATACCCTCCTTGTTTCGGGTACATAGCATTTATACCCCTTTTGAGTGTTTGAGTAGCCAATGAACATAGCCTTGGTGCTTTTGGCTTCTAGCTTGTTCATTTTCTCACTAGGTACAAACACATAGCACACACAACCGAACACCCTTAGATGGTTAATAAAAGGATTAGTCTTATTCAATACCTTGAATGGAGATTCATTCTTCAACACTTGTGTTGGTGTGCGGTTGATAAGATAGCATGTCGTGAGAACCCCGTCGGACCAAAACCTCTTTGGTATGTTCATGTGGAACATCATGGACCGTGTCACTTCCATTAAGTGTTGGTTCTTCCTTTCGGCTACACAATTTGGTTGTGGTGTGTATGGGCATGTGGTTTGATAGAGGATCCCATGCTTGGCTATGTGTTCTTTAAAATCTCTACTTGTGTATTCTCCACCATTGTCGGACCTAAAAGTCTTAATCTTGACATTATAGTGGTTAGTCACATAGTTTTGAAAATTTTGAAAAGCTTCTAATACCCTATCTTTTGTTTGTAAAAGGGTGACCCAAGTGTATTTAGAGCTTTCATCTATGAATGTGACAAAGTATGAGTGATTATCCCTAGACTTACAAGGTGATGACCAAACATCCGAATGTACAAGTTCAAAAGGTTTATAAGTCATGTTTGATTTTTGAAAAACGGTTCGACAATGTTTACCTAAGATACATGCTTCACAAGTTTCATGATTAAACTTAACATTAGGCAAAATGGTTTTCAAAACATTTAAATGAGGATGGCCAAGTCTATAATGCCAAATAACATTGTTTACTTCGGATAAAACCGTTTTAAAAGCATGACAAAATAAAGCATTAGAAGCATTAAAAGAGTTTTTCTCTAGGACATAGAGATCGCCTCTTGTGATCCCTTTTCCCACAATCCTTTTACTCTCAATATCCTGAAAAATCACATCATTAGGACCAAATATAACATTGCAATTCAAATCACAAGCTATTTGTTTAACGGATAAAAGATTAGATGTGAAACTAGGCATGTAAAGGGTCTTAGATTCTTTATCAAATAGCCTAAGGTTTTCTAATCCTTCTATAGGTATCTTACTCCCATTTGCAATAATTACATTCCCTAGAGCTGGTTCTATGTTACTAATCAAGTCAAGGTTACTAATCATGTGATGAGAAGCACTGGAATCAATAACAATAGGTTTACTAAGCTCTTTATCAAGAATGTTAGCACTAAGGGAGTAAAAGGGGTTTTTACCAACACCGGAGCCTTTTAGAGCTTTGAGAAGGGCATCAAGATCGGATCTCCTCACGAAGTCATCCTTGAAAGGGACCATGGCCGAGCTCTCCTCTTCCTTTGTAGCTCCGGTTTGACCCACTTGTACTCGGACTGCTCATGGTGTCATCGTTGGAGAAGTGAGCCTTGGCGTCCTTGAACTTAGCCGACTTGAGATGAGGGTGGAGAATCCAGCACTTGTCCTTGGTATGCCCCTTCTTTTTGCAGTGATCACACGTCAAGGCCCTCCTTTCTTCATGTCTTGGAAGTTGGTTTAAACGCCACCTTGTTTGCGGTTACTAGTTCCTTCTTGCCTTCAAAGAGCTCAATGGAGCCTTGTTCCCTTTGAAGTTGAGCACACACCTCTTCAAGGTTTGGTAGGGTATCGGCTCGGAGAAGATGCTTGGTAATCTCCTTGTAGCTGCCGTTGAGTGTTAGAAGCAAACAAAAGACCTTGTCTTGCTCTCTTCGTTCATTTAGCACCTTTGGGTCAACCGTGCTTAGACGGAGCATCTCCAATTCGGCCCATAGAGACCTAAACTTTCCAAAATGTTTTGTGAACTCGGTGTCTTCTTGGTTAAGGTCGTTGATAGCCTTCTTGACTTCATAGACCCTACTTAAGTTTGATGTGTTGTCGTAGACGGTTTAGAGAGTGTCCCATAACTCCTTGGCATTCTCACAATAGGAATAGGCTTCCAAGATAGACGGCTCAAGGGATCCTTGAATGATTCCAAGGACCTTTTGGTCTAGTTGGAACCATTTCTCATAATCCTTTGTGAGCTCGTTGTTGAACTCAATGGGAGTATCTTGCCGAGTAAGGATATGGTTCCAATAATCGTGGCCACAAAGAGCAATCTTCATTGTTCTTGCCCATAGGAGGTAGTTGATACCTTTCAAGTTAACCGGACAAGGAGTCTTCTTGGATTCTTTGTCTTCCATGGTTTACCGAGTGATTTGAAGGTGAAATGGCTTGTCTTGTAACAGTTCAAGCTTGCCTAGATCGAGAGTCACCGAGCACCGAGAAAGCCAGTACCGAGAATCACCGAGCAACGAAGAAACCCGTACCGAGAATCGCCGAGCAACGAGGAATCCTGTACCGAGAATCGCCGAGCAACGAGAACGCCCGGACCGAGAGATTTTTAGCGGAAGCAAAATAGGTTCAAGAGCTATTATGCTCTGATACCATGTTAGAATTAAGAAGAGAATATAAGATTATATGAGAGATTAGAGAGATTGTGTTCTTGAGTTCCTTCAAGAACATCAAGAACAAAAGAGAGAGAATAGAGAAAGAGTAACCCAATTCGGTTTCATTTCATTAAGTGTTAAGATTAAAATTACAAAAGGAGATTACATATATTAAAACATAAGTCTAGAAAAAGAATGTCGCCAACGGCTAGATTTCAAACGGCTACAAAGGGAACACTCCTTTGTCCTTCGGTCCATAGCTCTAACGGCTCTTTAGTCTTGAGATATAGTAGACTACATGACTCAACTACATTGTGATATAGTCTTGAGATATAGTCGACTACATGAATCAACTACATTGTGATGTAGTCGACTATATGTATTGACTACATTGGTATAGACACTTCAATATGTACAAGTTTGAAGAACGTATCAAACATCTAATAACGCGTTTCTAGGACTCTAAACCAAGTTTAATGGAACATGAGTGCTTATAAGTTCCTCAATGAGCTTTATACAAGTTTAACGAACTTATGAAACATCTAACAACGCGTTTCTAGGACTCTAAAACAAGTTTCATGGAAAAAGAGTGCTTCTAAGTTCCTCAATGAGCTTTGTACAAGTTTGACGAACGTATAAAACATCTAACAACGCGTTTCTAGAACTCTAAAACAAGTTTCATGCAACATGAGCGCTTATAAGTATCTCCATGAGCTTTGTACAAGTTTCACGAACTTATGAAACATGTAACAACGCGTTTCTAGGACTCTAAACCAAGTTTCATGCAACATGAGTTCTTATAAGTGCCTCAATGAGCTTTGTACAAGTTTCATGAACTCTTGAAACATCTAACAACGCGTTTCTAGGACTCTAAACCAAGTTTCATTTAACATGAGAGCTTATAAGTTCCTCAATGAGCTTTGTACAAGTTTCACGAACTTATGAAACATCTAACAACGCGTTTCTAGGACTCTTAACCAAGTTTCATGCACAATGAGAGCTTATAAGTTCCTCAATGAGCTTTGTAAAAGTTTGACGAACGTATGAAACATCTAACTACGTATTTCTAGGACTCGAAACCAAGTTACATTCAACATGGGTGCTTATAAGTTCCTCAATGAGCTTTGTTCAAGTTTCACGAACTTATTAACATCTAACAAAGCGTTTCTAGGACTCTAAACCAAGTTTCATGCAACATGAGAGCTTATAAGTTCCTCAATGAGCTTTGTACAAGTTTCACGAACGTATGAAACATCTAACAACGCGTTTCTAAGATTCTAAACCAAGTTTCATGCAACATGAGTGCTTATAAGCTCCTCAATGAGCTTTGTACAAGTTTCACGGACTTATGAAACATCTAACAACGCGTTTCTAGGACTTTTATACAAGTTTCATGCACAATGAGAGCTTATAAGTTACTCAATGAGCTTTGTACAATTTTCACGAAATTATGAAACATCTAACAACTCGTTTCTAGGACTCTTAACTAAGTTTCATGCAACATGAGCTCTTATAAGTTCCTCAATGAGCTTTGTACAAGTTTGACGAACGTATGAAACATCTAACAACGCGTTTCTAGGAGTCTAAACCAAGTTTCATGCAACATGAGTGCTTATAAGTTTCTCAATGAGCTTTGTACAAGTTTCACGAACTTATGAAACATCTAACAACGCGTTTCTAGGACTCTAAACCAAGTTTCATGCAACATGAATGCTTATAAGTGTCTCAATGAGCTTTATACAAGTTTGACGAACGTATGAAATATCTAACAACGCGTTTTTAGGACTCTAAACCAAGTTTCATGCCAAAGTAGTGCTTATAAGTATCTCAATAAGCTTTGTACAAGTTTCACGAACTTATGAAACATCTAACAACGCGTTTCTAGGAAACTAAACCAAGTTTCATGCAACATGAGTGCTTATAAGTATCTCAATGAACTTTGTACAAGTTTCACGAACTTATGAACATCTAACAATGTGTTTCTAGGACTCTAAACCAATTTTCATGCAACATGAGAGCTTATAAGTTCCTCAATGAGCTTTGTACAAGTTTGACGAACGTATGAAACATCTAACTACGTATTTCTAGGACTCTAAACCAAGTTACATTCAACATGGGTGCTTATAAGTTCCTCAATGAGCTTTGTTCAAGTTTCACGAACTTATGAACATCTAACAACGCGTTTCTAGGACTCTAAACCAAGTTTCATGCAACATGAGAGCTTATAAGTTCCTCAATGAGCTTTGTACAAGTTTGACGAACGTATGAAACATCTAACAACGCGTTTCTCAGATTCTAAACCAAGTTTCATGCAACATGAGTTCTTATAAGCTCCTCAATTAGTTTTGTACAAGTTTCACGAACTTATGAAACATCTAACAACGCGTTTCTAGGACTCTTAACCAAGTTTCATGCACAATGAGAGCTTATAAGTTACTCAATGAGCTTTGTAAAAGTTTGACGAACGTATGAAACATCTAACAACGCGTTTCTAGGACTCTAAACCAAGTTTCATGTAACATGAGTGCTTATAAGTATCTCAATGAGCTTTGTACAATTTTCACGAACTTATGAAACATCTAACAACACGTTTCTAGGACTCTTAACCAAGTTTCATGCACAATGAGAGCTTATAAGTTCCTCAATGAGCTTTGTAAGAGTTTGACGAACGTATGAAACATCTAACAACGCGTTTCTTGGACTCTAAACAAAGTTTCATGCAACATGAGTGCTTATAAGTATCACAATGAGCTTTGTACAAGTTTCACGAACTTATCAAACATCTAACAACGCGTTTCTAGGACTCTTAACTAAGTTTCATTCAACATGAGCGCTTATAAGTTCCTCAACGAGCTTTGTACAAGTTTGACGAACGTATGAAACATCTAACAACGCGTTTCTAGGACTCTAAACCAAGTTTCATGCAACATGAATGCTTATAAGTGTCTCAATGAGCTTTGTACAAGTTTGAAGAACTTATGAAACATCTAACAACACGTTTCTAGGACTCTAAACCAAGTTTCATGCGACATGAGTGCCTATAAGTATCTCAATGAGCTTTGTACAATTTTTACAAAATTATGAAACATCTAACAACGCGTTTCTAGGACTCTAAACTAAGTTTCATGCAACATGAGTGCTTATGAGTTCCTCAATGAGCTTTGTACAAGTTTTACGAACGTATGAAACATCTAACAACGCGTTTCTAGGACTCTAAACCAAGTTTCATGCAACATGAATGCTTATAAGTGTCTCAATGAGCTTTATACAAGTTTGACGAACGTATGAAACATCTAACAACGTGTTTCTAGGACTCTATACCAAGTTTCATGCAACATGAGTGCTTATAAGTTTCTCAATGAGCTTTTTACAAGTTTCACGAACTTATGAAACATCTAACAAAGCATTTCTAGGACTCTAAAACAAGTTTCATGCAACATGAATGCTTATAAGTGTTTCAATGAGCCTTATACAAGTTTGACGAACGTATGAAACATCTAACAACGCGTTTCTAGGACTCTTAACCAAGTTTCATGACACATGAGTGCTTATAAGTATCTAAATGAGCTTTCTACATGTTTCACGAACTTATGAAACATCTAACAACGCGTTTCTAGGACTCTAAACCAAGTTTCATGCAACATGAGTGCTTATAAGTTCCTCAATGAGCTTTTTACAAGTTTCACGAACTTATGAAACATCTAACAACGCGTTTCTAGGACTCTTAACCAAGTTTCATGCACAATGAGAGCTTATAAGTTACTCAATGAGCTTTGTAAAAGTTTGACGAACGTATGAAACATCTAACAACGCGTTTCTAGGACTCTTAACCATGTTTCATTCAACATGAGTGCTTATAAGTATCTCAATGAGCTTTGTACAATTTTCACAAAATTATGAAACATCTAACAACTCGTTTCTAGGACTCTTAACTAAGTTTCATGCAACATGAGCTCTTATAAGTTCCTCAATGAGCTTTGTACAAGTTTGACGAACGTATGAAACATCTAACAACGCGTTTCTAGGAGTCTAAACCAAGTTTCATGCAACATGAGTGCTTATATGTATCTCAATGAGCTTTGTACAAGTTTCACGAACTTATGAAACATCTAACAACGCGTTTATAGGACTCTAAACCAAGTTTCATGCAACATGAATGCTTATAAGTGTCTCAATGAGCTTTATACAAGTTTGACAAACGTATGAAACATCTAACAACGCGTTTTTAGGACTCTAAACCAAGTTTCATGCCACATGAGTGCTTATAAGTATCTCAATGAGCATTGTACAAGTTTCAAGAACTTATGAAACATCTAACAACGCGTTTCTAGGAAACTAAACCAAGTTTCATGCAACATAAGTGCTTATAAGTATCTCAATGAGCTTTGTACAAGTTTCACGAACTTATGAACATCTAACAATGCGTTTCTAGGACTCTAAACCAAGTTTCATGCAACATGAGAGCTTATAAGTTCCTCAATGAGCTTTGTACAAGTTTGACGAACGTATGAAACATCTAACAACGCGTTTCTAAGTATCACAATGAGCTTTGTACAAGTTTCACGAACTTATGAAACATCTAACAACGCGTTTCTAGGACTCTTAACTAAGTTTCATTCAACATGAGCGCTTATAAATTCCTGAATGAGCTTTGTACAAGTTTGACGAACGTATGAAACATCTAACAACGCGTTTCTAGGACTCTAAACCAAGTTTCATGCAACATGAATGCTTATAAGTGTCTCAATGAGCTTTGTACAAGTTTGAAGAACTTATGAAACATCTAACAACGCGTTTCTAGGACTCTAAACCAAGTTTCATGCGACATGAGTGCCTATAAGTATCTCAATGAGCTTTGTACAATTTTTACAAAATTATGAAACATCTAACAACGCCTTTCTAGGACTCTAAACTAAGTTTCATGCAACTTGAGTGCTTATAAGTTTCTCAATGAGCTTTGTACAAGTTTGACGAACGTATGAAACATCTAACAACGCGTTTCTAGGAAACTAAACCAAGTTTCATGCAACATAAGTGCTTATAAGTATCTCAATGAGCTTTGTACAAGTTTCACGAACTTATGAAACATCTAACAACGCGTTTCTAGGACTCTAAACCAAGTTTCATGCCACATGAATGCTTATAAGTATCTCAATGAGCTTTGTACAAAGTTTCGGGAACTTATGAAACATCTAACAACGCGTTTCTAGGACTCTTAACCAAGTTTCATGCACAATGAGAGCTTATAAGTTCCTCAATGAGCTTTGTAAAAGTTTGACGAACGTATGAAACATCTAACTAAGTATTCCTAGGACTCTAAACCAAGTTACATTCAACATGGGTGCTTATAAGTTCATCAATGAGCTTTGTTCAAGTTTCACGAACTTATGAACATCTAACAACGCGTTTCAAGGACTCTAAACCAAGTTTCATGCAACATGAGATCTTATAAGTTCCTCAATGAGCTTTGTACAAGTTTGACGAACGTATGAAACATCTAACAACGCCTTTCTAAGATTCTAAACCAAGTTTCATGCAACATGAGTGCTTATAAGCTCCTCAATGAGCTTTGTACAAGTTTCACGAACTTATGAAACATCTAACAACGTGTTTCTAGGACTCTTAGCCAAGTTTCATGCACAATGAGAGCTTATAAGTTACTCTAGGAGCTTTGTAAAAGGTTGACGAACGTATGAAACATCTAACAACGCGTTTCTAGGACTCTAAACCTAGTTTCATGCAACATGAGTGCTTATAAGTATCTCAATGAGCTTTGTACAATTTTCACGAAATTATGAAACATCTAACAACTCGTTTCTAGGACTCTTAACTAAGTTTCATGCAACATGAGCGCTTATAAGTTCCTCAATGAGCTTTGTACAAGTTTGACGAACGTATGAAACATCTAACAACGCGTTTCTAGGACTCTAAACCAAGTTTCATGCAACATGAGTGCTTATAAGTGTCTCAATGAGCTTTATACAAGTTTGACGAACGTATGAAACATCTAACAACGTGTTTCTAG
The DNA here is from genome assembly GCA_963556525.1 of Cochlearia excelsa. NCBI lineage: Eukaryota > Viridiplantae > Streptophyta > Magnoliopsida > Brassicales > Brassicaceae > Cochlearia > Cochlearia excelsa. The sequence goes on along the minus strand of CAUVZT010000010.1, from coordinate 1,469,968 downwards.
GACTCTATACCAAGTTTCATGCAACATGAGTGCTTATAAGTTTCTCAATGAGCTTTTTACAAGTTTCACGAACTTATGAAACATCTAACAAAGCATTTCTAGGACTCTAAACCAAGTTTCATGCAACATGAATGCTTATAAGTGTTTCAATGAGCCTTATACAAGTTTGACGAACGTATGAAACATCTAACAACGCGTTTCTAGGACTCTTAACCAAGTTTCATGACACATGAGTGCTTATAAGTATCTAAATGAGCTTTCTACATGTTTCACGAACTTATGAAACATCTAACAACGCGTTTCTAGGACTCTAAACCAAGTTTCATGCAACATGAGTGCTTATAAGTTCCTCAATGAGCTTTTTACAAGTTTCACGAACTTATGAAACATCTAACAACGCGTTTCTAGGACTCTTAACCAAGTTTCATGCACAATGAGAGCTTATAAGTTACTCAATGAGCTTTGTAAAAGTTTGACGAACGTATGAAACATCTAACAACGCGTTTCTAGGACTCTAAACCAAGTTTCATGCCACATGAATGCTTATAAGTATCTCAATGAGCTTTGTACAAGTTTCACGAACTTATGAAACATCTAACAACGCGTTTCTAGGACTCTTAACCAAGTTTCATGCACAATGAGAACTTATAAGTTCCTCAATGAGCTTTGTAAAAGTTTGACGAACGTATGAAACATCTAACTAAGTATTCCTAGGACTCTAAACCAAGTTACATTCAACATGGGTGCTTATAAGTTCCTCAATGAGCTTTGTTCAAGTTTCACGAACTTATGAACATCTAACAACGCGTTTCAAGGACTCTAAACCAAGTTTCATGCAACATGAGAGCTTATAAGTTCCTCAATGAGCTTTGTACAAGTTTGACGAACGTATGAAACATCTAACAACGCCTTTCTAAGATTCTAAACCAAGTTTCATGCAACATGAGTGCTTATAAGCTCCTCAATGAGCTTTGTACAAGTTTCACGAACTTATGAAACATCTAACAACGTGTTTCTAGGACTCTTAGCCAAGTTTCATGCACAATGCGAGCTTATAAGTTACTCTAGGAGCTTTGTAAAAGGTTGACGAACGTATGAAACATCTAACAACGCGTTTCTAGGACTCTAAACCTAGTTTCATGCAACATGAGTGCTTATAAGTATCTCAATGAGCTTTGTACAATTTTCACGAAATTATGAAACATCTAACAACTCGTTTCTAGGACTCTTAACTAAGTTTCATGCAGCATGAGCGCTTATAAGTTCCTCAATGAGCTTTGTACAAGTTTGACGAACGTATGAAACATCTAACAACGCGTTTCTAGGACTCTAAACCAAGTTTCATGCAACATGAGTGCTTATAAGTGTCTCAATGAGCTTTATACAAGTTTGACGAACGTATGAAACATCTAACAACGTGTTTCTAGGACTCTATACCAAGTTTCATGCAACATGAGTGCTTATAAGTTTCTCAATGAGCTTTTTACAAGTTTCACGAACTTATGAAACATCTAACAAAGCATTTCTAGGACTCTAAACCAAGTTTCATGCAACATGAATGCTTATAAGTGTTTCAATGAGCCTTATACAAAGTTTGACGAACGTATGAAACATCTAACAACGCGTTTCTAGGACTCTTAACCAAGTTTCATGACACATGAGTGCTTATAAGTATCTAAATGAGCTTTCTACATGTTTCACGAACTTATGAAACATCTAACAACGCGTTTCTAGGACTCTAAACCAAGTTTCATGCAACATGAGTGCTTATAAGTTCCTCAATGAGCTTTTTACAAGTTTCACGAACTTATGAAACATCTAACAACGCGTTTCTAGGACTCTTAACCAAGTTTTCATGCACAATGAGAGCTTATAAGTTACTCAATGAGCTTTGTAAAAGTTTGACGAACGTATGAAACATCTAACAACGCGTTTCTAGGACTCTTAACCATGTTTCATTCAACATGAGTGCTTATAAGTATCTCAATGAGCTTTGTACAATTTTCACGAAATTATGAAACATCTAACAAACTCGTTTCTAGGACTCTTAACTAAGTTTCATGCAACATGAGCTCTTATAAGTTCCTCAATGAGCTTTGTACAAGTTTGACGAACGTATGAAACATCTAACAACGCGTTTCTAGGAGTCTAAACCAAATTTCATGCAACATGAGTGCTTATAAGTATCTCAATGAGCTTTGTACAAGTTTCACGAACTTATGAAACATCTAACAACGCGTTTCTAGGACTCTAAACCAAGTTTCATGCAACATGAATGCTTATAAGTGTCTCAATGAGCTTTATACAAGTTTGACAAACGTATGAAACATCTAACAACGCGTTTTTAGGACTCTAAACCAAGTTTCATGCCACATGAGTGCTTATAAGTATCTCAATGAGCTTTGTACAAGTTTCAAGAACTTATAAAACATCTAACAACGCGTTTCTAGGAAACTAAACCAAGTTTCATGCAACATAAATGCTTATAAGTATCTCAATGAGGTTTGTATAAGTTTCACGAACTTATGAACATCTAACAATGCGTTTCTAGGACTCTAAACCAAGTTTCATGCAACATGAGAGCTTATAAGTTCCTCAATGAGCTTTGTACAAGTTTGACGAACGTATGAAACATCTAACAACGCGTTTCTAAGTATCACAATGAGCTTTGTACAAGTTTCACGAACTTATGAAACATCTAACAACGCGTTTCTAGGACTCTTAACTAAGTTTCATTCAACATGAGCGCTTATAAGTTCCTCAATGAGCTTTGTACAAGTTTGACGAACGTATGAAACATCTAACAACGCGTTTCTAGGACTCTAAACCAAGTTTCATGCAACATGAATGCTTATAAGTGTCTCAATGAGCTTTGTACAAGTTTGAAGAACTTATGAAACATCTAACAACGCGTTTCTAGGACTCTAAACCAAGTTTCATGGGACATGAGTGCCTATAAGTATCTCAATGAGCTTTGTACAATTTTTACAAAATTATGAAACATCTAACAACGCCTTTCTAGGACTCTAAACTAAGTTTCATGCAACATGAGTGCTTATAAGTTTCTCAATGAGCTTTGTACAAGTTTGACGAACGTATGAAACATCTAACAACGCGTTTCTAGGAAACTAAACCAAGTTTCATGCAACATAAGTGCTTATAAGTATCTCAATGAGCTTTGTACAAGTTTCACGAACTTATGAAACATCTAACAACGCGTTTCTAGGACTCTAAACCAAGTTTCATGCCACATGAATGCTTATAAGTATCTCAATGAGCTTTGTACAAGTTTCACGAACTTATGAAACATCTAACAACGCGTTTCTAGGACTCTTAACCAAGTTTCATGCACAATGAGAGCTTATAAGTTCCTCAATGAGCTTTGTAAAAGTTTGACGAACGTATGAAACATCTAACTAAGTATTCCTAGGACTCTAAACCAAGTTACATTCAACATGGGTGCTTATAAGTTCCTCAATGAGCTTTGTTCAAGTTTCACGAACTTATGAAACATCTAACAACGCGTTTCAAGGACTCTAAACCAAGTTTCATGCAACATGAGAGCTTATAAGTTCCTCAATGAGCTTTGTACAAGTTTGACGAACGTATGAAACATCTAACAACGCCTTTCTAAGATTCTAAACCAAGTTTCATGCAACATGAGTGCTTATAAGCTCCTCAATGAGCTTTGTACAAGTTTCACGAACTTATGAAACATCTAACAACGTGTTTATAGGACTCTTAGCCAAGTTTCATGCACAATGAGAGCTTATAAGTTACTCTAGGAGCTTTGTAAAAGTTTGACGAACGTATGAAACATCTAACAACGCGTTTCTAGGACTCTAAACCTAGTTTCATGCAACATGAGTGCTTATAAGTATCTCAATGAGCTTTGTACAATTTTCACGAAATTATGAAACATCTAACAACTCGTTTCTAGGACTCTTAACTAAGTTTCATGCAACATGAGCGCTTATAAGTTCCTCAATGAGCTTTGTACAAGTTTGACGAACGTATGAAACATCTAACAACGCGTTTCTAGGACTCTAAACCAAGTTTCATGCAACATGAGTGCTTATAAGTATCTCAATGAGCTTTGTACAAGTTTCGCGAACTTATGAAACATCTAACAACGTGTTTCTAGGACTCTATACCAAGTTTCATGCAACATGAGTGCTTATAAGTTTCTCAATGAGATTTTTACAAGTTTCACGAACTTATGAAACATCTAACAAAGCATTTCTAGGACTCTAAACCAAGTTTCATGCAACATGAGTGCTTATAAGTGTTTCAATGAGCCTTATACAAGTTTGACGAACGTATGAAACATCTAACAACGCGTTTCTAGGACTCTTAACCAAGTTTCATGACACATGAGTGCTTATAAGTATCTAAATGAGCTTTCTACATGTTTCACGAACTTATGAAACATCTAACAACGCGTTTCTAGGACTCTAAACCAAGTTTCATGCAACATGAGTGCTTATAAGTTCCTCAATGAGCTTTTTACAAGTTTCACGAACTTATGAAACATCTAACAACTCGTTTCTAGGACTCTTAACCAAGTTTCATGCACAATGAGAGCTTATAAGTTACTCAATGAGCTTTGTAAAAGTTTGACGAACGTATGAAACATCTAACAGCGCGTTTCTAGGACTCTTAACCATGTTTCATTCAACATGAGTGCTTATAAGTATCTCAATGAGCTTTGTACAATTTTCACGAAATTATGAAACATCTAACAAACTCGTTTCTAGGACTCTTAACTAAGTTTCATGCAACATGAGCTCTTATAAGTTCCTCAATGAGCTTTGTACAAGTTTGACGAACGTATGAAACATCTAACAACGCGTTTCTAGGAGTCTAAACCAAGTTTCATGCAACATGAGTGCTTATAAGTATCTCAATGAGCTTTGTACAAGTTTCACGAACTTATCAAACATCTAACAACGCGTTTCTAGGACTCTTAACCAAGTTTCATGCACAATGAGAGCTTATAAGTTCCTCAATGAGCTTTGTAAAAGTTTGACGAACGTATGAAACATCTAACTAAGTATTCGTAGGACTCTAAACCAAGTTACATTCAACATGGGTGCTTATAAGTTCCTCAATGAGCTTTGTTCAAGTTTCACGAACTTATGAACATCTAACAACGCGTTTCAAGGACTCTAAACCAAGTTTCATGCAACATGAGAGCTTATAAGTTCCTCAATGAGCTTTGTACAAGTTTGACGAACGTATGAAACATCTAACAACGCCTTTCTAAGATTCTAAAAACCAAGTTTCATGCAACATGAGTGCTTATAAGCTCCTCAATGAGCTTTGTACAAGTTTCACGAACTTATGAAACATCTAACAACGTGTTTCTAGGACTCTTAGCCAAGTTTCATGCACAATGAGAGCTTATAAGTTACTCTAGGAGCTTTGTAAAAGTTTGACGAACGTATGAAACATCTAACAACGCGTTTCTAGGACTCTAAACCTAGTTTCATGCAACATGAGTGCTTATAAGTATCTCAATGAGCTTTGTACAATTTTCACGAAATTATGAAACATCTAACAACTCGTTTCTAGGACTCTTAACTAAGTTTCATGCAACATGAGCGCTTATAAGTTCCTCAATGAGCTTTGTACAAGTTTGACGAACGTATGAAACATCTAACAACGCGTTTCTAGGACTCTAAACCAAGTTTCATGCAACATGAGTGCTTATAAGTATCTCAATGAGCTTTGTACAAGTTTCGCGAACTTATGAAACATCTAACAACGTGTTTCTAGGACTCTAAACCAAGTTTTATACAAGTTTGACGAACGTATGAAACATCTAGCAACGCGTTTTTAGGACTCTAAACCAAGTTTCATGCCATATGAGTGCTTATAAGTATCTCAATGAGCTTTGTACAAGTTTCACGAACTTATGAACATCTAACAACGCGTTTATAGGAAACTAAACCAAGTTTCATGCAACATGAGTGCTTATAAGTATCTCAATGAGCTTTGTACAAGTTTCACGAACTTATGAACATCTAACAATGCGTTTCTAGGACTCTAAACCAAGTTTCATGCAACATGAGAGCTTATAAGTTCCTCAATGAGCTTTGTACAAGTTTGACGAACGTATGAAACATCTAACAACGCGTTTCTAAACCAAGTTTCATGCAACATGAGTGCTTATAGACTCCTCAATGAGCTTTGTACAAGTTTCACGAACTTATGAAACATCTAACAACACGTTTCTAGGATTCTTAACCAAGTTTCATGCACAATGAGAGCTTATAAGTTCCTCAATGAGCTTTGTAAATGTCTGACGAACGTATGAAACATCTAACAACGCGTTTCTAGGACTCTAAACCAAGTTTCATGCAACATGAGTGCTTATAAGTATCTCAATGAGCTTTGTACAAGTTTCACGAACTTATGAAACATCTAACAACGCGTTTCTAGGAAACTAAACCAAGTTTCATGCAACATGAGTGCTTATAAGTATCTCAATGAGCTTTGTACAAGTTTCACGAACTTATGAACATCTAACAATGCGTTTCTAGGACTCTAAACCAAGTTTCATGCAACATGAGAGCTTATAAGTTCCTCAATGAGCTTTGTACAAGTTTGACGAACGTATGAAACATCTAACAACGCGTTTCTAAACCAAGTTTCATGCAACATGAGTGCTTATAGACTCCTCAATGAGATTTGTACAAGTTTCACGAACTTATGAAACATCTAACAACACGTTTCTAGGACTCTTAACCAAGTTTCATGCACAATGAGAGCTTATAAGTTCCTCAATGAGCTTTGTAAATGTTTGAGGAACGTATGAAACATCTAACAACGCGTTTCTAGGACTCTAAACCAAGTTTCATGCAATATAAGTGCTTATAAGTATCTCAATGAGCTTTGTACAAGTTTCACGAACTTATGAAACATCTAACAACGCGTTTCTAGGACTCTTAACTATGTTTCATGCAACATGAGTGCGTATAAGTATCTCAATGAGCTTTGTACAAGTTTCACGAACTTATGAAACATCTAACAACGCGTTTCTAGGAAACTAAACCAAGTTTCATGCAACATGAGTGCTTATAAGTATCTCAATGAACTTTGTACAAGTTTCACAAACTTATGAAACATCTAACAACGCGTTTCTAGGCTTCTAAACCAAGTTTCATGCAACATGAATGCTTATAAGTGTCTCAAAGAGCTTTATACAAGTTTGACGAACGTATGAAATATCTAACAACGCGTGTCTAGGACTATAAACCAAGTTTCATGCAACATGAATGCTTATAAGTGTCTCAATGTGCTTTATACATGTTTGACGAACGTATGAAACATCTAACAACGTGTTTCTGGGACTCTAAACCAAGTTTCATGCAACATGAGTGCTTATAAGTATCTCAATGAGCTTTGTACAAGTTTCACGAACTTATGAAACATCTAACAACATGTTTCTAGGATTCTAAACCAAATTTCATGCAACATGAGCGCTTATAAGTTCCTCAATGATCTTTGTACAAGTTTGACGAATGTATGAAACATCTAACAACACGTTTCTAGGACTTTAAACCAAGTTTCATGCAACATGAGCGCTTATAAGTTCCTCAATGAGATTTTTACAAGTTTGACGAACGTATGAAACATCTAACAACGCGTTTCTAGGACCCTAAACCAAGTTTCATGCAACATGAGTGCTTATAAGTTCCTCAATGAGCTTTTTACAAGTTTCACGAACTTATGAAACACCTAACAACGCGTTTCTAGGACTCTAAACCAAGTTACATGCAACATGAGTGATTATAAGTGTCTCATTGAGCTTTGTACAAGTTTCACGAACTTATGAAACATCTAACAACGCGTTTCTAGGACTCTTAACCAAGTTTCATGCACAATGAGAGCTTATAAGTTCCTCAATGAGCTTTGTAAAAGTTTGACGAACGTATGAAACATCTAACTACGTATTTCTAAGATTCTAAACCAAGTTACATGCAACATGGGTGCCTATAAGTTCCTCAATGAGCTTAATTTCAAATTTCACAAACTTATGAACATCTAACAACGCGTTTCTAGGACTCTAAACCAAGTTTCATGCAACATGAGAGCTTATAAGTTCCTCAATGAGCTTTGTACAAGTTTGACGAACGTATGAAACATCTAACAACGCGTTTCTAAGATTCTAAACCAAGTTTCATGCAACATGAATGCTTATAAGCTCCTCAATGAGATTTGTACAAGTTTCACGAACTTATGAAACATCTAACAACGCGTTTCTAGGACTCTTAACCAAGTTTCATGCACAATGAGAGCTTATAAGTTCCTCAATGAGCTTTGTAAAAGTTTGAAGAACGTATGAAACATCTAACAACTCGTTTCTAGGACTCTAAACCAAGTTTCTGATACGTATGGCATGTCTCACCCTCCAATACTCTACCACTACAGAAGGAAGACAATGACTAAGGTTAGTGCAAGAGATGATATTGGGCCATTGGAGAGAGACAATTCATCAAGCAGAGAAAGAAGATCCAATGGGCATGCTGGAGATGGAAGGGGCCTGGGCGTTGATCATTAAGAGATAGCATGTGTTTTACTTTTTACTCTTTGTCTTGTTGCTATTTAAAGAGGAGAGTAGGGAGAGTGACAGGGTATCATTTGCTTAGTACATTTTGATCACTGGTGAAGGGGGAGAGGTCCTATAATCCTCTCAAGTTTGTTTGTTTGCTTTATTAAGAAGTATCTTTTATCATTGTTTTGTGTTTTCAAATCTTACACATAACAACTTGGTATCAGAGCTTGGAATCATGCCTAAGAACAAGGAAGGAGAATATAGAACAGAGAGTCTGATCCGCGACGTTACGGCGATACAAAAGGAGATGGCGAGGATCGAATCCCTCGAAGAAGGAGTAACAGAGGTGAGACAGCAAATGAAGAAACAATCTGAGCAGATGCAGAAACAATCTGAGCAGATGGAGGCTCTGTTGGCTCTTTTGGTGAACGGAAAGAAAACGACGGACGAGGATCCGTCGTCGTTGGTCGAGACTCCGGCCTCGAAAGACGTGACTAGTGATCCCGATGGTGATAACAACGCGGGAGAAAGATCCGGTCAGTCGGGAACGACGCCGGCGGGAGTGACGGTTGATCGGACACCGTTGACGAGGAAGATCAAGCTTCCAGTATTCGACGGAGAGGGAGCCGCGAACTGGGTACTGAGGGTGGATCAGTATTTTGAGATGGAAGAGCTCACGGAGGAGGAGAAACTTAAGGCGGTAAGAACCTGTTTCGACGACGATGCTCTGGTGTGGTACAGGTGGGAGAGAGATCGAAACCCGTTTGATAGTTGGGATCAGATGAGAAAACGGATCCTGGAAGATTTCTCGGAGGCTCACGAAGAGATTCCCGGCGAAAAAGTGTTGACTCTCCGACAGACGGAGACGGTGAGAGATTTCTGTCGCGAGTTTATCTTCTTGGCTTCAAACGCACCGGAGATTGAGGAGCCGGTGCTGATGTTGGCATTCATGGTCGGCCTGAAACCTAAAATCAAGGCCGGCGTGAAGCTTTTTTCCCCGAAAAGTCTGAAGCAGATGATGAACCGAGCCAAGATGGTAGAGGACTATGAGGACGTTGGTGACGTGGCAGGAGAGAGAAAGTGGAGTAGAGGAACGCGTGACGCGAGTGGGGAAGCGCGTGACGCGAGTGGTAGATACGCACCACGCGCCAACAAGGACCACAGATCTGTGGCTGGTTTGTTTGGGAAAAAGAAAGAAGAGGAGCCGAATGATGACGAAAGAAACGGCGACAAAGCTCATGAAGACAGGTTTGGGAACAGGAATCGTACCCTGACTCCTTCGATTCGCAGAGGCGACAATCGATCTTCAGCGCCGTTTCGTAAACTGACACCGGAAGAGATGGCAGACAAAAAGGCGAAAGGCCTCTGTTTCAGGTGCGACGGACGGTTTTACAAGGGGCACCCTTGCAAATACAAGGAGCTGCAGGTGATTATGGTGTTGGAGGATGGGACAGAGTGTGACGTAGAGGACGACGAGGAAAGAGACGATGAAAAATATACTCCAGTCACGACAGAGATCGCCGTGTTGTCATTAGGCCCGATGAGGGGGATCTCCTCGCCGAAGGAGATTAAGATAAAAGGGGTCATTCGTGGACAAGAAGTGATGGTATTAATCGATAGTGGAGCATCTCACAACTTCATCAACGGAAGTGTAGCAGAAAGCTTGGGTCTTCCACAGAGAAGCTCTCAGGGATTTGGAGTCAAGCTGGGTACGGGGTTGACTGTGCGAGGAGAAGGCATGTGTAAAAGAGTGGAGCTGAAAGTACAGAAGTTGAGAATAATCTCCGACATGCTACCGATGGAGTTAGGGACGGCTGACGTCATTTTGGGTATGCAGTGGTTGGAGACACTCGGAGATACAAAGGTTAATTGGAAGACACAAACCTTACGGTTCTTGTGTGAACAAGAGGAAGTGACTCTACAAGGGGATGATAGCTTAAGAAATGAATCAGTATCACTAAAGGCTGTGAAGAAAGAGTTAATGGAGGAGGAACACGGAATGTTAGTTGAGGGTAGTAGCCTAACAGCTAGAGGAGAAGAGATAGAAGGGGTACCATCTTTCCTGACACCAGTTATGGACAAATATGGTCAGGTCTTTGAGGAGCCACAAGGATTGCCAGATTCTGGGTCTTTGTGGGAATGGAAGCAGGTGATAGCAGGGCAATTTCCAGACTTCAACCTTGAGGACAAGGTTGATTTGAAAGGGAGGGGTATTGATACGTATGGCATGTCTCACCCTCCAATACTCTACCACTACAGAAGGAAGACAATGACTAAGGTTAGTGGAAGAGATGATATTGGGCCATTGGAGAGAGACAATTCATCAAGCAGAGAAAGAAGATCAAATGGGCCTGCTGGAGATGGAAGGGGCCTGGGCGTTGATCATTAAGAGATAGCATGTGTTTTACTTTTTACTCTTTGTCTTGTTGCTATTTAAAGAGGAGAGTAGGGAGAGTGACAGGGTATCATTTGCTTAGTACATTTTGATCACTGGTGAAGGGGGAGAGGTCCTATAATCCTCTCAAGTTTGTTTGTTTGCTTTATTAAGAAGTATCTTTTATCATTGTTTTGTGTTTTCAAATCTTACACATAACAGTTTCATGCAACATGAGTGCTTATAAGTATCTCAATGAGCTTTTTACAAGTTTCACGAACTTACGAAACATCTAACAACGCGTTTCTAGGACTCTAAATCAAGTTTCATGCAACATGAATGCTTATAAGTGTCTCAATGAGCTTTATACAAGTTTGACGAACGTATGAAACATCTAACAACGCGTTTCTAGGACTATAAACCAAGTTTCATGCAACATGAATGCTTATAAGTGTCTCAATGAGCTTTATATATGTTTGACGAACGTATGAAACATCTAACAACGCGTTTCTGGTACTCTAAACAAAGTTTCATGCAACATGAGTGCTTATAAGTATCTCAATGAGCTTTGTACAAGTTTCACGAACTTTTGAAACATCTAACAACGCGTTTCTAGGATTCTAAACCAAGTTTCATGCAACATGAGCGCTTATAAGTTCCTCAATGAGATTTTTACAAGTTTGACGAACGTATGAAACATCTAACAACGCGTTTCTAGGACTCTAAACCAAGTTTCATGCAACATGAGTGCTTATAAGTTCCTCAATGAGCTTTGTACAAGTTTCACGAACTTATGAAACACCTAACAACGCGTTTCTAGGACTCTAAACCAAGTTTCATGCTACATGAGTGATATAAGTGTCTCATTGAGCTTTGTACAAGTTTCACGAACTTATGAAACATCTAACAACGCGTTTCTAGGATTCTAAACCAAGTTTCATGCAACATGAGCGCTTGTAAGTTCCTCAATGAGCTTTGTACAAGTTTGACGAATGTATGAAACATCTAACAACACGTTTCTAGGACTTTAAACCAAGTTTCATGCAACATGAGCGCTTATAAGTTCCTCAATGAGATTTTTACAAGTTTGACGAACGTATGAAACATCTAACAACGCGTTTCTAGGACTCTAAACCAAGTTTCATGCAACATGAGTGCTTATAAGTTCCTCAATGAGCTTTGTACAAGTTTCACGAACTTATGAAACACCTAACAACGCGTTTCTAGGACTCTAAACCAAGTTTCATGCAACATGAGTGATTATAAGTGTCTCATTGAGCTTTGTACAAGTTTCACGAACTTATGAAACATCTAACAACGCGTTTCTAGGATTCTAAACCAAGTTTCATGCAACATGAGCGCTTATAAGTTTCTCAATGAGCTTTCACTACAAGAATCTGCGCAAATTACCACGAAAAATTTACAACGATTATAATCGTCGTAAACTTACGACGACATTACGACGATTTTACGACGATTTTGGTATTCGTCGTAAAATCGTCGTAAATTTACGACGATTTTAATCGTTGTAAATTTACGACGATTTTACAACGATTTTCCGATTAAAAACCAAATCGTTGTAAAATCGTGGTAAATTTACAACGATTTACCGACGTTTTGATTTATAAGAATATTTCGTCGCTAAATCGTTGCTAATTTACCACGAATTTACAACTTCTAATTTTGGGACTTTTTAACAACGATTTAAAGATATTTAATCTGGTAGTTGAAAACGTGTATTTACTGTTGCACATAACTATTTACAACTTTGATTTTAGTCGTTAAATCGTTGTAAAATCATTGTTAATTCCTTGTAGAATTATGAATCGTTGTAAATTAGTAGTTAATTTCCTTGGTAAAAAGTTGGAAAATTTTATAAAATCCTATAAATACCTCCCCATCTTTCACCATAAATCACACCATCAATTTTATATCTCTCTATCTCTCTCACTTACAAAAAAAAATTCTTTTTATAAAAAAAAATGTCTGGAGGCGATATTTACGAAATCCGAAAATGGATGTACATACATCGAGGCGATGACGGATCGGTGACAAGGGAGTTCCTCGACGGGGTTGAAGTATTCATGCGCAAGCCCACAATCCACCTGTCACTATCGAAAGCGGTAAAATGTTTTGTCCTTGTATCAAATGCGACAATAGACGGTTCATTTTGGTTGAAAATGTTTGGAAGCATTTGTTAAATACAGGATTTACACCACAATATTATATATGGTTTCAGCATGGGGAAGGTTATTCTGGTAATGTTGCTAGTAGTAGTAATTATCATCGGAATCTGTAGACTATGACCAGCATGTAGAAAATGAGTATGATTTTTATAATTTTCATCATGATCATGGAAATGAACCGGATAGGATAAATGACATGGTTAGCGATGCATTTCGTCCCGAAGTTGCATCTGATGGAAATTTAGTTGAAGAACCTAATTTAGATGCTAAAAAATTCTACGACATGTTAAATGCTGCAAATCAACCAATATATGATAATTGTAGAGAAGGGCACTCTAAATTGTCATTAGCCGCTAGAATGATGAATATTTAAACAGACCATAACTTATCCGAGGTTTGCATGGATGATTGGGCCTCATTGTTAAAAGAATATCTACCCTCCGATAATTTAGCCGCTGAAACGTTTTATGAGGTTCAAAAATTGGTTATCGGTCTTGGTCTTCCGTATCGGTCAATTGATGTCGTGTGTAGACAATTGTATGATATTTTGGAAAGACGACGACATTCTTGAGGAATGTCGTTTTTGCAAAAAACCAAGATATAGGCCAGAAGGAGTAGGTCGAAAGAAGGTACCGTACCAGAAGATGTGGTATCTTCCTATAACAGACATGCTACAAAGGATGTATCACTCGGAGAGGACAGCTTCTTCGATGAGGTGGCATGCAGAACATACACAGAAGCCTGGAGAGGTGACCCACCCATCCGATGCGAAAGCGTGGAAACACTTTAACTCGGTGTACCCCGATTTTTCTAGACGAAAAGGTAACGTCTACCTTGGTCTATGTACGGATGGACTTAGTCCATTTGGTATGTCAGGTAGGCAGTATTCTTTATGGCCCGTCATCGTCACCCCTTATAACCTCCCACCAGAGATGTGTATGCAAAGGGAATTTTTATTTCTGAGCATTTTAGTCCCTGGACCTAAACATCCAAAAAGATCCCTTGATGTTTTTCTACAGCCTTTGGTGGAAGAGTTGAAGGAGTTATGGCACACTAGAGTAAAGACTTACGATTGTTCGAGGAAACGGAAATTTACAATGCGTGCAGTGCTTCTATGGACGATTAGCGACTTTCCCGCTTATGGAATGTTGTCGGCCTGGACTACACACGGGCGACTATCTTGTCCTTACTGCATGCATCGTACTGACGCCTTCCAATTGAAGCATGGAAGGAAAACTAGCTGGTTCGATTGTCACCGTAAGTTTCTTAGTCTGCGCCACCCTTATCGGAAAAACAAACGATTGTTTAAAAAGAACAAAGTGGTTCGTGATCCTCCACCGTTTATTACACGGGCGTACAAGTTGAGGCGCATATGGATCATTACGTGCGAATTACACAGCTTCCCCAAGGAGAAAACCGGCATGTCCCGCCTAATCTGCCCGATGGTTATCTTACGGAACACAATTGGCATAAGAAAAGCATTTTCTCGGGAGCTTCCATACCGGAAAGATCATCTACTCCGACACAATCTTGACGTGATGCACATAGAGAAGAACTTTTTCGATAACATTATGAACACTCTTTTGAATGTGCAGGGAAAGACAAAAGACAATTTTAAATCACGTCTTGACTTGGCTGAGATATGTGCGAGATCCGAATTGCACATTGATAATGACGGAAAAGCCCCAATACCTATATTCAGATTATCGAGTGCAACGAAGACGTCGTTGTTCCAGTGGGTGATCTCTGAAGTTAAGTTTCCTGATTGTTTTGTTTCTAATATTTCTCGGTGTGTAGATGGTAGTAAATTCACAGGTATGAAAAGTCACGATTGTCATGTGTTCATGCAACAACTGCTACCATTTGTCTTGGCCGAACTTGTTCCACAAAATGTGCACGAAGCAATTGCTGGTACGTATACGTAATGTCTAATTAATTAATAAAATATTTCATAACTGAATATATCGTAATACGTACGTTTTATTTAATTTGTGTAGGTGTTGGGTTGTTCTTTCGTGATCTTTCCACAAGAACGTTGAACGATGAAGTAATAACACAACTCGACGAGAACATTCCTCTCATTTTGTGCAATTTGGAGAAGATATTTCCCCCATCCTTTTTTGATGTTATGGAGCACCTACCAAGTACATCTCCCACACGACGCGAACTAGGGGGCCCGTTCACTTCCGATGGATGTACCCTTTCGAACGATTTTTGAAACATCTAAAAGGGAAGGCGAAAAATCTAGCTAAAGTCGAGGGTTCAATCATTGCGGGTAGTATTACAGAGGAGACGTCTCACTTTACGTCGTACTACTTTGCACCAACTGTGAGGACACGTAAAAGAGCGCCGAGGAGATATGATGACGGAGGCATTCAAACAACGTACGCGGTGGAAGGAGTACCTGACATATTTTGTCCCATTGGTCGGCTTAGCGGACGCATAAAAGAGGTTTGGTGGAGCAACGAGGATGAAATTCATTGTGCCCACACGTACATTGTATTGAATTGCGATATTGTTACTCCATGGGAAAGGTAAAAGTAAATGTTTTTTAATACTCTTTATATAATTCATTACAACACTCATGAAATATTGTTTACTTATGATATTTTCATATATATATAGTATCTTCGTCGAACAAGTTCAAAAAGGGATTCCGGGGATATCTGAAGATGAGCTCGATTCCCGTAAAACTCAACACTTTGTGATGTGGTTGCAAACACAGGTATATGAAAATATCAAATATGAAATTACATATAAACATAATATATTTAAACAAAATTATTGTTGGTGTCTGCAGATTGAGTACGAGGACGAATCTTATCCGGTGTGGTTCCACGAGATGCTACAACGTCCCCTTGCGAAGATTCGGACATCGCCAATATATTTTACAAGAGGTTATGCTTTCCACGCGTACGATTACGGGCGACATCGAACAAGTGTTAACTACGGTGTTTGTGTTAGAGGAGACATTGATTTCTACGGAATCATCCAAGAAATCATAGAAATAACGTTTCCCGGGTTGTTTATGTTGAAGTGCGTACTCTTCAAGTGCGAGTGGTTTGATCCTACGATCGGAAGAGGTGTACGAATCAACAAGTCTGGGATCGTTGATGTCAATAAGAATAGAAGATACAACAAGTTCGAGCCTTTCATACTTGCATCGCAAGCTGAGCAAGTAAGCTTCATTCCTTATCCGCGTCTTAAGTCCACAGGAATACATTGGCTATCCGTCATCAAAATTGCCCCGAGAGGGTACATAGTCAGGGAAGAAGAATCACCACTACAGAATGACACGTCCGTCGATATTCCTTCGCCGTAACTAAACACGGACATGGTCCTACTCGTTGATCCACATAATAGGGAAGTCGAAGAGGTGAATGAGGACGAAGAAGAAGTCGAAGAGACCGACGAATTTGATGAATCGACTCGAGGACGAACATGAGTCTGCTGATGACTCCGAGTAATAAATAAGAAAATAATGTATTTTAAGAAAATAATGTATTTTAAGAAAATAATGTATTTTATTTTTTTTTATAAAATAAATTAACAATCGTCATAAATTCATGGTAAATTTACAACGATTTTACCACGATATGTGAAATTTCACAAATCGTGGTAAAATCGTCGTAAATTTACAACGATTTTACCACGATATGTGTAAATTTCACAAATCGTGGTAAATTCGTCGTAAATTTACGACGCTTTTACCACGATTTGTGAAATTTCACATATCGTGGTAAAATCGTTGTAAATTTACCACGAATTTATGACGATTGTTAATTTATTTTATAAAAAAATTCGTTGTCTTTTAAAGACCTTTAATCCTCAGGAGTTTTGTTTGTATGAGGTTGTCAACGTCAACGATTACCACGAGTTTACAACGCTTTAAAACGAAATCGTTGTAAAATCGTGGTAAATTTACCACGATTTTACAACGTCTTTTGTATAAACCCCTAAACCCCAAACATTTTTAAAAGTATGTCTTATATTACGTACAAACACTCGTTAAGACCTCTAAAGTTAATGAATAACTATAAAAACAATGTTAAAATTGCTTATCAATAAGTTTTGTTTACATATTCTTAGAATTTATAAAGTTTAAGATAAGGTGTACTATAATATATTGTGGTTAATATGTATATATGTTCTAATTTTATCAAAACATGTTTTTGTGCAATCATACGACTTAGAATGATTTCATATGCATATAATATCATAATTATATTCAACATGTAGTCAAATGGCAGATGAATTTCAGCGAAATCCATTTAGTGTAATAAATCGTCGTAAATTCGTGGTAAATTTACCACGATTTTACGACGATTCACACAAAATCGATGGAAATTCGTGGTAATTTAACAACGTATTTACGACCAAAAATGAAACTCTAAACGTCAAATCCTCAGGAGTTTTGTTTGTACGAGGTTGTCAACGTCAATTATTACCACGATTTTACAACGATTTATAAAGTATTCGTCGTAAAATCGTGGTAAATTTACCACGATTTAACTACGATTTAAAAGGTAATCGTTGTAAAATCGTGGTAAATTTACCACTATTTTACAACGTCTTTTGTATAAACCCCTAAACCCCAAACATTTTCAAAAGTATGTCTTATATTACGTACAAACACTCTTTAAGACCTCTAAAGTTAATGAATAACTATAAAAACAATGTTAAAATTGCTTATCAATAAGTTTTGTTACATATTCCTAGAATTTATAAAGTTTAAGATAAAGTGTACTATATATATTGTGGTTAATATGTCTATATGTTCTAATTTTACCAAAACTTGTTTTTCTGCAATCATATGACTTAATATGATTTCATATGCATACAATATCATAATTATATTCAACATGAAGTCAAATGGCAGATGAATTTTAGCAAAATCCATTTAGTGTAATAAATCGTCGTAAATTCGTGGTAAATTTACCACGAATTTACGACGATTCACACAAAATCGATGGAAATTTGTGGTAATTTAACAACGTATTTACGACCAAAAATGAAACTCTAAACGTCAAATCCTCAGGAGTTTTGTTTATACGAGGTTGTCAACGTCAATTATTACCACGATTTTACAACGATTTATAAAGTATTCGTCGTAAAATCGTGGTAAATTTACCACGATTTAACAACGATTTTATTACCACGATTTTACAACGATTTATAAAGTAATCGTCGTAAAATCGTGGTAAATTTACCACGATTTAACAACGATTTTATTTTCATCATTCCCAAAACGCGGCAAACCAAACGAACCAAAACGTTTCAATTTTTTTTTACAACGAATTAACGACGAATCGTCGTACAATCGTCGTAAATTTACGACGATTGCTTAGTCTATATATAGTGGACCAAAATTTTTCATTTTCACTCATTCTCTCTAAATCTCTCTCTCTCTCTAAAGTTTTCTCTCTCTAAAACTCTACAACTTTCACTCTTCTTCAACATCCCCAAAGGTAAATATTTTTAATATATGTGTTTTAAAACCGGATTTTAGAATTAGTTTTAGGAATTGGAATTTAGTTATAGGATTTAGAATTAGTTTTAGGCTCGGATTTTAGTTTTAGGATTCAAATTTTAGAATTATATGTTTAGAACATATAATGTCATTAAAATACTTATATAATGTTTAGTTTTTAAAATACTTAATAATTTTTAAATACTTAATGTTTATTATTTAAATATTTAATGTTTTTTTTGGGTGTACTTATATATGGCTCCTAGGAGAGGGAAGACCTTATCGCCGGACTACATGCGATGTTGGCGGAGAAGAGGGCTTCCCGGAAGGCTCGGCTTCCGGTTCAGCTTCGCCTTCCAGGACATCTCCTCGTCCACACCGGACGTCCGTCCCCGGCGAGCATCCTCCTCCTCCTTATGTGCCCGCCGCCGCCGCTGACGCCGCAGACCCCGCAGACGACGATATCTCGGGCCCGGTACATCCAGAGTTGGATGTACCGGGACATGCGCCGTACGCCAACCTCCGGGTTGAGGATATCCTCGCTCAACCCGGACATGACGGTCTCCGCCGGTTGGATCCGTACAAGTCTCCGGACACTTACTGGTAATTAACTTAATTTTTTTTTTTTTATTATTTTTTATTATATTAATAAACCAATTAATGTTTTTTTCAGGTTCAAGTACGACAACCAGGTCTCGCGTTCTATCGCGGACATAATCAAGGGATACTTCACCGAGTCGCATCCCAATTGGAGCAAGACACCCGAGCACATCAAGAGAACGTGGTTCAAATGTTTCGCGGTAATGTTCTAATTTAATTTCAATTAAATTTATTTATTTAACTTTAAATTTTTTATTATATATTATTCGCGTAAAGTAACTTATAATTTTTCATATTTTGCAGCAAAAGTGACATTGGGATGTCTCGATCAACGAGACCGTGAGGACGGAGTTCAACAAGACGGCGAAATTCCGTCTCGTCAACACGGTCTCGACCGGAAGGACAAGTGGAGAGTCGTCGGCGACGCGGGGAAGCCGGTTTATCTCTCGGTCGCGGTCCGGGACGGCTTGAAGAAATATTGGACGGATGGCCACAACGCGACCGTAGCCGAGAAGTGTTCCACCTCCAGGAACGCGAAGCTACCCGACGGGACGCCGGCGTATGGCTCACACGTCCGGACAAATCCCGTTCGCGGGTCGGGCGCACGAAATGGTAAGTCTTTCTTACTAACTCTTCCAAATTATTTTTATTTTCAAATTACTAATATTATACTAATGCACATATTTTTATTATTTGTTTGTAGGCCAAGGAGCCGGGTCACAACCGGCCGTCGTGCCGTCTTCGAGAAGACGCACAGGAAAAAGACCGGCGAGTTCGTTGACTCCCATTCCGAGCGGATATTCAACGATCTTGAAGCTCGGAAGACGGAGATCGAGACTCAACGATCTCAGAGATCCCCGGGAGGCACTCAATATCCAGGCGAGCCACTTGCTACCGCCGAGCTCGATCAAATATATCATGAGGTAAAATTTTACTGTAAAATTATTTTTTAAACGTTCATTTATTAATTGTTTAATTTTATAGGTTGCTCCTAAGAAGAAAGGACGGGTTCTAGGCATGGGATCCATGCAGGACGTCCCACTTGCTCCTACCAATTACCGATCTCCGCCGAGTTGCAGCCGAGATTCGAACATGCATGCGACTCGTGAAGAACATGCGGTTCTACAACAGCTTGTTTACGGTGCTTTCGCATCTAACCCGGAACTACTTCGGACGATGCAGACACATCCCGACCGTCCGACGACTGAGCAGGCCGGAACAAGCAACGTAGATCCCGAGAACGCAACGCAGGACTATTTCGGGCCTAATTTCAATTTAGACGACTAGTTTTTTTTATTTTGTATTTTGAAATTGTAATACAAATATTTTTTTATAAAATATTTTTTTTTTTTATTTATAATAATAAAAATCGTCGTAAAATCGTCCCTAATTAGGGACGATTTTACCACGATTTTAAGAATTTTCGATTTATTATAAATACAAATTTACAACCAAATATTCGTTGTGAAATCGTTGTAACAATTACAACGATTTTACAACGAATATGTTACCACGAATTTACAACGAATTTGGTTCGTCGTAAAATTTACCACGATTTTACGACGATTTGGCTTTTACTTCGATCGATTAACGACGAAATGGAAATCGTCGTTAAATCGTGGTAAACTGCATTTTACCACGATTTTACAACGATTATGGTCGTGGTAAAAGTCCTGATTTCTTGTAGTGTTTGTACAAGTTTGACGAATGTATGAAACATCTAACAACACGTTTCTAGGACTTTAAACCAAGTTTCATGCAACATGAGCGCTTATATGTTCATCAATGAGATTTTTACAAGTTTGACGAACGTATGAAACATCTGACAACGCGTTTCTAGGACTCTAAACCAAGTTTCATGCAACATGAGTGCTTATAAGTTCCTCAATGAGCTTTGTACAACTTTCACGAACTTATGAAACACCTAACAACGCGTTTCTAGGACTCTAAACCAAGTTCCATGCAACATGAGTGATTATAAGTGTCTCATTGAGCTTTGTACAAGTTTCAAGAACTTATGAAACATCTAGCA
Organism: Cochlearia excelsa; assembly: GCA_963556525.1. Taxonomy (NCBI): domain Eukaryota; kingdom Viridiplantae; phylum Streptophyta; class Magnoliopsida; order Brassicales; family Brassicaceae; genus Cochlearia; species Cochlearia excelsa. Next base: position 1,448,746 of record CAUVZT010000010.1, on the reverse strand, counting down.
ACGCGTTTCTAGGACTCTTAACCAAGTTTCATGCACAATGAGAGCTTATAAGTTCCTCAATGAGCTTTGTAAAAGTTTGACGAACGTATGAAACATCTAACTACGTATTTCTAGGACTATAAACCAAGTTACATGTAACATGGGTGCCTATAAGTTCCTCAATGAGCTTAATTTCAAGTTTCACAAACTTATGAACATCTAACAACGCGTTTCTAGGACTCTAAACCAAGTTTCATGCAACATGAGAGCTTATAAGTTCCTCAATGAGATTTGTACAAGTTTGACGAACGTATGAAACATCTAACAACGTGTTTCTAAGATTCTAAACCAAGTTTCATGCAACATGAGTGCTTATAAGCTCCTCAATGAGCTTTGTACAAGTTTCACGAACTTATGAAACATCTAACAACGCGTTTCTAGGACTCTTAACCAAGTTTCATGCACAATGAGAGCTTATAAGTTCCTCAATGAGCTTTGTAAAAGTTTGACGAACGTATGAAACATCTAACAACTCGTTTCTAGGACTCTAAACAAAGTTTCATGCAACATGAGTGCTTATAAGTATCTCAATGAGCTTTTTACAAGTTTCACGAACTTATGAAACATCTAACAACGCGTTTCTAGGATTCTAAACCAAGTTTCATGCAACATGAGCGCTTATAAGTTCCTCAATGAGATTTTTACAAGTTTGACGAACGTATGAAACATCTAACAACGCGTTTCTAGGATTCTAAACCAAGTTTCATGCAACATGAGCGCTTATAAGTTCCTCAATGAGCTTTGTACAAGTTTCACGAACTTATGAAACACCTAACAACGCGTTTCTAGGACTCTAAACCAAGTTTCATGCAACATGAGTGATTATAAGTGTCTCATTGAGCTTTGTACAAGTTTCACGAACTTATGAAACATCTAACAACGCGTTTATAGGACTCTTAACCAAGTTTCATGCACAATGAGAGCTTATAAGTTCCTCAATGAGCTTTGTAAAAGTTTGACGAACGTATGAAACATCTAACTACGTATTTCTAGGACTATAAACCAAGTTACATGTAACATGGGTGCCTATAAGTTCCTCAATGAGCTTAATTTCAAGTTTCACAAACTTATGAACATCTAACAACGCGTTTCTAGGACTCTAAACCAAGTTTCATGCAACATGAGAGCTTATAAGTTCCTCAATGAGATTTGTACAAGTTTGACGAACGTATGAAACATCTAACAACGTGTTTATAAGATTCTAAACCAAGTTTCATGCAACATGAGTGCTTTATAAGCTCCTCTCAATGAGCTTTGTACAAGTTTCACGAACTTATGAAACATCTAACAACGCGTTTCTAGGACTCTTAACCAAGTTTCATGCACAATGAGAGCTTATAAGTTCCTCAATGAGCTTTGTAAAAGTTTGACGAACGTATGAAACATCTAACAACTCGTTTCTAGGACTCTAAACAAAGTTTCATGCAACATGAGTGCTTATAAGTATCTCAATGAGCTTTTTACAAGTTTCACGAACTTATGAAACATCTAACAACGCGTTTCTAGGATTCTAAACCAAGTTTCATGCAACATGAGCGCTTATAAGTTCCTCAATGAGATTTTTACAAGTTTGACGAACGTATGAAACATCTAACAACGCGTTTCTAGGATTCTAAACCAAGTTTCATGCAACATGAGCGCTTATAAGTTCCTCAATGAGCTTTGTACAAGTTTCACGAACTTATGAAACACCTAACAACGCGTTTCTAGGACTTGAAACCAAGTTTCATGCAACATGAGCGCTTATAAGTTCCTCAATGAGATTTTTACAAGTTTGACGAACGTATGAAACATCTAACAACGCGTTTCTAGAACTATAAACCAAGTTTCATGCAACATGAATGCTTATAAGTGTCTCAATGAGCTTTATACATGTTTGACGAACGTATGAAACATCTAACAACGCGTTTCTGGGACTCTAAACCAAGTTTCATGCAACATGAATGCTTATAAGTGTCTCAATGAGCTTTATACAAGTTTGACGAACGTATGAAACATCTAACAACGCGTTTCTAGGACTCTAAACTAAGTTTCATGCAACATGAGTGCTTATAAGTTCCTCAATGAGCTTTGTATAAGTTTCACGAACTTAAGAAACACCTAACAACGCGTTTCTAGGACTCTAAACCAAGTTTCATGCAACATGAGTGATTATAAGTGTCTCATTGAGCTTTGTACAAGTTTCACGAACTTATGAAACATCTAACAACGTGTTTCTAGGATTCTAAACCAAGTTTCATGCAACATGAGCGCTTATAAGTTTCTCAATGAGCTTTGTACAAGTTTGACGAATGTATGAAACATCTAACAACACGTTTCTAGGACTTGAAACCAAGTTTCATGCAACATGAGCGCTTATAAGTTCCTCAATGAGATTTTTACAAGTTTGACGAATGTATGAAACATCTAACAACGCGTTTCTAGGACTATAAACCAAGTTTCATGCAACATGAATGCTTATAAGTGTCTCAATGAGCTTTATACATGTTTGACGAACGTATGAAACATCTAACAACGCGTTTCTGAGACTCTAAACCAACCTTATAAGTGTCTCAATGAGCTTTATACAAGTTTGACGAACGTATGAAACATCTAACAACGCGTTTCTAGGACTCTAAACTAAGTTTCATGCAACATGAGTGCTTATAAGTTCCTCAATGAGCTTTGTACAAGTTTCACGAACTTAAGAAACACCTAACAACGCGTTTCTAGGACTCTAAACCAAGTTTCATGCAACATGAGTGATTATAAGTGTCTCATTGAGCTTTGTACAAGTTTCACGAACTTATGAAACATCTAACAACGCGTTTCTAGGACTCTTTAACCAAGTTTCATGCACAATGAGAGCTTACAAGTTCCTCAATGAGCTTTGTAAAAGTTTGACGAACGTATGAAACATCTAACTACGTATTTCTAGGACTAAACCAAGTAACATGCAACATGGGTGCCTATAAGTTCCTCAATGAGCTTAATTTCAAGTTTCACAAACTTATGAACATCTAACAACGCATTTCTAGGACTCTAAATCAAGTTTCATGCAACATGAGAGCTTATAAGTTCCTCAATGAGCTTTGTACAAGTTTGACGAACGTATGAAACATCTAACAACGCGTTTCTAAGATTCTAAACCAAGTTTCATGCAACATGAGTGCTTATAAGCTCCTCAATGAGCTTTGTACAAGTTTCACGAACTTATGAAACATCTAACAACGCGTTTCTAGGACTCTTAACCAAGTTTCATGCACAATGAGAGCTTATAAGTTCCTCAATGAGCTTTGTAAAAGTTTCACGAACGTATGAAACATCTAACAACTCGTTTCTAGGACTCTAAACCAAGTTTCATGCAACATGAGTGCTTATAAGTATCTCAATGAGCTTTTTACAAGTTTCACGAACTTACAAAACATCTAACAACGCGTTTCTAGGACTCTTAACTAAGTTTCATTCAACATGAGCGCTTATAAGTTCCTCAATGAGCTTTGTACAAGTTTGACGAACGTATGAAACATCTAACAACGCGTTTCTAGGACTCTAAACCAAGTTTCATGCAACATGAGTGCTTATAAGTATCTCAATTAGCTTTGTACAAGTTTCACGAACTTATGAAACATCTAACAACGCGTTTCTAGGACTCTTAACTATGTTTCATGCAACATGAGTGCTTATAAGTATCTCAATGAGCTTTGTACAAGTTTCACGAACTTATGAAACATCCAACAACGCGTTTCTAGGAAACTAAACCAAGTTTCATGCAACATGAGTGCTTATAAGTATCTCAATGAACTTTGTAGAAGTTTCACAAACTTATGAAACATCTAACAACGCGTTTCTAGGACTCTAAACCAAGTTTCATGCAACATGAATGCTTATAAGTGTCTCAATGAGCTTTATACAAGTTTGACGAACGTATGAAACATCTAATAACGCGTTTCTAGGACTATAAACCAAGTTTCATGCAACATGAATGCTTATAAGTGTCTCAATGAGCTTTATACATGTTTGATGAACGTATGAAACATCTAACAACGCGTTTCTGGGACTCTAAACCAAGTTCCATGCAACATGAGTGCTTATAAGTATATCAATGAGCTTTGTACAAGTTTCACGAACGTATGAAACATCTAACAACGCGTTTCTAGGATTCTAAACCAAGTTTCATGCAACATGAGCGCTTATAAGTATCCTCAATGAGCTTTGTACAAGTTTGACGAACTGTATGAAACATCTAACAACGCGTTTCTAGGACTTTAAACCAAGTTTCATGCAACATGAGCGCTTATAAGTTCCTCAATGAGATTTTTACAAGTTTGACGAACGTATGAAACATCTAACAACGCGTTTCTAGGACTCTAAACTAAGTTTCATGCAACATGAGTGCTTATAAGTTCCTCAATGAGCTTTGTACAAGTTTCACGAACTTATGAAACACCAAACAACGCGTTTCTAGGACTCTAAACCAAATTTCATGCAACATGAGTGATTATAAGTGTCTCATTGAGCTTTGTACAAGTTTCACGAACTTATGAAACATCTAACAACGCGTGTCTAGGACTCTTAACCAAGTTTCATGCACAATGAGAGCTTATAAGTTCCTCAATGAGCTTTGTAAAAGTTTGACGAACGTATGAAACATCTAACTACATATTTCTAGGACTCTAAACCAAGTAACATGCAACATGGGTGCCTATAAGTTCCTCAATGAGCTTTTTCAAGTTTCACAAACTTATGAAACATCTAACAACGCGTTTCTAGGACTCTAAATCAAGTTTCATGCAACATGAGAGCTTATAAGTTCCTCAATGAGCTTTGTACAAGTTTGACGAATGTATGAAACATCTAACAACGCGTTTCTAGGACTCTAAACCAAGTTTCATGCAACATGAGTGCTTATAAGTATCTCAATGAGCTTTGTACAAGTTTCACGAACTTATGAAACATCTAACAACGCGTTTCTAGGACTCTTAACCAAGTTTCATGCATACATGAGAGCTTATAAGTTCCTCAATGAGCTTTGTAAAAGTTTGACGAACGTATGAAACATCTAACAACTCGTTTCTAGGACTCTAAACCAAGTTTCATGCAACATGAGTGCTTATAAGTATCTCAATGAGCTTTTTACAAGTTTCACGAACTTATGAAACATCTAACAACGCTTTTCTAGGACTCTTAACTAAGTTTCATGCAACATGAGCGCTTATAAGTTCCTCAATGAGCTTTGTACAAGTTTCGACGAACGTATGAAACATCTAACAACGCGTTTCTAGGACTCTAAAACTAAGTTTCATGCAACATGAGTGCTTATAAGTGTCCTCAATGAGCTTTGTACAAGTTTGACGAACTTATGAAACATCTAACAACGCGTTTCTAGGACTCTAAACCAAGTTTCATGCAACATGAGTGCTTATAAGTATCTCAATGAGCTTTGTACAAGTTTCGACGAACGTATGAAACATCTAACAACGCGTTTCTAGGACTCTTAACCAAGTTTCATGCAACATGAGTGCTTATAAGTATCTAAATGAGCTTTGTACAAGTTTCAAGAACTTATGAAACATCTAACAACGCGTTACTAGTACTCTAAACCAAGTTTCATGCAACATGAGTGCTTATAAGTATCTCAATGAGCTTTGTACAAGTTTGACGAACGTATGAAACATCTAACAACGCGTTTCTAGGACTCTAAACCAAGTTTCATGCAACATGAATGCTTATAAGTGTCTCAATGAGCTTTATACAAGTTTGACGAACTTATGAAACATCTAACAACGCGTTTCTAGGAATACTAAACCAAGTTTCATGCAACATGAATGCTTATAAGTGTCTCAATGATCTTGATACATGTTTGACGAACGTATGAAACATCTAATAACGCGTTTCTAGACTCTAAACCAAGTTTCATGCAACATGAATGCTTATAAGTTCCTCAATGAGATTTTTACAAGTTTGACGAATGTATGAAACATCTAACAACGCGTTTCTAGGACTCTAAACCAAGTTTCATGCAACATGAATGCTTATAAGTGTCTCAATGAGCTTTATACAAGTTTGACGAACATATGAAACATCTAACAACGCGTTTCTAGGACTCTAAACCAAGTTTCATGCCACATGAGTGCTTATAAGTATCTCAATGAGCTTTGTACAAGTTTCACGAACTTATGAAACATCTAACAACGCGTTTCTAGGAAACTAAAGCAAGTTTCATGCAACATGAGTGCTTATAAGTATCTCAATGAGCTTTGTACAAGTTTCACGAACTTATAAAACATCTAACAACGCGTTTATAGGACTCTAAACCAAGTTTCATGCAACATGAATGCTTATAAGTGTCTCAATGAACTTTATACAAGTTTGACGAACGTATGAAACATCTAACAACGCGTTTCTAGGACTCTAAACCAAGTTTCATGCCACATGAGTGCTTATAAGTATCTCAATGAGCTTTGTACAAGTTTAACGAACTTATGAAACATCTAACAACGCGTTTCTAGGAAACTAAACCAAGTTTCATGCAACATGAGTGCTTATAAATATGTCAATGAGCTTTGTACAAGTTTCACGAACTTATGAAACATCTAACAATGCGTTTCTAGGACTCTAAACCAAGTTTCATGCAACATGAATGCTTATAAGTGTCTCGATGAGCTCTATACAAGTTTGACGAACGTATGAAACATCTAACAACGCGTTTATAGGACACTAAACCAAGTTGCATGCCACATGAGTGCTTATAAGTTTCTCAATGAGCTTTGTACAAGTTTCACGAACTTATGAAATATCTAAGAACGCGTTTCTATGAAACTAAACTAAGTTTAATGCAACATGAGTGCTTATAAGTATCTCAATGAGCTTTGTACAAGTTTCACGAACTTATGAAACATCTAACAACGCGTTTCTAGGACTCTAAACAAAGTTTCATGCAACATGAATGGTTATAAGTGTCTCAATGAGCTTTATACAAGTTTCACGAACTTATGAAACATCTAACAACGCGTTTCTAGGACTCTTAACCAAGTTTCATGCAACATGAGTGCTTATAAGTATCTCAATGAGCTTTGTACAAGTTTCACGAACTTATGAAACATCTAACAACGCGTTTCTAGGACTCTAAACAAGGTTTCATGCAACATGAATGCTTATAAGTGTCTCAATGAGCTTTATACAAGTTTGACGAACGTATGAAACCTCTATCAACGCGTTTCTAGGAATCTAAACCATGTTTCATGCCAGATGAGTGCTTATAATTATCTCAATGAGCTTTGTACAAGTGTCACGAACTTATGAAACATCTAACAACGCGTTTCTAGGAAACTAAACCATGTTTCATGCAACATGAGTGCTTATAAGTATCTCAATGAGCTTTGTACAAGTTTCACAAACTTATGATGTTAGATTTCGCTAAGATTTAAGGTGTTTTAAGAGTTTGTGTTCTTGAGTTCTATGAAGAACATCAAGAACAAGAGAGAGAGTAGTGAGAGAGTATTAGATCCGAAAAGATTTCATTAGTGTAATAAATTGTTGTTTACAAAGAGAAGAATATAAATACAATATCGCCTAGAAATGGTATCTTGGGAATATGCCAAATCAGTCCACATCTCCATGGTTAGCCGAGCCAAAATGTCACTATCACTCTTGTAGCCGCGCCTTCTTAAGGCGACCCGTGAGTGTACGGCCGAGTCTGCTACACGCGCCCTTAAGGCGCACATGTGACTTTGCCCAACGGCTCTCTTGGCAACGACTCTATTATCTCTAGATCCTTCCTTTTTGTAATGATAACTATGTTGTGAAGAGTGTTGAGTTTTCCTCAAGCTAGGTCGCTTACCTTGATGACCAAGATAGGTCGGGTAACGCCTTAGTCTCTTCAATACTCCCTCGCAAGCTTAGCCTAGTGCAATGGCTAAGCTTGGAACCCGTATGACCTTTCCTCGTTAAAACCTTGGTGAGAAAACCACTTGGGATAAAACTCACCTAAGGGAAAAGATTACAAGACCATACGGTTAGGGACTAAGGCGTTGAGAGCCCGGATGAGTCCAAGTCTTGGTAGAATGGACTCACAAACTTTCAAGCTTGCGGACTTGGTGAAGATGTCCGCGAGTTGATCTTGACTCTTCGTGTAGCAAGGTAGAATAGTGCCCTTGACCATTTGCTCTCTAACCTTGTGACAATCCACCTCTATGTGTTTAGTCCTCTCATGGAACACCGAGTTTGTAGCTATGTGGATGGCCGCTTGATTATCACAATGCATGGTCATTGGTGCTTCAATCTTGAATCCCAAATCTCCTATTAAGTTCTTTAGACACATGAGTTCTTGAGTCAATTTCCTCATGGCTCTATACTCGGCTTCGGCGGTTGAGCAAGATACTATATTTTGCTTCTTCGTCTTCCATGTGACAAGGTTGCCACCAATGAAAGTGCAATAGCCGGTGGTTGACCGTCTACTCTCTAGATCCCCGGCGTAATCCGCGTCACAATACCCAATGACCTCCGTGTTCGTGTTGCAACCCATCCAAATACCCAAACTTGAGGTTCCTTTAAGATAACCCAAGATCCTCATGATCATGTTCCAATGGTGTTGCTTCGGCTTTTTCATGTGTTGGGAGACTTGGTTCACGGCAAAGCATATGTCCGGTCTAGTGATCGTCAAGTAGTTGAGTTTACCTACTAGCCATCTATAGAGCATTGGGTCTTGGTATGGTTGATCATCCTCACTTCCTTCTTGAATGGTCTTGTAGCCGTCTTCAAGAGGAGTCTTAGCCAACTTTGTACCTATCATATTGACAACACTTAAAAGATCATGGGTGTACTTCCTTTGGGAAAGAAATAGACCTTCTTTAGATCTACAAACTTCAATCCCAAGGAAGTACTTAAGAAATCCTAGGTCCTTAATGTCAAATTTAGATTTAAGGAAAGATTTGGTTTCTAGAATACCTCCCTTGTTGTTTTCGGAGATGATGATGTCGTCTACGTACACTAGTACCACAACTATACCTTCTTGGTTTTGTAGGGTAAAGAGAGTATGCTCGGCTTGTGATCTCTTGAATCCTTTTGCCATCAATGTTGAGCTAAGCTTGTTGATCCATGGAGGTGGTAAAGGCTTTGTGTTCCTTTGGAAAGCTTGCAAGAGAACACACGGCTTGAGTAGGATGTGCCTCGGCATTGCTATTAAAGTACACCCTTGTGTTGACCCAATTGGATGGATGCCTCTTAACTCTAGTGCTCCTTCTTAGAACCAGCGGCTCTTCTTCTTGGGACACATCTTGGTCATGAACTTCTTGATCATGACTTTGATCACTTTGTTGTTGAGTATGAGTCTCGGTTGAGGCTTGTGGTTCTTCTTGACCATTTGACTCTCCCCCTGACGTAGTTGGTTCTTGAGTACCGGCTTGCTCATTGTTCTCCCCCTCATGATCAAGGTGGGTCTCTTGAGTTGGTTCCTCATTCCTTGTTTCTTCATGGCTATCCATACCAAGATTCCTCATCAAGTTCCTAAGACTTGTAGCTCTATCCGTAACAACTTCGGGTAAATCCTTGACATTCTCCCAATTGTTTTCCTTGTAGTAGCTTTGTCCTTCTAGAAACTTGACCTCTCTTGATACCAATACCCTTCTTGTTTCGGGTACATAGAATTTATACCCCTTTTGAGTGTTTGAGAAGCCAATGAACATAGCCTTGGTGCTTTTGGCTTCTAGCTTGTTCCTTTGCTCACTAGGTACAATCACATAGCACACACAACCGAACACTCTTAGATGGTTAATAAAAGGATTAGTCTTATTCAATACCTTGAATGGAGATTCATTCTTCAAGACTTGTGTTGGTGTGCGGTTGATAAGATAGCATGCCGTGAGAACCCCATCGGACCAAAACCTCTTTGGTATGTTCATGTGGAACATCATAGACCGTGTCACTTCCATTAAGTGTCGGTTCTTCCTTTCGGCTACACCATTCTGTTGTGGTGTGTATGGGCATGTGGTTTGATGGAGGATCCCATGCTTGGCTATGTGTTCTTTGAATGCTCTACTTGTGTATTCTCCACCATTGTCGGACCTAAAAGTCTTAATCTTGACATTATAGTGGTTAGTCACATAGTTTTGAAAATTTTGAAAAGCTTCTAATACCCTATCTTTTATTTGTAAAAGGGTGACCCAAGTGTATTTAGAGCTTTCATCTATGAATGTGACAAAATATGAGTGATTATCCCTAGACTTACAAGGTGATGACCACACATCCGAATGCACAAGTTCAAAAGATTTATAAGTCATGTTTGATTTTTGAAAAACGGTTCGGCAATGTTTACCTAAGATACATGCTTCACAAGTTTCATGATTAAACTTAACATTAGGCAAAATGGTTTTCAAAGCATTTAAATGAGGATGACCAAGTCTATAATGCCAAATAACATTGTTTACTTCGGATAAAACAGTTTTAAAAGCATGACAAAATAAAGCATTAGAAGCATTAAATGAGTTTTTCTCTAGGACATAGAGATCGCCACTTGTGATCCCTTTTCCCACAATCCTTTTACTCTCAATATCCTGAAAAATCACATCATTAGGACCAAAGATAACATTGCAATTTAAATCACAAGCTATTTGTTTAACGGATAAAAGATTAGATGTGAAACTAGGCATGTAAAGCGTCTTAGATTCTTTATCAAATAGCTTAAGGTCTCCTAATCCTTCTATAGGTATCTTACTCCCATTAGCAATAATTACATTCCCTAGAGTCGGTTCTATGTTACTAATCAAGTCGAGGTTGCTAATCATGTGATGAGAAGCACCGGAATCAATAACAATAGGTTTACTAAACTCTTTATCAAGAATGTTAGCACTAAGGGACTAAAAGGGGGTTTTACCAATACCGGAGCCTTTTAGAGCTTTGAGAAGGGCATCAAGATCGGATCTCCTCACAAAGTCGTCCTTGAAAGGAACCATGGCCGAGCTCTCCTCTTCCTTGTTGCTCCGGTTTGACCCACTTGTGCTCGGACTACTCATGGTGTCATCGTTGGAGAATTGAGCCTTGGCGTCCTTGAACTTAGCCGGTTTGAGATTAGGATACAAAATCCAGCACTTCTCCTTGTTGGGGCCTTTCTTCTTGCAATGCTCACATGTCAAGGCTCTCCTTTTTTCATAAGTCTTGGAAGACGGTTTGAATGCCACCTTGTTTGCGGTTACTATCTCCCTCTTGCCCTTAAAGAGCTCAATTGAGCCTTGTTCCCTTTGGAGTTGGGCACACACCTCTTCAAGGTTTGGTAGGGTATCGGCTCGGAGAAGATGTTTGGTAATCTCCTTGTAGTTGCCGTTGAATGTTAGGAGCAAACCGAAGACCTTGTCTTGCTCTCTTCGTTCATTTAGCACCTTTGGGTCAATAGTGCTTGGACAAAGCATCTCCAATTCGGCCCATAGAGACCTAAACTTTCCAAAATGCTTTGTGAACTCGGTGTCTTATTGGTTAAGGTCGTTGATAGCCTTCTTGATTTCATAGACCCGACTTAGGTTAGATGTGTTGCCGTAGACGGTTTGGAGAGTGTCCCATAACTCCTTGGCATTCTCACAATAGGAATAGGCTTCCAAGATAGACGGCTCAAGGGATCCTTGGATGATTCCAAGAACCTTTTGGTCTAGCTGGAACCATTTCTCATCGTCATTTGTGAGCTCGTTGTTGAACTCAATGGGAGCATCTTGCCGAGTAAGGATGTGGTTCCCATAGTCGCGGCCACAAAGAGCAATCTTCATGGTTCTTGCCCATAGGAGGTAGTTGATACCTTTCAAGGTAACCGGACAAGGAGTCTTCTTGAATTCTTTGTCTTCCATGGTTTACCGAGTGATTTGAAGGTGAAATGGCTTGCCTTGTCTTGTAAACGTTCAAGCTTGGATAGATCTAGAATGTAGGATGTTGCCTTTTTCCAGATCTAGACTTCGTAACCGAGATTTAGACGAGTGTCGAGTGTTACCGAGAATCGCCGAGCACCGAGAAAGCAAGTACCGAGAATCACCGAGCAACGAGGAATCCCGTATCGAGAATCGCCGAGCAACGAGAAATCTCGTACCGAGAATCGCCGAGCAACGAGAACGCCCGGACCGAGAGAATTTGAGCGGAAGCAAAGTAGGTTCAAGAGCTATTAGGCTCTGATACCATGTTAGATTTCGATAAGATTTAAGGTGTTTTAAGAGTTTGTGTTCTTGAGTTCTATGAAGAACATCAAGAACAAGAGAGAGAGTAGTGAGAGAGTGTTAGATCCGAAAAGATTTCATTAGTGTGATAAATTGTTGTTTACAAAGAGAAGAATATAATACAATATCGCCTAGAAATGGTATCTTGGGAATATCCCAAATTAGTCCACATCTCCATGGTTAGCCGAGCCAAAACGTCACTATCACTCTTGTAGTCGCGCCTTCTTAAGGGGACCCGTGAGTGTACGGCCGAGTCTGCTACACGCGCCCTTAAGGCGCACATGTGACTTTGCCCAACGGCTCTCTTGGCAACGGCTCTATTGTCTCTAGATCCATCCTTTTTGTAATAATAACTATGTTGTGAAGAGTGTTGAGTCTTCCTCAAGCTAGGTGGCTTACCTTGATGACCAAGATAGGTCAGGTAACGCCTTAGTCTCTTCAAGCTTTGTACAAGTTTGAAGAACGTATGAAACATCTAACAACGCATTTCTTGGTCCCTAAACCAAGTTTCATGCTACATGAGCGCTTATAAGTTCCTCAATGAGCTTTGTACAAGTTTGACGAACGTATGAAACATCTAACAACGCGTTTCTAGGACTCTAAACCAAGTTTCATGCAACATGAGCGCTTATAAGTTCCTCAATGAGCTTTGTACAAGTTTCACGAACTTATGAAACATCTAACAACACGTTTCTAGGACTCTAAACCAAGTTTCATGCAACATGAGTGCTTATAAGTTCCTCAATGAGCTTTGTACAAGTTTCACAAACTTATGAAACATCTAACAACGTGTTTCTAGGACTCTAAACAATGTTTCATGCAACATGAGTGCTTATAAGTTCCTCAACGAGCTTTGTACAAGTTTAAAAAACTTATGAACATCTAACAACGCGTTTCTAGGATTCTAAACCAAGTTTCATGCAACATGAGAGCTTATACGTTCCTCAATGAGCTTTGTACAAGTTTGACGAACGTATGAAACATCTAACAACGCGTTTCTAGGACTCTAAACCAAGTTTCATGCAACATGAGTGCTTATAAGTTCCTCAATGAGCTTTGTACAAGTTTGACGAAAGTATGAAACATCTAACAACGCGTTTCTAGGACTCTAAACCAAGTTTCATGCAACATGAGTGCTTATAAGTATCTCAATGAGCTTTGTACAACTTTCACGAACGTATGAAACATCTAACAACGCGTTTCTAGGACTCTAAACTAAGTTTCATGCAACATGAGTGCTTATAAGTATCTCAATGAGCTTTGTACAAGTTTCGCGAACTTATGAAACATCTAACAACGCGTTTATAGGATTCTAAACCAAGTTTAATGCAACATGAGCGCTTATAAGTTCTTCAATGAGCTTTGTACAAGTTTGAAGAACGTATGAAACATCTAACAACGCGTTTCTAGGACTCTAAACCAAGTTTCATGCAACATGAGTGCTTATAAGTTCCTCAATGAGCTTTATACAAGTTTCACAAACTTATGAAACATCTAACAACGCGTTTCTAGGACTCTAAACCAAGTTTCATGCAACATGAGTGCTTATAAGTTCCTCAATGAGCTTTGTACAAGTTTCAGGAACTTATGAAACATATAACAACGCGTTTCTAGGACTCTAAACCAAGTTTCATGCACAATGAGAGCTTATAAGTTCCTCAATGAGCTTTGTAAAAGTTTGAGAAGGGCATCAAGATCGGATCTCCTCACAAAGTCGTCCTTGAAAGGAACCATGGCCGAGCTCTCCTCTTCCTTGTTGCTCGGGTTTGACCCACTTGTGCTCGGACTGCTCATGGTGTCATCGTTGGAGAAGTGAGCCTTGGCGTCCTTGAACTTAGCCGGTTTGAGATTAGGATACAAAATCCAGCACTTCTCCTTGTTGGGGCCTTTCTTCTTGCAATGCTCACATGTCAAGGCTCTCCTTTTTTCATAAGTCGTGGAAGACGGTTTGAATGCCACCTTGTTTGCGGTTACTAGCTCCCTCTTGCCCTTAAAGAGCTCAATTGAGCCTTTTTCCCTTTGGAGTTGGGCACACACCTCTTCAAGGTTTGGTAGGGTATCGGCTCGGAGAAGATGTTTGGTAATCTCCTTGTAGTTGTCGTTGAATGTTAGGAGCAAACCGAAGACCTTGTCTTGCTCTCTTCGTTCATTTAGCACCTTTGGGTCAATAGTGCTTGGACAGAGCATCTCCAATTCGGCCCATAGAGGCCTAAACTTTCCAAAATGCTTTGTGAACTCGGTGTCTTCTTGGTTAAGGTCGATGATAGCCTTCTTGATTTCATAGACCCGACTTAGGTTAGATGTGTTGCCGTAGACGGTTTGGAGAGTGTCCCATAACTCCTTGGCATTCTCACAATAGGAATAGGCTTCCAAGATAGACGGCTCAAGGGATCCTTGGATGATTCCAAGAACCTTTTGGTCTAGCTGGAACCATTTCTCATCGTCATTTGTGAGCTCGTTGTTGAACTCAATGGGAGCATCTTGCCGAGTAAGGATGTGGTTCCCATAGCCGCGGCCACAAAGAGCAATCTTCATGGTTCTTGCCCATAGGAGGTAGTTGATACCTTTCAAGGTAACCGGACAAGGAGTCTTCTTGAATTCTTTGTCTTCCATGGTTTACCGAGTGATTTGAAGGTGAAATGGCTTGCCTTGTCTTGTAAACGTTCAAGTTTGGATAGATCTAGAATGTAGGATGTTGCCTTTTTCCAGATCTAGACTTCGTAACCGAGATTTAGACGAGTGTCGAGTGTTACCGAGAATCGCCGAGCACCGAGAAAGCAAGTACCGAGAATCACCGAGCAACGAGGAATCCCGTATCGAGAATCGCCGAGCAACGAGAAATCTCGTACCGAGAATCGCCGAGCAACGAGAACGCCCGGACCGAGAGAATTTGAGCGGAAGCAAAGTAGGTTCAAGAGCTATTAGGCTCTGATACCATGATAGATTTCGATAAGATTTAAGGTGTTTTAAGAGTTTGTGTTCTTGAGTTCTATGAAGAACATCAAGAACAAGAGAGAGAGTAGTGAGAGAGTGTTAGATCCGAAAAGATTTCATTAGTGTGATAAATTGTTGTTTACAAAGAGAAGAATATAATACAATATCGCCTAGAAATGGTATCTTGGGAATATCCCAAATTAGTCCACATCTCCATGGTTAGCCGAGCCAAAACGTCACTATCACTCTTGTAGCCGCGCCTTCTTAAGGGGACCCGTGAGTGTACGGCCGAGTCTGCTACACGCGCCCTTAAGGCGCACATGTGACTTTGCCCAACGGCTCTCTTGGCAACGACACTATTGTCTCTAGATCCATCCTTTTTGTAATGGTAACTATGTTGTGAAGAGTGTTGAGTCTTCCTCAAGCTAGGTGGCTTACCTTGATGACCAAGATAGGTCGGGTAACGCCTTAGTCTCTTCAAGCTTTGTACAAGTTTGAAGAACGTATGAAACATCTAACAACGCATTTCTTGGACTCTAAACCAAGTTTCATGCAACATGAGCGCTTATAAGTTCCTCAATGAGCTTTGTACAAGTTTGACGAACGTAAGAAACATCTAACAACGCGTTTCTAGGACTCTAAACCAAGTTTCATGCAACATGAGCGCTTATAAGTTCCTCAATGAGCTTTGTACAAGTTTCACGAACTTATGAAACATCTAACAACACGTTTCTAGGACTCTAAACCAAGTTTCATGCAACATGAGTGCTTATAAGTTCCTCAATGAGCTTTGTACAAGTTTCACAAACTTATGAAACATCTAACAACGTGTTTCTAGGACTCTAAATAAAGTTTCATGCAACATGAGTGCTTATAAGTTCCTCAACGATCTTTGTACAAGTTTAAAAAACTTATGAACATCTAACAACGCGTTTCTAGGATTCTAAACCAAGTTTCATGCAACATGAGAGCTTATACGTTCCTCAATGAGCTTTGTACAAGTTTGACGAACGTATGAAACATCTAACAACGCGTTTCTAGGACTCTAAACCAAGTTTCATGCAACATGAGTGCTTATAAGTTCCTCAATGAGCTTTGTACAAGTTTGACGAACGTATGAAACATCTAACAACGCGTTTCTAGGACTCTAAACCAAGTTTCATGCAACATGAGTGCTTATAAGTATCTCAATGAGCTTTGTACAACTTTCACGAACGTATAAAACATCTAACAACGCGTTTCTAGGACTCTAAACTAAGTTTCATGCAACATGAGTGCTTATAAGTATCTCAATGAGCTTTGTACAAGTTTCGCGAACTTATGAAACATCTAACAACGCGTTTATAGGATTCTAAACCAAGTTTCATGCAACATGAGCGCTTATAAGTTCTTCAATGAGCTTTGTACAAGTTTGAAGAACGTATGAAACATCTAACAACGCGTTTCTAAGACTGTAAACCAGGTTTCATGCAACATGAGCGCGTATAATTTCCTCAATGAGCTTTGTACAAGTTTGAAGAACGTATGAAACATCTAACAACGCGTTTCTAGGACTCTAAACCAAGTTTCATGCAACATGAGTGCTTATAAGTTCCTCAATGAGCTTTATACAAGTTTCACAAACTTATGAAACATCTAACAACGCGTTTCTAGGACTCTAAACGAAGTTTCATGCAACATGAGTGCTTATAAGTTCTTCAATGAGCTTTGTACAAGTTTCAGGAACTTATGAAACATCTAACAACGCGTTTCTAGGACTCTAAACCAAGTTCCATGCACAATGAGAGCTTATAAGTTCCTCAATGAGCTTTGTAAAATTTTGAGAAGGGCATCAAGATCGGATCTCCTCACAAAGTCGTCCTTGAAAGGAACCATGGCCGAGCTCTCCTCTTCCTTGTTGCTCCAGTTTGACCCACTTGTGCTCGGACTGCTCATGGTGTCATCGTTGGAGAAGTGAGCCTTGGCGTCCTTGAACTTAGCCGGTTTGAGATTAGGATACAAAATCCTGCACTTCTCCTTGTTCGGGCCTTTCTTCTTGCAATGCTCACATGTCAAGGCTCTCCTTTTTTCATAAGTCTTGGAAGACGGTTTGAATGCCACCTTGTTTGCGGTTACTAGCTCCCTCTTGCCCTTAAAGAGCTCAATTGAGCCTTGTTCCCTTTGGAGTTGGGCACACACCTCTTCAAGTATTGGTAGGGTATCGGCTCGGAGAAGATGTTTGGTAATCTCCTTGTAGTTGTCGTTGAGTGTTAGGAGCAAACCGAAGACCTTGTCTTGCTCTCTTCGTTCATTTAGCACCTTTGGGTCAATAGTGCTTGGACAGAGCATCTCCAATTCGGCCCATAGAGACCTAAACTTTCCAAAATGCTTTGTGAACTCGGTGTCTTCTTGGTTAAGGTCGTTGATAGCCTTCTTGATTTCATAGACCCGACTTAGGTTAGATGTGTTGCCGTAGACGGTTTGGAGAGTGTCCCATAACTACTTGGCATTCTCACAATAGGAATAGGCTTCCAAGATAGACGGCTCAAGGGATACTTGGTTGATTCCAAGAACCTTTTGGTCTAGCTGGAACCATTTCTCATCGTCATTTGTGAGCTCGTTGTTGAACTCAATGGGAGCATCTTGCCGAGTAAGGATGTGGTTCCCATAGCCGCGACCACAAAGAGCAATCTTCATGGTTGTTGCCCATAGGAGGTAGTTGATACCTTTCAAGGTAACCGGACAAGGAGTCTTCTTGAATTCTTTGTCTTCCATGGTTTACCGAGTGATTTGAAGGTGAAATGGCTTGCCTTGTCTTGTAAACGTTCAAGCTTGGATAGATCTAGAATGTAGGATGTTGCCTTTTTCCAGATCTAGACTTCGTAACCGAGATTTAGACGAGTGTCGAGTGTTACCGAGAATCGCCGAGCACCGAGAAAGCAAGTACCGAGAATCACCGAGCAACGAGGAATCCCGTATCGAGAATCGCCGAGCAACAAGAAATCCCGTACCGAGAATCGCCGAGCAACGAGAACGCCCGGACGGAGAGAATTTGAGCGGAAGCAAAGTAGGTTCAAGAGCTATTAGGCTTTGATACCATGTTAGATTTCGATAAGATTTAAGGTGTTTTAAGAGTTTGTGTTCTTGAGTTCTATGAAGAACATCAAGAACAAGAGAGAGAGTGGTGAGAGAGTATTAGATCTGAAAAGATTTCATTAGTGTGATAAATTGTTGTTTACAAAGAGAAGAATATAAATACAATATCGCCTAGAAATGGTATCTTGGGAATATCCCAAATCAGTCCACATCTCCATGGTTAGCCGAGCCAAAACGTCACTATCACTCTTGTAGCCGCGCCTTCTTAAGGGGACCCGTGAGTGTACGGCCGAGTCTGCTACATGCGCCCTTAATGCGCACATGTGACTTTGCCCAACGACTCTCTTGGCAACGGCTCCATTGTCTCTAGATCCTTCCTTTTTGTAATGGTAACTATGTTGTGAAGAGTGTTGAGTCTTCCTCAAGCTAGGTGGCTTACCTTGATGACCAAGATAGGTCGGGTAACGCCTTAGTCTCTTCAAGCTTTGTACAAGTTTGAAGAACGTATGAAACATCTAACAACGCGTTTCTTGGACTCTAAACCAAGTTTCATGCAACATGAGCGCTTATAAGTTCCTCAATGAGCTTTGTACAAGTTTGACGAACGTATGAAACATCTAACAACGCGTTTCTAGGACTCTAAACCAAGTTTCATGCAACATGAGTGCTTATAATTTCCTCAATGAGCTTTGTACAAGTTTCACGAACTTATGAAACATCTAACAACGCGTTTCTAGGACTCTAAACCAAGTTTCAAGCAACATGAGTGCTTATAAGTTCCTCAATGAGCTTTGTACAAGTTTCACAAACTTATGAAACATCTAACAACGTGTTTCTAGGACTCTAAACAAAGTTTCATGCAACATGAGTGCTTATAAGTTCCTCAACGAGCTTTGTACAAGTTTAAAAAACTTATGAACATCTAACAACGCGTTTCTAGGATTCTAAACCAAGTTTCATGCAACATGAGAGCTTATACGTTCCTCAATGAGCTCTGTACAAGTTTGACGAACGTATGAAACATCTAACAACGCGTTTCTAGGACTCTAAACCAAGTTTCATGCAACACGAGTGACTATAAGTATCTCAATGAGCTTTGTACAAGTTTCACGAACTTATGAAACATCTAACAACGCGTTTCTAGGACTCTAAACCAAGTTTCATGCAACATGAATGCTTATAAGTTCCTCAATGATCTTTATACAAGTTTCACGAACTTATGAAACATCTAACAACGCGTTTCTAGGACTCTAAACCAAGTTTCATGCAACATGAGTGATTATAATTAGTGTCTTAATGAGCTTTGTACAAGTTTCACGAACTTATGAAACCTCTAACAACGCGTTTCTAGGACTCTAAACCAAGTTTCATGCACAATGAGAGCTTATAAGTTCCTCAATGAGCTTTGTAAAAGTTTGACGAACGTATGAAACATCTAACAACGTGTTTCTAGGATTCTAAACCAAGTTTCATGCAACATGAGTGCTTATAAGTTCCTCAATGAGCTTTGTACAAGTTTCACGAACTTATGAACATCTAACAACGCGTTTCTAGGACTCTAAACCAAGTTTCATGCAACATGAGAGATTATAAGTTCCTCAATGAGCTTTCTACAAGTTTGACGAATGTATGAAACATCTAACAACGTGTTTCTAGGACTCTAAACCAAGTTTCATGCAACATGAGTGCTTATAAGTATCTCAATGAGCTTTGTACAACTTTCACGAACGTATGAAACATCTAACAACGCGTTTCTAGGACTCTAAACTAAGTTTCATGCAAAATGAGTGCTTATAAGTATCTCAATCTCAGCTTTGTACAAGAGCTTTCGCGACAAGTTATGAAACATCGAACTAACAACGCGTTTATAGGATTCTAAACCAAGTTTCATCTAACATGAGTGCTTATAAGTTCCTCAATGAGCTTTGTACAAGTTTGAAGAACGTATGAAACATCTAACAACGCGTTTCTAGGACTCTAAACCAAGTTTCATGCAACATGAGTGCTTATAAGTTCCTCAATGAGCTTTATACAAGTTTCATAAACTTATGAAACATCTAACAACGCGTTTCTAGGACTCTAAACCAAGTTTCATGCAACATGAGTGCTTATAAGTTCCTCAATGAGCTTTGTACAAGTTTCAGGAACTTATGAAACATCTAACAACGCGTTTCTAGGACTCTAAACCAAGTTTCATGCACAATGAGAGCTTATAAGTTCCTCAATGAGCTTTGTAAAAGTTTGAGAAGGGCATCAAGATCGGATCTCCTCACAAAGTCGTCCTTGAAAGGAACCATGGCCGAGCTCTCCTCTTCCTTGTTGCTCCGGTTTGACCCACTTGTGCTCGGACTGCTCATGGTGTCATCGTTGGAGAAGTGAGCCTTGGCGTCCTTGAACTTAGCCGGTTTGAGATTAGGATACAAAATCCTGCACTTCTCCTTGTTGGAGCCTTTTTTCTTGCAATGCTCACATGTCAAGGCTCTCCTTTTTTCATAAGTCTTGGAAGACGGTTTGAATGCCACCTTGTTTGCGGTTACTAGCTCCCTCTTGCCCTTAAAGAGCTCAATTGAGCCTTGTTCCCTTTGGAGTTGGGCACACACCTCTTCAAGGTTTGGTAGGGTATCGGCTCGGAGAAGATGTTTGGTAATCTCCTTGTAGTTGTCGTTGAGTGTTAGGAGCAAACCGAAGACCTTGTCTTGCTCTCTTCGTTCATTTAGCACCTTTGGGTCAATAGTGCTTGGACAGAGCATCTCCAATTCGGCCCATAGAGACCTAAACTTTCCAAAATGCTTTGTGAACTCGGTGTCTTCTTGGTTAAGGTCGTTGATAGCCTTCTTGATTTCATAGACCCGACTTAGGTTAGATGTGTTGCCGTAGACGGTTTGGAGAGTGTCCCATAACTACTTGGCATTCTCACAATAGGAATAGGCTTCCAAGATAGACGGCTCAAGGGATACTTGGATGATTCCAAGAACCTTTTGGTCTAGCTGGAACCATTTCTCATCGTCATTTGTGAGCTCGTTTTTGAACTCAATGGGAGCATCTTACCGAGTAAGGATGTGGTTCCCATAGCCGCGGCCACAAAGAGCAATCTTCATGGTTCTTGCCCATAGGAGGTAGTTGATACCTTTCAAGGTAACCGGACAAGGAGTCTTCTTGAATTCTTTGGCTTCCATGGTTTACCGAGTGATTTGAAGGTGAAATGGTTTGCCTTGTCTTGTAAACGTTCAAGCTTGGATAGATCTAGAATGTAGGATGTTGCCTTTTTCCAGATCTAGACTTCGTAACCGAGATTTAGACGAGTGTCGAGTGTTACCGAGAATCGCCGAGCACCGAGAAAGCAAGTACCGAGAATCACCGAGCAACGAGGAATCCCGTATCGAGAATCGCCGAGCAACGAGAAATCCCGTACCGAGAATCGCCGAGCAACGAGAACGCCCGGACCGAGAGAATTTGAGCGGAAGCAAAGTAGGTTCAAGAGCTATTAGGCTCTGATACCATGTTAGATTTCGATAAGATTTAAGGTGTTTTAAGAGTTTGTGTTCTTGAGTTCTATGAAGAACATCAAGAACAAGAGAGAGAGAGTATTATATCTGAAAAGATTTCATTAGTGTGATAAATTGTTGTTTACAAAGAGAAGAATATAAATACAATATCGCCTAGAAATGGTATCTTGGGAATATCCCAAATCAGTCCACATCTCCATGGTTAGCCGAGCCAAAACGTCACTATCACTCTTGTAGCCGCGCCTTCTTAAGGGGACCCGTGAGTGTACGGCCGAGTCTGCTACATGCGCCCTTAATGCGCACATGTGACTTTGCCCAACGACTCTCTTGGCAACGGCTCTATTGTCTCTAGATCCTTCCTTTTTGTAATGGTAACTATGTTGTGAAGAGTGTTGAGTCGTCCTCAAGCTAGGTGGCTTACCTTGATGACCAAGATAGGTCGGGTAACGCCTTAGTCTCTTCAAGCTTTTTACAAGTTTGAAGAACGTATGAAACATCTAACAACGCGTTTCTTGGACTCTAAACCAAGTTTCATGCAACATGAGCGCTTATAAGTTCCTCAATGAGCTTTGTACAAGTTTGACGAACGTATGAAACATCTAACAACGCGTTTCTAGGACTCTAAACCAAGTTTCATGCAACATGAGTGCTTATAAGTTCCTCAATGAGCTTTGTACAAGTTTCACGAACTTATGAAACATCTAACAACGCGTTTCTAGGACTCTAAACCAAGTTTCAAGCAACATGAGTGCTTATAAGTTCCTCAATGAGCTTTGTACAAGTTTCACAAACTTATGAAACATCTAACAACGTGTTTCTAGGACTCTAAACAAAGTTTCATGCAACATGAGTGCTTATAAGTTCCTCAACGAGCTTTGTACAAGTTTAAAAAACTTATGAACATCTAACAACGCGTTTCTAGGATTCTAAACCAAGTTTCATGCAACATGAGAGCTTATACGTTCCTCAATGAGCTATGTACAAGTTTGACGAACGTATGAAACATCTAACAACGCGTTTCTAGGACTCTAAACCAAGTTTCATGCAACATGAGTGACTATAAGTATCTCAATGAGTTTTGTACAAGTTTCACGAACTTATGAAACATCTAACAACGCGTTTCTAGGACTCTAAACCAAGTTTCATGCAACATGAGCGCTTATAAGTTCCTCAATGAGCGCTTATAAGTTCCTCAATGAGCTTTTTACAAGTTTGACGAACATATGAAACATCTAACAACGCAGTTTTAGCACTCTAAACCAAGTTTCATGCAACATGAGCGCTTATAAGTTCCTCAATGAGCTATGTACAAGTTTGAAGAACGTATGAAACATCTAACAACGCGTTTCTAGGACTCTAAACCAAGTTTCATGCAACATGAATGCTTATAAGTTCCTCAATGATCTTTGTACAAGTTTCACGAACTTATGAAACCTCTAACAACGCGTTTCTAGGACTCTAAACCAAGTTTCATGCACAATGAGAGCTTATAAGTTCCTCAATGAGCTTTGTAAAAGTTTGACGAACGTATGAAACATCTAGCAACGTGTTTCTAGGATTCTAAACCAAGTTTCATGCAACATGAGTGCTTATAAGTTCCTCAATGAGCTTTGTACAAGTTTCACGAACTTATGAACATCTAACAACGCGTTTCTAGGACTTTAAACCAAGTTTCATGCTACATGAGAGATTATAAGTTCCTCAATGAGCTTTCTACAAGTTTGACGAATGTATGAAACATCTAACAACGCGTTTCTAGGACTCTAAACCAAGTTTAATGCAACATGAGTGCTTATAAGTATCTCAATGAGCTTTGTACAACTTTCACGAACGTATGAAACATCTAACAACGCGTTTCTAGGACTCTAAACTAAGTTTCATGCAACATGAGTGCTTATAAGTATCTCAATGAGCTTTGTACAAGTTTCGCGAACTTATGAAACATCTAACAACGCGTTTATAGGATTCTAAACCAAGTTTCATGCAACATGAGCGCTTATAAGTTCTTCAATGAGCTTTGTACAAGTTTGAAGAACGTATGAAACATCTAACAACGCGTTTCTAGGACTCTAAACCAGGTTTTATGCAACATGAGCGCGTATAATTTCCTCAATGAGCTTTGTACAAGTTTGAAGAACGTATGAAACATCTAACAACGCGTTTCTAGGACTCTAAACCAAGTTTCATGCAACATGAGTGCTTATAAGTTCCTCAATGAGCTTTGTAGAAGTTTCACAAACTTATGAAACATCTAACAACGCGTTTCGAGGACTCTAAACCAAGTTTCATGCAACATGAGTGCTTATAAGTTCCTCAATGAGCTTTGTACAAGTTTCAGGAACTTATGAAACATCTAACAACGCGTTTCTAGGACTCTAAACCAAGTTTCATGCACAATGAGAGCTTCTAAGTTCCTCAATGAGCTTTGTAAAAGTTTGACGAACGTATGAAACATCTAAAAACGTGTTTCTAGGACTCTAAACCAAGTTTCATGCAATATGAGTGCTTATAAGTTCCTCAAAGAGATTTGTACAAGTTTAAAATACTTATGAACATCTAACAACGCGTTTCTAGGACTCTAAACCAAGTTTCATGCAACATGAGAGCTTATAAGATCCTCAATGAGTTTTGTACAAGTTTGACGAACGTATGAAACATCTAACAACGCGTTTCTAGGACTCTAAACCAAGTTTCATCCAACATGAGAGCTTATACGTTCCTCAATGAGCTTTGTACAAGTTTGACGAACGTATGAAACATCTAACAACGCGTTTCTAGGACTCTAAACCAAGTTTCATGCAACATGAGTGATTATAAGTATCTCAATGAGCTTTGTACAAGTTTCACGATCACATGAAAAATCTAACAACGCGTTTCTAGGACTCTAAACCAAGTTTCATGCAACATGAGCACTTATAAGTTCCTCAATGAGCGCTTATAAGTTCCTCAATGAGCTTTTTACAAGTTTGACAAACGTATGAAACATCTAACAACGCAGTTCTAGCACTCTAAACCAAGTTTCATGCAACACGAGCGCTTATAAGTTCCTCAATGAGCTTTGTACAAGTTTGGCAAACGTATGAAACATCTAACAACGCGTTTCTAGGACTCTAAACCAAGTTTCATGCAACATGAGTGATTATAAGTGTCTCAATGAGCTTTGTACAAATTTCACGAACTTATGAAACCTCTAACAACGCGTTTCTAGGACTCTAAACCAAGTTTCATGCACAATGAGAGCTTATAAGTTCCTCAATGAGCTTTGTAAAAGTTTGACGAACGTATGAAACATCTAACAACGTGTTTCTAGGACTATAAACCAAGTTTCATGCAACATGAGTGCTTATAAGTTCCTCAATGAGTTTTGTACAAGTTTCACGAACTTATGAACATCTAACAACGCGTTTCTAGGACTCTAAACCAAGTTTCATGCAACATAAGACCTTATAAGTTCCTCAATGAGCTTTGTAAAAGTTTTACGAACGTATGAAACATCTAACAACGCGTTTCTAGGATTCTGAACCAAATTTCATGCAACATGAGTGCTTATAAGTATCTCAATGAGCGTTGTACAAGTTTGACGAACTTATGAAACATCTAAAAACGCGTTTCTAGGACTCTAAACAAAGTTTCATGCAACATGAGCGCTGCTAAGTTCCTCAATGAGTTTTGTACAAGTTTGACGAACGTATGAAACATCTAACAACGCGTTTCTAGGACAATAAACCAAGTTTCATGCAACATGAGCGCTTATAAGTTCCTCAATGAGCTTTGTACAATTTTGACGAACGTATGAAACATTTAACAACGCGTTTCTAGGACTCTAAATAAAGTTTCATGCAACATGAGTGCTTAATTATAAGTTCCTCAATGAGCTTTGTACAAGTTTCACGAACTTACGAAACATCTAACAACGCGTTTCTAGGACTCTAAACCAAGTTTCATGCAACATGAGTGATTATAAGTGTCTCAATGAACTTTGTACAAGCTTCACGAACTTATGAAACATCTAACAACGCGTTTCTAGGACTCTAAACCAAGTTTCATGCACAATGAGAGCTTATAAGTTACTCAATGAGCTTTGTAAAAGTTTGACGACCGTATGAAACATCTAACAACGTGTTTCTAGGACTCTAAACCAAGTTTCATGCAACATGAGTGCTTATAAGTTCCTCAATGAGCTTTGTACAAGTTTCACAAACTTATGAACATCTAACAACGCGTTTATAGGACTCTAAACCAAGTTTCATGGAACATGAGAGATTATAAGTTCCTCAATGAGCTTTGTACAAGTTTGACGAATGTATGAAACATCTAACAACGCGTTTCTAGGACTCTAAACCAAGTTTCATGCAACATGAGTGCTTATAAGTATCTCAATGAGCTTTGTACAACTTTCACGAACGTATGAAACATCTAACAACGCGTTTCTAGGACTCTAAACCAAGTTTCATGCAACATGAGTGCTTATAAGTATCTCAATGAGCTTTGTACAAGTTTCACGAACTTATGAAACATCTAACAACGCGTTTATAGGATTCTAAACCAAGTTTCATGCAACATGAGCGCTTATAAGTTCTTCAATGATCTGTACAAGTTTGACGAACGTATGAAACATCTAACAACGCGTTTCTAGGACTCTAAACCAAGTTTCATGCAACATGAGCGCATATAATTTCCTCAATGAGCTTTGTACAAGTTTGACGAACGTATGAAACATCTAACAACGCGTTTCTAGAACTCTAAACCAAGTTTCATGCAACATGAGTGCTTATAAGTTCCTCAATGAGCTTTGTACAAGTTTCACGAACTTATGAAACATCTAACAACGCGTTTCTAGGACTCTAAACCAAGTTTCATGCAACATGAGTGCTTATAAGTTCCTCAATGAGCTTTGTACAAGTTTCACGAACTTATGAAACATCTAACAACGCGTTTCTAGGACTCTAAACCAAGTTTCATGCACAAGGAGAGCTTATAAGTTCCTCAATGAGCTTTGTAAAAGTTTGAAGAACGTATGAAACATCTAATAACGTGTTTCTAGGTCTCTAAACCAAGTTTCATGCAACATGAGTGCTTATAAGTTCCTCAACGAGATTTGTACAAGTTTAAAAAACTTATGAACATCTAACAACACGTTTCTAGGACTCTAAACCAAGTTTCATGCAACATGAGAGCTTATAAGTTCCTCAATGAGCTTTGTACAAGTTTGACGAACGTATGAAACATCTAACAACGCGTTTCTAGGATTCTAAACCAAGTTTCATGCAACATGAGTGCGTATAGGTTCCTCAATGAGCTTTGTACAAGTTTGACGAACGTATGAAACATCTAACAACGCGTTTCAAGGACTCTAAACCAAGTTTCATGCAACATGAGTGCTTATAAGTTCCTCAATGAGCTTTGTACAAGTTTCACGAACTTATGAAACATCTAACAACGCGTTTCTAGGACTCTAAACCAAGTTTCATGCAACATGAGTGCTTATAAGTATCTCAATGAGCTTTGTACAAGTTTCACGAACTTATGAAACATCTAACAACGCGTTTCTAGGACTCTAAACCAAGTTTCATGCAACATGAGAGCTTATAAGTTCCTCAATGAGCTTTGTACAAGTTTGACGAACGTATGAAACATCTAACAACGCGTTTCTAGGACTCTAAACCAAGTTTCATGCAACATGAGCGCGTATAATTTCCTCAATGAGCTTTGTACAAGTTTCACGAACTTATGAAACATCTAAAAACGCGTTTCTAGGACTCTAAACCAAGTTTCATGCAACATGAGTGCTTATAAGTTCCTCAATGAGCTTTGTACAAGTTTCACGAACTTATGAAACATCTAACAACGCGTTTCTAGGACTCTAAACCAAGTTTCATGCACAATGAGAGCTTATAAGTTCCTCAATGAGCTTTCTAAAAGTTTAACGAACGTATGAAACATCTAATAACGTGTTTCTAGGACTCTAAACCAAGTTTCATGCAACATGAGTGCTTATAAGTTCCTCAACGAGATTTGTACAAGTTTAAAAAACTTATGAACATCTAACAACGCGTTTCTAGGACTCTAAACCAAGTTTCATGCAACATGAGAGCTTATAAGTTCCTCAATGAGCTTTGTACAAGTTTGACGAACGTATGAAACATCTAACAACGCGTTTCTAGGACTCTAAACCAAGTTTCATGCAACATGAGTGCTTATAAGTTCCTCAATGAGCTTTGTACAAGTTTGACGAACGTATGAAACATCTAACAACGCGTTTCTAGGACTCTAAACCAAGTTTCATGCAACATGAGTGCTTATAAGTATCTCAATGAGCTTTGTACAAGTTTCACGAACTTATGAAACATCTAACAACGCGTTTCTAGGACTCTAAACCAAGTTTCATGCAACATGAGCGCTTATAAGTTCTTCAATGAGCTTTGTACAAGTTTGAAGAACGTATGAAACATCTAACAACGCGTTTCTTGGACTCTAAACCAAGTTTCATGCAACATGAGCGCTTATAAGTTCCTCAATGAGCTTTGTACAAGTTTGACGAACGTATGAAACATCTAACAACGCGTTTCAAGGACTCTAAACCAAGTTTCATGCAACATGAGTGCTTATAAGTTCTTCAATGAGCTTTGTACAAGTTTGACGAACTTATGAAACATCAAACAACGCGTTTTTAGGATTCTAAACCAAGTTTCATGCAACATGAGTGCTTATAAGTTCCTCAATAAGCTTTGTACAAGTTTCACGAAATTATGAAACATCTAACAACGCGTTTCTAGGACTCTAAACCAAGTTTCATGCAACATGAGTGCTTATAAGTTCCTCAATGAGCTTTGTACAAGTTTCACAAACTTATGAACATCTAACAACGCGTTTATAGGACTCTAAACCAAGTTTCATGCAACATGAGAGATTATAAGTTCCTCAATGAGCTTTGTACAAGTTTGACGAATGTATGAAACATCTAACAACGCGTTTCTAGGACTCTAAACCAAGTTTCATGCAACATGAGTGCTTATAAGTATCTCAATGAGCTTTGTACAACTTTCACGAACGTATGAAACATCTAACAACGCATTTCTAGGACTCTAAACCAAGTTTCATGCAACATGAGTGCTTATAAGTATCTCAATGAGCTTTGTACAAGTTTCACGAACTTATGAAACATCTAACAACGCGTTTATAGGATTCTAAACCAAGTTTCATGCAACATGAGCGCTTATAAGTTCTTCAATGAGCTTTGTACAAGTTTGAAGAACGTATGAAACATCTAACAACGCGTTTCTAGGACTCTAAACCAAGTTTCATGCAACATGAGCGCGTATAATTTCCTCAATGAGCTTTGTACAAGTTTGACGAACGTATGAAACATCTAACAACGCGTTTCTAGGACTCTAAACGAAGTTTCATGCAACATGAGTGCTTATAAGTTCCTCAATGAGCTTTGTACAAGTTTCACGAACTTATGAAACATCTAACAACGCGTTTCTAGGACTCTAAACCAAGTTTCATGCAACATGAGTGCTTATAAGTTCCTCAATGAGCTTTGTACAAGTTTCACGAACTTATGAAACATCTAACAACGCGTTTCTAGGACTCTAAACCAAGTTTCATGCACAATGAGAGCTTATAAGTTCCTCAATGAGCTTTCTAAAAGTATGACGAACGTATGAAACATCTAATAACGTGTTTCTAGGACTCTAAACCAAGTTTCATGCAACATGAGTGCTTATATGTTCATCAACGAGATTTGTACAAGTTTAAAAAACTTATGAACATGTAACAACGCGTTTCTAGGACTCTAAACCAAGTTTCATGCAACATGAGAGCTTATAAGTTCCTCAATGAGCTTTGTACAAGTTTGACGAACGTATGAAACATCTAACAACGCGTTTCTAGGACTCTAAACCAAGTTTCATGCAAAATGAGTGCTTATAAGTTCATCAATGGGCTTTGTACAAGTTTGACGAACGTATGAAACATCTAACAACGCGTTTCTAGGACTCTAAACCAAGTTTCATGCAACATGAGTGCTTATAAGTATCTCAATGAGCTTTGTATAAGTTTCACGAACTTATGAAACATCTAACAACGCGTTTCTAGGACTCTAAACCAAGTTTCATGCAACATGAGCGCTTATAAGTTCTTCAATGAGCTTTGTGCAAGTTTGAAGAACGTATGAAACATCTAACAACGCGTTTCTTGGACTCTAAACCAAGTTTCATGCAACATGAGCGCTTATAAGTTCCTCAATGAGCTTTGTACAAGTTTGACGAACGTATGAAACATCTAACAACGCGTTTCTAGGACTCTAAACCAAGTTTCATGCAACATGAGGGCTTATAAGTTCCTCAATGAGCTTTGTACAAGTTTCACGAACTTATGAAACATCTAACAACGCGTTTCTAGGACTCTAAACCAATTTTCATGCAACATGAGTTCTTATAAGTTCCTCAATGAGCTTTGTACAAGTTTCACGAACTTATGAAACATCTAACAACCCGTTTCTAGGACTCTAAACCAAGTTTCATGCACAATGAGAGCTTATAAGTTCCTCAATGAGCTTTGTAAAAGTTTGACGAACGTATGAAACATCTAACAACGTGTTTCTAGGACTCTAAACAAAGTTTCATGCAACATGAGTGCTTATAAGTTCCTCGACGAGCTTTGTACAAGTTTAAAAAACTTATGAACATCTAACAACGCGTTTCTAGGACTCTAAACCAAGTTTCATGCAACATGAGAGCTTATACGTTCCTCAATGAGCTTTGTACAAGTTTGACGAACGTATGAAACATCTAACAACGCGTTTCTAGGACTCTAAACCAAGTTTCATGCAACATGAGTGCTTATAAGTTCCTCAATGAGCTTTGTACAAGTTTGACGAACGTATGAAACATCTAACAACGCGTTTCTAGGACTCTAAACCAAGTTTCATGCAACATGAGTGATTATAAGTATCTCAATGAGCTTTGTACAAGTTTCACGAACTTATGAAATATCTAACAACGCGTTTCTAGGACTCTAAACCAAGTTTCATGCAACATGAGCGCTCATAAGTTCCTCAATGATTGCTTATAAGTTCCTCAATGAGCTTTTTACAAGTTTGACGAACGTATGAAACATCTAACAACGCAGTTCTAGCACTCTAAACCAAGTTTCATGCAACATGAGCGCTTATAAGTTCCTCAATGAGCTTTGTACAAGTTTGACAAACGTATGAAACATCTAACAACGCGTTTCTAGGACTCTAAACCAAGTTTCATGCAACATGACTGATTATAAGTGTCTCAAGGAGCTTTGTACATGTTTCACGAACTTATGAAACCTCTAAATACGCGTTTCTAGGACTCTAAACCAAGTTTCATGCACAATGAGAGCTTATAAGTTCCTCAATGAACTTTGTAAAATTTGACGAACGTATGAAACATCTAACAACGTGTTTCTAGGACTCTAAACCAAGTTTCATGCAACATGAGTGCTTATAAGTTCCTCAATAAGCTTTGTACAAGTTTCACGAACTTATGAACATCTAACAACACGTTTCTAGGA
Source organism: Cochlearia excelsa (assembly GCA_963556525.1). Lineage (NCBI taxonomy): Eukaryota > Viridiplantae > Streptophyta > Magnoliopsida > Brassicales > Brassicaceae > Cochlearia > Cochlearia excelsa. Next base: position 1,417,473 of record CAUVZT010000010.1, on the reverse strand, counting down.
CTCTAAACCAAGTTTCATGCAACATAAGACCTTATAAGTTCCTCAATGAGCTTTGTAAAAGTTTTACGAACGTATGAAACATCTAACAACGCGTTTCTAGGATTCTAAACCAAATTTCATGCAACATGAGTGCTTATAAGTATCTCAATGAGCTTTGTACAAGTTTGACGAACTTATGAAACATCAAAAAACGCGTTTCTAGGACTCTAAACAAAGTTTCATGCAACATGAGCGCTTATAAGTTCCTCAATGATCTTTGTAAAAGTTTGACGAATGTATGAAACATCTAACAACGTGTTTCTAGGACTCTAAACCAAATTACATGCAACATGAGTGCTTATAAGTTCCTCAATGAGCTTTGTACAAGTTTCACAAACTTATGAACATCTAACAACGCGTTTATAGGACTCTAAACCAAGTTTCATGCAACATGAGAGCTTATAAGTTCCTCAATGAGCTTTATACAAGTTTCACGAACTTATGAAACATCTAACAACGCGTTTCTAGGACTCTAAACCAAGTTTCATGCAACATGAGTGATTATAAGTGTCTCAATGAGCTTTGTACAAGTTTCATGAACTTATGAAACCTCTAACAACGCGTTTATAAGACTCTAAACCAAGTTTCATGCAACATGAGAGCTTATAAGTTCCTCAATGAGCTTTGTATAAGTTTGACGAACGTATGAAACATCTAACAACGCGTTTCTAGGACTCTAAACCAAGATCCATGCAACATGAGTGCTTATAAGTATCTCAATGAGCTTTGTACAAGTTTCACGAACTTATGAAACATCTAACAACGCGTTTCTAGGACTCTAAACCAAGTTTCATGCAACATGAGTGATTATAAGTGTCTCAATGAGCTTTGTACAACTTTCACGAACTTATGAAACATCTAACAACGCGTTTCTAGGACTCTAAACCAAGTTTCATGCACACTGAGAGCTTATAAGTTCCTCAATGAGCTTTGTAAAAGTTTGACGAACATATGAAACATCTAACAACGTGTTTCTAGGACTCTAAACCAAGTTTCATGCAACATGAGTGCTTATAAGTTCCTCAATGAGCTTTTTACAAGTTTCACGAACTTATGAACATCTAACAACGCGTTTCTAGGACTCTAAACCAAGTTTCATGCAACATGAGAGCTTATAAGTTCCTCAATGAGCTTTGTACAAGTTTGACGAACGTATGAAACATCTAACAACGCGTTTCTAGGACTCTAAACCAAGATCCATGCAACATGAGTGCTTATAAGTATCTCAATGAGCTTTGTACAAGTTTCACGAACTTATGAAACATCTAACAACGCGTTTCTAGGACTCTAAACCAAGTTTCATGCAACATGAGCGCGTATAATTTCCTCAATGAGCTTTGTACAAGTTTCACGAACTTATGAAACATCTAACAACGCGTTTCTAGGACTCTAAACCAAGTTTCATGCAACATGAGTGCTTATAAGTTCCTCAATGAGCTTTGTACAAGTTTCACGAACTTATGAAACATCTAACAACGCGTTTCTAGGACTCTAAACCAAGTTTCATGCACAATGAGAGCTTATAAGTTCCTCAATGAGCTTTCTAAAAGTTTAACGAACGTATGAAACATCTAATAACGTGTTTCTAGGACTCTAAACCAAGTTTCATGCAACATGAGTGCTTATAAGTTCCTCAACGAGATTTGTACAAGTTTAAAAACTTATGAACATCTAACAACGCGTTTCTAGGACTCTAAACCAAGTTTCATGCAACATGAGAGCTTATAAGTTCCTCAATGAGCTTTGTACAAGTTTGACGAACGTATGAAACATCTAACAACGCGTTTCTAGGACTCTAAACCAAGTTTCATGCAACATGAGTGCTTATAAGTTCCTCAATGAGCTTTGTACAAGTTTGACGAACGTATGAAACATCTAACAACGCGTTTCTAGGACTCTAAACCAAGTTTCATGCAACATGAGTGCTTATAAGTATCTCAATGAGCTTTGTACAAGTTTCACGAACTTATGAAACATCTAACAACGCGTTTCTAGGACTCTAAACCAAGTTTCATGCAACATGAGCGCTTATAAGTTCTTCAATGAGCTTTGTACAAGTTTGAAGAACGTATGAAACATCTAACAACGCGTTTCTTGGACTCTAAACCAAGTTTCATGCAACATGAGCGCTTATAAGTTCCTCAATGAGCTTTGTACAAGTTTGACGAACGTATGAAACATCTAACAACGCGTTTCAAGGACTCTAAACCAAGTTTCATGCAACATGAGTGCTTATAAGTTCTTCAATGAGCTTTGTACAAGTTTGACGAACTTATGAAACATCAAACAACGCGTTTTTAGGATTCTAAACCAAGTTTCATGCAACATGAGTGCTTATAAGTTCCTCAATAAGCTTTGTACAAGTTTCACGAAATTATGAAACATCTAACAACGCGTTTCTAGGACTCTAAACCAAGTTTCATGCAACATGAGTGCTTATAAGTTCCTCAATGAGCTTTGTACAAGTTTCACAAACTTATGAACATCTAACAACGCGTTTATAGGACTCTAAACCAAGTTTCATGCAACATGAGAGATTATAAGTTCCTCAATGAGCTTTGTACAAGTTTGACGAATGTATGAAACATCTAACAACGCGTTTCTAGGACTCTAAACCAAGTTTCATGCAACATGAGTGCTTATAAGTATCTCAATGAGCTTTGTACAATTTCACGAACGTATGAAACTTAACAACGCATTTCTAGGACTCTAAACAAGTTTCTGCAACATGAGTCTTATAAGTATCTCAATGAGCTTTGTACAACTTTCACGAACGTATGAAACATCTAACAACGCATTTCTAGGACTCTAAACCAAGTTTCATGCAACATGAGCGCTTATAAGTTCTTCAATGAGCTTTGTACAAGTTTGAAGAACGTATGAAACATCTAACAACGCGTTTCTAGGACTCTAAACCAAGTTTCATGCAACATGAGCGCGTATAATTTCCTCAATGAGCTTTGTACAAGTTTGACGAACGTATGAAACATCTAACAACGCGTTTCTAGGACTCTAAACGAAGTTTCATGCAACATGAGTGCTTATAAGTTCCTCAATGAGCTTTGTACAAGTTTCACGAACTTATGAAACATCTAACAACGCGTTTCTAGGACTCTAAACCAAGTTTCATGCAACATGAGTGCTTATAAGTTCCTCAATGAGCTTTGTACAAGTTTCACGAACTTATGAAACATCTAACAACGCGTTTCTAGGACTCTAAACCAAGTTTCATGCACAATGAGAGCTTATAAGTTCCTCAATGAGCTTTCTAAAAGTATGACGAACGTATGAAACATCTAATAACGTGTTTCTAGGACTCTAAACCAAGTTTCATGCAACATGAGTGCTTATATGTTCATCAACGAGATTTGTACAAGTTTAAAAAACTTATGAACATGTAACAACGCGTTTCTAGGACTCTAAACCAAGTTTCATGCAACATGAGAGCTTATAAGTTCCTCAATGAGCTTTGTACAAGTTTGACGAACGTATGAAACATCTAACAACGCGTTTCTAGGACTCTAAACCAAGTTTCATGCAAAATGAGTGCTTATAAGTTCATCAATGGGCTTTGTACAAGTTTGACGAACGTATGAAACATCTAACAACGCGTTTCTAGGACTCTAAACCAAGTTTCATGCAACATGAGTGCTTATAAGTATCTCAATGAGCTTTGTATAAGTTTCACGAACTTATGAAACATCTAACAACGCGTTTCTAGGACTCTAAACCAAGTTTCATGCAACATGAGCGCTTATAAGTTCTTCAATGAGCTTTGTGCAAGTTTGAAGAACGTATGAAACATCTAACAACGCGTTTCTTGGACTCTAAACCAAGTTTCATGCAACATGAGCGCTTATAAGTTCCTCAATGAGCTTTGTACAAGTTTGACGAACGTATGAAACATCTAACAACGCGTTTCTAGGACTCTAAACCAAGTTTCATGCAACATGAGGGCTTATAAGTTCCTCAATGAGCTTTGTACAAGTTTCACGAACTTATGAAACATCTAACAACGCGTTTCTAGGACTCTAAACCAATTTTCATGCAACATGAGTTCTTATAAGTTCCTCAATGAGCTTTGTACAAGTTTCACGAACTTATGAAACATCTAACAACCCGTTTCTAGGACTCTAAACCAAGTTTCATGCACAATGAGAGCTTATAAGTTCCTCAATGAGCTTTGTAAAAGTTTGACGAACGTATGAAACATCTAACAACGTGTTTCTAGGACTCTAAACAAAGTTTCATGCAACATGAGTGCTTATAAGTTCCTCGACGAGCTTTGTACAAGTTTAAAAAACTTATGAACATCTAACAACGCGTTTCTAGGACTCTAAACCAAGTTTCATGCAACATGAGAGCTTATACGTTCCTCAATGAGCTTTGTACAAGTTTGACGAACGTATGAAACATCTAACAACGCGTTTCTAGGACTCTAAACCAAGTTTCATGCAACATGAGTGCTTATAAGTTCCTCAATGAGCTTTGTACAAGTTTGACGAACGTATGAAACATCTAACAACGCGTTTCTAGGACTCTAAACCAAGTTTCATGCAACATGAGTGATTATAAGTATCTCAATGAGCTTTGTACAAGTTTCACGAACTTATGAAATATCTAACAACGCGTTTCTAGGACTCTAAACCAAGTTTCATGCAACATGAGCGCTCATAAGTTCCTCAATGATTGCTTATAAGTTCCTCAATGAGCTTTTTACAAGTTTGACGAACGTATGAAACATCTAACAACGCAGTTCTAGCACTCTAAACCAAGTTTCATGCAACATGAGCGCTTATAAGTTCCTCAATGAGCTTTGTACAAGTTTGACAAACGTATGAAACATCTAACAACGCGTTTCTAGGACTCTAAACCAAGTTTCATGCAACATGACTGATTATAAGTGTCTCAAGGAGCTTTGTACATGTTTCACGAACTTATGAAACCTCTAAATACGCGTTTCTAGGACTCTAAACCAAGTTTCATGCACAATGAGAGCTTATAAGTTCCTCAATGAACTTTGTAAAATTTGACGAACGTATGAAACATCTAACAACGTGTTTCTAGGACTCTAAACCAAGTTTCATGCAACATGAGTGCTTATAAGTTCCTCAATAAGCTTTGTACAAGTTTCACGAACTTATGAACATCTAACAACACGTTTCTAGGACTCTAAACCAAGTTTCATGCAACATAAGACCTTATAAGTTCCTCAATGAGCTTTGTAAAAGTTTTACGAACGTATGAAACATCTAACAACGCGTTTCTAGGATTCTAAACCAAATTTCATGCAACATGAGTGCTTATAAGTATCTCAATGAGCTTTGTACAAGTTTGACGAACTTATGAAACATCAAAAAACGCGTTTCTAGGACTCTAAACAAAGTTTCATGCAACATGAGCGCTTATAAGTTCCTCAATGATCTTTGTAAAAGTTTGACGAATGTATGAAACATCTAACAACGTGTTTCTAGGACTCTAAACCAAATTACATGCAACATGAGTGCTTATAAGTTCCTCAATGAGCTTTGTACAAGTTTCACAAACTTATGAACATCTAACAACGCGTTTATAGGACTCTAAACCAAGTTTCATGCAACATGAGAGCTTATAAGTTCCTCAATGAGCTTTATACAAGTTTCACGAACTTATGAAACATCTAACAACGCGTTTCTAGGACTCTAAACCAAGTTTCATGCAACATGAGTGATTATAAGTGTCTCAATGAGCTTTGTACAAGTTTCATGAACTTATGAAACCTCTAACAACGCGTTTATAAGACTCTAAACCAAGTTTCATGCAACATGAGAGCTTATAAGTTCCTCAATGAGCTTTGTATAAGTTTGACGAACGTATGAAACATCTAACAACGCGTTTCTAGGACTCTAAACCAAGATCCATGCAACATGAGTGCTTATAAGTATCTCAATGAGCTTTGTACAAGTTTCACGAACTTATGAAACATCTAACAACGCGTTTCTAGGACTCTAAACCAAGTTTCATGCAACATGAGTGATTATAAGTGTCTCAATGAGCTTTGTACAACTTTCACGAACTTATGAAACATCTAACAACGCGTTTCTAGGACTCTAAACCAAGTTTCATGCACACTGAGAGCTTATAAGTTCCTCAATGAGCTTTGTAAAAGTTTGACGAACATATGAAACATCTAACAACGTGTTTCTAGGACTCTAAACCAAGTTTCATGCAACATGAGTGCTTATAAGTTCCTCAATGAGCTTTTTACAAGTTTCACGAACTTATGAACATCTAACAACGCGTTTCTAGGACTCTAAACCAAGTTTCATGCAACATGAGAGCTTATAAGTTCCTCAATGAGCTTTGTACAAGTTTGACGAACGTATGAAACATCTAACAACGCGTTTCTAGGACTCTAAACCAAGATCCATGCAACATGAGTGCTTATAAGTATCTCAATGAGCTTTGTACAAGTTTCACGAACTTATGAAACATCTAACAACGCGTTTCTAGGACTCTAAACCAAGATCCATGCAACATGAGTGCTTATAAGTATCTCAATGAGCTTTGTACAAGTTTCACGGACTTATGAATCCTCTAACAACGCGTTTCTAGGACTCTAAACCAAGTTTCATGCAACATGAGTGCTTATAAGTTCCTCAATGGGCTTTGTACAAGTTTCACAAACTTATGAACATCTAACAACGCGTTTATAGGACTCTAAACCAAGTTTCATGCAACATGAGAGGTTATAAGTTCCTCAATGAGCTTTGTATAAGTTTGACGAACGTATGGAACATCTAACAACGCGTTTCTAGGACTCTAAACCAAGATCCATGCAACATGAGTACTTATAAATATCTCAATGAGCTTTGTACAAGTTTCACGAACTTATGAAACATCTAAAAACGCGTTTCTAGGACTCTAAACCAAGTTTCATGCAACATGAGTGATTATAAGTGTCTCAATGAGCTTTGTACAAGTTTCACGAACTTATGAAACATCTAACAACGCGTTTCTAGGACTCTAAACCAAGTTTCATGCACACTGAGAGCTTATAAGTTCCTCAATGAGCTTTGTAAAAGTTTGACGAACATATGAAACATCTAACAACGTGTTTCTAGGACTCTAAACCAAGTTTCATGCAACATGAGTGCTTATAAGTTCCTCAATGAGCTTTTTACAAGTTTCACGAACTTATGAACATCTAACAACGCGTTTCTAGGACTCTAAACCAAGTTTCATGCAACATGAGAGCTTATAAGTTACTCAATGAGCTTTGTAAAAGTTTTACGAACGTATGAAACATCTAACAACGCGTTTCTAGGATTCTAAACCAAGTTTCATGCATCATGAGTGCTTATAAGTTCCTCAATGAGTTTTTACAAGTTTCACGAACTTATGAAACATCTAACAACGCGTTTCTAGGACTCTAAACCAAGTTTCAAGCAACATGAATGATTATAAGTGTCTAAATGAGCTTTATACAAGTTTTACGAACTTATGAAACATCTAACAACGCGTTTCTAGGACTCTAAACCAAGTTTCATGCACAATGAGATCTTATAAGTTCCTCAATGAGCTTTGTACAAGTTTGACGAATGTATGAAACATCTAACAACGCGTTTCTAGGACTCTAAACCAAATTTCATGCAACATGAGTGCTTATAAGTATCTCAATGAGCTTTGTACAAGTTTGACGAACTTATGAAACATCAAAAAATGCGTTTCTAGGACTCTAAACAAAGTTTCATGCAACATGAGCGCTTCTAAGTTCCTCAATGAGCTTTGTTCAAGTTTGACGAACGTATGAAACATCTAACAACGCGTTTCTAGGACTATAAACCAAGTTTCATGCAACATGAGCGCTTATAAGTTCCTCAATGAGCTTTGTACAATTTTGACGAACGTATGAAACATCTAACAACGCGTTTCTAGCACTCTAAACCAAGTTTCATGCAACATGAGCGCTTAAGTTCCTCAATGAGCTTTGTACAAGTTTGACAAACGTATGAAACATCTAACAACGCGTTTCTAGGACTCTAAACCAAGTTTCATGCAACATGAATGCTTATAAGTTCCTCAATGAGCTTTATACAAGTTTCACGAACTTATGAAACATCTAACAACGCGGTTCTAGGACTCTAAACAAAGTTTCATGCAACATGAGTGATTATAAGTCTCTCAATGAGCTTTGTACAAGTTTCACGAACTTATGAAACCTCTAAATACGCGTTTCTAGGACTCTAAACCAAGTTTCATGCACAATGAGAGCTTCTAAGTTCCTCAATTAGTCTTGTAAAAGTTTGACGAACGTATGAAACATCTAAGAACGTGTTTCTAGGACTCTAAACCAAGTTTCATGCATCATGAGTGCTTATAAGTTCCTCAATGAGCTTTGTACAAGTTTCACGAACTTATGAACATTTAACAACGTGTTTCTAGGACTCTAAACCAAGTTTCATGCAACATGAGTGCTTATAAGTTCCTCAATGAGCTTTGTACAAGTTTCACGAACTTATGAAACATCTAACAACGCGTTTCTAGGACTCTAAACCAAGTTTCATGCACAATGAAAGCTTATAAGTTCCTCAATGATCTTTGTAAAAGTTTGACGAATGTATGAAACATCTAACAACGTGTTTCTAGTACTCTAAACCAAGTTTCACGCAACATGAGTGCTTATAAGTTCCTCAATGATCTTTGTACAAGTTTCACAAACTTATGAACATCTAACAACACGTTTATAGGACTCTAAACCAAGTTTCATGCAACATGAGAGCTTATAAGTTCCTCAATGAGTTGTGTATAAGTTTGACGAACGTATGAAACATCTAACAACACGTTTCTAGGACTCTAAACCAAGATCCATGCAACATGAGTGCTTATAAGTATCTCAATGAGCTTTGTACAAGTTTCACGAACTTATGAAACATCAAACAACGCGTTTCTAGGACTCTAAACCAAGTTTCATGCAACATGAGTGATTATAAGTGTCTCAATGAGCTTTGTACAAGTTTCACGAACTTATGAATCCTCTAACAACGCGTTTCTAGGACTCTAAACCAAGTTTCATGCAACATGAGTGCTTATAAGTTCCTCAATGGGCTTTGTACAAGTTTAACAAACTTATGAACATCTAACAACGCGTTTATAAGACTCTAAACCAAGTTTCATGCAACATGAGAGCTTATAAGTTCCTCAATGAGCTTTGTATAAGTTTGACGAACGTATGAAACATCTAACAACGCGTTTCTAGGACTCTAAACCAAGATCCATGCAACATGAGTGCTTATAAGTATCTCAATGAGCTTTGTACAAGTTTCACGAACTTATGAAACATCAAACAACGCGTTTCTAGGACTCTAAACCAAGTTTCATGCAACATGAGTGATTATAAGTGTCTCAATGAGCTTTATACAAGTTTCACGAACTTATGAAAAATCTAACAACGCGTTTCTAGGACTCTAAACCAAGTTTCATGCAACATGAGTGATTATAAGTGTCTCAATGAGCTTTGTACAAGTTTCACGAACTTATGAAACATCTAACAACGCGTTTCTAGGACTCTAAACCAAGTTTCATGCACACTGAGAGCTTATAAGTTCCTCAATGAGCTTTGTAAAAGTTTGACGAACATATGAAACATCTAACAACGTGTTTCTAGGACTCTAAACCAAGTTTCATGCAACATGAGTGCTTATAAGTTCCTCAATGAGCTTTTTACAAGTTTCACGAACTTATGAACATCTAACAACGCGTTTCTAGGACTCTAACCCAAGTTTCATGCAACATCAGAGCTTATAAGTTCCTCAATGAGCTTTGTACAAGTTTTACGAACGTATGAAACATCTAACAACGCGTTTCTAGGATTCTAAACCAAGTTTCATGCAACATGAGTGCTTATAAGTTCCTCAATGAGTTTTTACAAGTTTCACGAACTTATGAAACATCTAACAACGCGTTTCTAGGACTCTAAACCAAGTTTCAAGCATCATGAATGATTATAAGTGTCTAAATGAGCTTTATACAAGTTTTACGAACTTATGAAACATCTAACAACGCGTTTCTAGGACTCTAAACCAAGTTTCATTCACAATGAAAGCTTATAAGTTCTTCAATGATCTTTGTAAAAGTTTGACGAATGTATGAAACATCTAACAACGTGTTTCTAGGACTCTAAACCAAATTACATGCAACATGAGTGCTTATAAGTTCCTCAATGAGCTTTGTACAAGTTTCACAAACTTATGAACATCTAACAACGCGTTTATAGGACTCTAAACCAAATTTCATGCAACATGAGAGCTTATAAGTTCCTCAATGAGCTTTGTATAAGTTTGACGAACGTATGAAACATCTAACAACGCGTTTCTAGGACTCTAAACGAAGTTTCATGCAACATGAGTGCTTATAAGTATCTCAATGAGCTTTGAACAAGTTTCACGAACTTATGAAACATCTAACAACGCGTTTCTAGGACTCTAAACCAAGTTTCATGCAACATGAGTGATTATAAGTGTCTCAATGAGCTTTGTACAAGTTTCACGAATTATGAAACATCTAACAACGCGTTTCTAGGACTCTAAACCAAGTTTCATGCACAATGAGAGCTTATAAGTTCCTCAATGAGCTTTGTAAAAGTTTGACGAACATATGAAACATCTAACAACGTGTTTCTATGACTCTAAACCAAGTTTCATGCAACATGAGTGCTTATAAGTTCCTCAATGAGCTTTGTACAAGTTTCACGAACTTATGAACATCTAACAACGCGTTTCTAGGACTCTAAACCAAGTTTCATGCAACATGAGAGCTTATAAGTTCCTCAATGAGCTTTGTACAAGTTTTACGAATGTATGAAACATCTAACAACGCGTTTCTAGGATTCTAAACCAAGTTTCATGCAACATGAGTGCTTATAAGTTCCTCAATGAGTTTTTTACATGTTTCACGAACTTATGAAACATCTAACAACGCGTTTCTAGGACTCTAAACCAAGTTTCATGCAACATGAATGATTATAAGTGTCTAAATTAGCTTTATACAAGTTTTACGAATTTATGAAACATCTAACAACGCATTTCTAGGACTATAAACGAAGTTTCAAGCAACATGAGTGCTTATAAGTATCTCAATGAGCTTTTTACAAATTTGACGAACTTATGAAACATCTAACAACGCTTTTATAGGACTCTAAACCAAGTTTCATGCAACATGAGTGCTTATAAGTTCCTCAATGAGCTTCGTACAAGTTTCACGAACTTATGAAACATCCAACGACGCGTTTCTAGGACTCTAAACCAAGTTTAATGCAACATGAGTGCTTCTAAGTTTCTCAATGAGCTTTGTACAAGTTTGACGAACGTATGAAACATCTAACAACGCGTTTCTAGGACTCTAAAACAAGTTTCATGCAACATGAGTGCTTATAAGTTCCTCAATGAGCTTTGTTCAAGTTTGATGAACGTATGAAACATCTAACAACGCGTTTCTAGGACTCTAAACCAAATTTCATGCAACATGAGTGCTTATAAGTATCTCAATGAGCTTTGTACAAGTTTCACGAACTTATAAAACATCTAACAACGCGTTTCTAGGACTCTAAACCAAGTTTCATGCAACATGAGCGCTTATAAGTTCCTCAATGACCTTTGTACAAGTTTGACGAACGTATGAAACATCTAACAACGCGTTTCTAGGACTCTAAACAAAGTTTCATGCCATATGAGTGATTATAAGTGTCTCAATGAGCTTTGTACAAGTTTCACGAACTTATGAAACCTCTAACAATGCGTTCGTAGGACTCTACACCAAGTTTCATGCACAATGAGAGCTTATAAGTTCCTCAATGAGCTTTGTAAAATTTTGACGAACGTATGAAACATCTAACAACGTCTTTCTAGGACTCTAAACCATGTTTCATGCAATATGAGAGCTTATAAGTTCCTCAATGAGCTTTATAGAAGTTTTACGAACGTATGAAACATCTAACAACGCGTTTCTAGGATTCTAAACCAAGTTTCATGCAACATAAGTGCTTATAAGTTCCTCAATGAGCTTTGTACAAGTTTCACGAACTTATGAAACATCTAACAACGCGTTTCTAGGACTCTAAACTAAGTTTCATGCAACATGAATGATTATAAGTGTCTCAATGAGCTTTATACAAGTTTGACGAACTTATGAAACATCTAACAACGTGTTTCTAGGACTCTAAACCAAGTTTCATGCAACATGAGTGCTTATAAGTATCTCAATGAGCTTTGTACAAGTTTTACGAACTTATGAAACATCTAACAACACATTTCTAGGACTCTTGATACGCTCTCCCTCCTCAAGGATACTCTCTGGACGTGGCTGAGCAACAAGCGAGACGGTGTGGTGTGATGAATCAGTGGGGATGGTGGTATCGCACACGGAACAAGGGGGTAGCGGATGGTGGAAGCGTGTATGTGGAGGTGGTTACTTAGCAAGTGATGGGAAACCGGCTAAGGATTGCGAAGATCTCCAAGGTAGCTAACGGCTTGTTAGGAGATCGGACCTAGAAGCTAAGTCAATGAGCGAAACCTTGTAAAAGAGTTTGTGATATAAAAGTTTGCTGCCCAATAATGTGTGCGGCGCTTCCTCTCTATAGAGGTGATACAAAACGCGTAGGGTTGCGCGTATAAGCAAAAAGGAAATCACACGGTAAAAAGGAAACCGCGCAACTTCAACAAAAAGGAAATCGCCCAAAAACAACACGGCGTTTGTAAAAGGGATAAAAAAAACGAGTAGTTTAAAGTGCCTCGTCTCTTACACTCTTCAAGCTATGATTGCTAAGTGGCCGATGTAGTGTTCTTCTTGGCCTCGTTAAAACCCAGTGGGAAAGAGTACCAAGCGAGACACTTAGCCGCTTAGCTCTCATAGCTTGGTCTTCTTACTTAGACGTGGTGATGGATGTTGTAGAAGTTCTCGGTTGCTTCCCTCCCTGGTTCTTCCTTTAGCATCATCGCATGCGCATCTTTAGCTAACTCCCTAGCTTGGGACCTTTTCATAACTCCGTCTTTGATTTTCCCGTTGCTCGGTGATAGTTGCTCGGTATCGAGTGTTCGGGCATCCGGCTCCGGTTTTGCTCGGACATCGGGCTCCGGTTTTGCTCGGACATCTGGCTCCGGTTTTGCTCGGACATCGGGCTCCGGTGTTGCTCGGGCATCCGGTTCCGGCTCCATGCTCATATCATCTCCTCCCTCTTGAAAATGATTTGTCCTGAAATCTGCATCATCAACATAAGGAGAAAAGTCAGAAACGTTGAAGGAGTCCAATATCGTATACTTACCTTGGAGGTCGATCTTGTAGGCGTTGTCGTTGATCCGCCGGGTCACTTTGAAAGGCCCGTCTACTGGAGGCATGAGCTTGGACTTCCTCTCTGCTGGGAACCGCTCCTTCCTCAAATGGACCCACACCAAGTCGCCTTCTTTAAACACCATTTCCTTACGTCCCTTGTTGGCATGCTTGGCGTATTGCTCGGTTCTCTTCTCGATATTCTCCTTGGCCTTCTCGTGCATTTTCCTGAACTGTTCAGCCTTTTTCTTGCCGTCAACACTAGACATTTCACTCAAGGGCAAGGCATTTAGATCTAACGGATACATGGGGTTAAAGCCGTATACTAGTTCAAAAGGAGAGTAAAGAGTAGAAGAATGCTTAGCGTGGTTATAAGCGAACTCAACATGGGGCATACACTCTTCCCATGACTTGATGTTGCTCTTCACCAGTGTCCTCAAGAGTGTGGACAACGACCTGTTTGAGGGATTCATTGTCGGTGTGGATAACAAACTCCTTTGGCCAGAGGTAGTGTTGCCAAGTCTGTAGTGCCCTCACCAACGCATATAGCTCCTTGTCATAGGAAGGGTAGTTCAGCGTGGCTCCTCCTAACTTCTCACTGAAATAGACTATTGGTTTCCTAACTTGCATGAGAACCGCACCAATACCTACACCAGAAGCATCGCATTCAATTTCAAAAGTTTTGAGGAAATCAGGAAGCATTAGTAAAGGGGCGTTGATAAGCTTCTCTTTAAGGCTTTGGAAAGCCTGGTCTTGTGCGTCTCCCCACTTGAAGCCTACATCCTTCTTGATGATCTCGGTAAGTGGTGCCGGAAGTGTGCTGAAGTCCTTGACAAACCGCCGATAGAAGCCGGCTAGTCCATGGAAACTCCCGACTTCTCCTACGGTGGTTGGTCTTGGCCATTCTTTGATCGCCTTGATCTTCTCCTCATCCACCTTAACACCTTTTGCACTCACAACAAAACCTAAGAACACAATCTGGTGAGTGCAAAAAGTACACTTGTCCAAGTTAGCAAAGAGATTCTCCCTTCTTAGCACGTCAAGGACAGATTGTACATGGTCAAGGTGCTCGGCTAGGCTCTTGCTAAAGATCAGGATGTCATCAAAGTAGACCACCACAAAGACACTTATAAAAGATCTTAAGACATGATTCATTAGACGCATAAAAGTGCTAGGAGCATTAGTAAGTCCAAATGGCATCACAAACCACTCATACAAGCCTTGTTTGGTCTTGAAGGCTGTTTTCCATTCGTCACCCTCCTTCATCCTAATCTGATGGTAACCACTCTTAAGATCAATCTTAGAGAACACGTTAGAACCACACAATTCATCTAACATATCATCTAATCTAGGAATAGGGTGGTGATACTTCATCGTGATGTTGTTGATGGCTCGGCAATCAACACACATGCGCCAGGATCCATCCTTCTTTGGCACCAGCAACACCGGTACGACACAAGGACTCATGCTCTCTCGGATGTGTCCTTTACTCATCAAGTCCTCAACTTTCCTCTGAAGTTCCTTGGTCTCCACCGGGTTGGTTCTGTAAGCAGGCCGGTTTGGAAGGGCTGAGCCAGGAACTAGGTCAATCTGGTGTTCTATGCCGCAGATGGGAGGTAGACTGGGTGGAATCTCCTTGGGAAAGACGTCACTGTAATCCTGCAAAAGCTTAGACATTCCACTAGGTAACTCCTGTGTAGGGTTAGTTCTCACAAGGGTCTCTCTATAAACAAGAATTAACATAGGATAATCAGAATTTAGAAGTCTAGACACTTCACTATGGTTGATGTGAAGGTTGCTGCTTGTAACCGGTTCTTTCTCCTTGTCCTCCTTGAGCTTGAGGTAGAGTTGATCTTGGTATACTTCGCTTGGCGTGAGAGGTGCTAATGTGATATTTCTGCCCTTGAAGTCAAACGAATTCTTGTTGGTGTAACCATCATGTAGCACACGGCGGTCGGATTGCCAAAGTCTTCCAAGTAACACATGGCTTGATCCCATGGGTATGACATCACATAGCACATCATCCTCATACTTGCCTATGGAGAAGGAGATCTTGACCTGATGTGTCACCGTTAACGCACCACTCTCATTCAGCCATTGGAGTTTGTACGGTCTAGGGTGGGAAATGGTCTCTAGGCTAAGCTTCTTAACCATGATGTGTCACCGTTAACGCACCACTCTCATTCACTGGCGGCATTGGTACATCTACCACCGTCGATTATCAAGCTGCATACTTTCCCCTTGATGAGGCATCGGGTGTGAAAGAGGTGATCCCTTTGCACCAATTCAGTCGGCTGGTTCTGAACACTCACGGTCCTCCTAGCAACCAGCATCTCGCCAATAGCAGCTGTCTCTTCTTCATCCCATTCCTCCTCTTGCTCATAATCGGATTCTTGAGATACTATCTCTCCGTTGTCAACTGTAAGGAACACCTTTTGTTGGGGCAATCCCTAGAGTAGTGACCCATCCCTTGACATCTAAAGCATCTGACACTACTTAGGGAGGTGCTGTTTCTGGCCTTAGGATAAGATTTAGCTTCTTCCTTGACCGTGGGAGTGGGTTTGACGTCCTTGGTGTAAGGTGGTCGGGTGGTGGAGAAGTCTCTCGGCTTGGACTAGCCAGAGGGGTAGCTGGGCTTGACATATCTCCTCTTGTGTTGGGTCTTGACCATCTCTGCCTTATGGACCAGCTCCTCAAGGTCTACATAGGTTTGTAGTTCTACCTTATCTTGAATGTCCCGGCTAAGTCCACAAACAAAACTGGCCATGGTAACCTCTTCGTCCTCTTCTAGACCAGCTCGGATAAGGAGAGTCTCCATCTCTTGGAAGTAGTCTCTCACCGAGCTTGAGCCTTGGGTAAGTTTTCGGAGTTTGTTGAGGACCTCTCGGTGATAATGGTTGGGTACAAACCTTTTCCGCATGTGGGTAGTAAGCTGCGGCCAAGTAGTGATGGGCAGCTCATTGTGACGATTCCTGGTGGTGCTGAGCTGATCCCACCATAAAAGAGCATAGTCACTTAATTCCGAGATGGCAATCTTCACCTTGTTGGAGGCGTAGGTGTCATGACACAGGAAGTTCGACTCCATCTTCCTCTCCCAATCCAAGTAAGCTTCCGTGTCATTCTTCCCTTGAAACGGAAGAAACTTGGCTTTGATGTGTTTCAATTGTTGCCTCTCGGGATCTTTATCACGCATGTCTCGTCTATAGCTCCTCCTACTACGGTCTGAGGCGTTGGAGTTGTAGTACTCATCGTCGGAGTCGATGTAGATACGTTGGCCGACTATGGTCTCCGTTCGGCGATTGCGACCGGCTGGTGCTCGCTGCCGTGGGGCCCTTAGTTCAGGTTCAGTAGGTCCATTACGAGTTGGATGTCCCGGTTCCTTGGGCGGTCCATTGCCGTTGACGGGACGTAAGTTGCGGATGGCTTGGAATTTAGAGGTACCGGCTACACCTTTGCCTCTAGTGATCCTCATGGCCTCGGACGAAGTCGGCGTCGATCCACCTTCGGAGTCTGAGGTTACCTTTGTAGCCTCCCTAGCTTGCCTCTCACGTTCCAAGGTGAGTTGTTCAGAAATTTGTTGGGGAAGAAGTTGGGTCATGGCCTCGGCTACTTGCGCTGCTATGAGCTTCTTGAGGTCATCGAGCGCCTCCGGTGATAGGGCCATGGTACCTGTTACACGGACAAGTAGCTCGCAGTAAGTAGTTCACAGAATAGATAAGCAAGTAAAACTTCACGCCACACAAAACAAGGACAAACGCGTGATAAGCAAGAAAAAAGGAAATCGGATACGCGGTTTTGAAAAAGGAAATCGGACAAGTTAGTGAAACGCAAGTTTTGAAGAAAAGGAAATCGAATAACCGAGGCAAAAGGAAATTTTGAAAAGGGTTTTTCGATTTATCCTAAACCTAACTCGCCGCCGCTACACAAAAGTTGATCAAGAACACGACGAAGAGATTTCAAGAAACAAACAATACTTCAAACAAACGGATGTACGGTGAGGCTCTAGATGCGAACTTATCAAGTTTTTGAATCAGGACACACAAGTTTTCACGTCGAATCGTAATCAACAGGTTCATACAGAAAGCAAGAACACAAGTAACCGATAGTTCTATAACTCTTAACAAGCGCTAATAGATCTAGACGGAACAAGATTAAAAACGTTAGAGAGTCTAGAGATAACTCAGCCTTTTGGTGCAGAGGAGGCTCTGATACCAGATGATACTCTCTCCCTCCTCAAGGATACTCTCAGGACGTGGCTGAGCAACAAGCGAGACGGTGTGGTGTGATGAATCGGTGGGGATGGGGGTATCGCACACGGAACAAGGGGGTAGCGGGTGGTGGAAGCGTGTATGCGGAGGTGGTTACTTAGCAAGTGATGGGAAACCGGCTAAGGATTGCGAAGATCTCCAAGGTAGCTAACGGCTTGTTAGGAGATCGGACCTAGAAGCTAAGTCAATGAGCAAAACCTTGTAAAAGAGTTTGTGATATAAAAGTTTGCTGCCCAACAATGTGTGCGGCGCTTCCTCTTTATAGAGGTGATACAAAACGCGTAGGGTTGCGCGTATAAGCAAAAAGGAAATCACACGGTAAAAAGGAAACCGCGCAACTTCAACAAAAAGGAAATCGCCCAAAAACAACACGGCGTTTGTAAAAGGGATAAAAAACAACGAGTAGTTTAAAGTTCCTCGTCTCTTACACTCTTCAAGCTATGATTGCTAAGTGGCCGACGTAGTGTTCTTCTTGGCCCCGTTAAAACCCAGTGGGAAAGAGTACCAAGCGAGACACTTAGCCGCTTAGCTCTCATAGCTTGGTCTTCTTACTTAGACGTGGTGATGGATGTTGTAGAAGCTCTCGGTTGCTTCCCTCCCTGGTTCTTCCTTTAGCATCATCGCATGTGCATCTTTAGCTAACTCCCTAGCTCGGGACCTTGTCATAACTCCGTCTTTGATTTTCCCGTTGCTCGGTGATAGTTGCTCGGTATCGAGTGTTCGGACATCCGGCTCCGGTTTTGCTCGGACACCGGGCTCCGATTTTGCTCGGACATCGGGCTCCGTTTTTGCTCGGACATCGGGCTCCGGTTTTGCTTGGGCTTCCGGTTCCGGCTCCATGCTCATATCAACTCTAAACCAAGTTTCATGCAACATGAGAGCTTATAAGTTCCTCAATGAGCTTTGTACAAGTTTGACGAACGTATGATAATCTAACAACGCGTTTCTAGGACTCTAAACCAAGTTTCATGCAACATGAGTGCTTATAAGTATCTCAATGAGCTTTGTACAAGTTTCACGAACTTATAAAACATCTAACAACGCGTTTCTAGGACTCTAAACCAAGTTTCATGCAACATGAGAGCTTATAAGTTCCTCAATGAGCTTTGTATAAGTTTTACGAATGTATGAAACATCTAACAACGCGTTTCTAGGATTCTAAACCAAGTTTCATGCAACATGAGTGCTTATAAGTTCCTCAATGAGCTTTTTACAAGTTTCATGAACTTAAGAAACATCTAACAATGTGTTTCTAGGATCGTAAACCAAGATTCATGCAACATGAATGATTATAAGTGTCTCAATGAGCTTTATACAAGTTTGACGAACTTATGAAACATCTAACAACGCGTTTCTAGGACTCTAAACCAAGTTTCATGCAACATGAGTGCTTATAAGTTCCTCAATGAGCTTTGTACAAGTTTGGCTAACGTATGAAACATCTAACAACGCGTTTCTAGGACTCTAAACCAAGTTTCATGCAACATGAGTGCTTATAAGTATCTCAATGAGCTTTGTACAAGTTTCGCAAACTTATAAAACATCTAACACCACGTTTCTAGGACTCTAAACCAAGTTTCATGCAACATGAACGCTTATAAGTTCCTCAATGAGCTTTATACAAGTTTGACGAATGTATCAAACATCTAACAACGCGTTTCTAGGACTCTAAACCAAGTTTCATGCAACATGAGCGCTTATAAGTTCCTCAATGAGCTTTGTACAAGTTTGACGAACTTAAGAAACATCTAACAACGCGTTTCTAGGACTCTAAACCAAGTTTCATGCAATATGAGTGATTATAAGTGTCTCAATGAGCTTTGTGCTAGTTTCACGAACTTATGAAACCTCTAACAACGCATTTCTAGGACTCTACACCAAGTTTCATGCACAATGAGAGCTTATAAGTTCCTCAATGAGCTTTGTAAAAGTTTGACGAACGTATGAAATATCTAACAACGTGTTTCTAGGACTCTAAACCAAGTTTCATGCAACATTAGAGCTTATAAGTTCCTCAATGAGCTTTGTAGAAGTTTTACGAACGTATGAAACATCTAACAACGTGTTTCTAGGATTCTAAACCAAGTTTCATGCAACATGAGTGCTTATAAGTTCCTCAATGAGTTTTGTACAAGTTTCACGAACTTATGAAATATCTAACAACGCGTTTCTAGGACTCTAAACCAAGTTTCATGCAACATGAATGATTATAAGTGTCTCAATGAGCTTTATACAAGTTTGACGAACTTATGAAACATCTAACAACGTGTTTCTAGGACTCTAAACCAAGTTTCATGCAACATGAGTGCTTATAAGTATCTCAATGAGCTTTTTACAAGTTTGACAAACTTATAAACATCTAACAACACGTTTCTAGGACTCTAAACCAAGTTTCATGCAACATGAGAGCTTATAAGTTCCTCAATGAGCTTTGTACAAGTTTGCCGAACGTATGAAAATCTAACAACGAGTTTCTAGGACTCTAAACCAAGTTTCATGCAACATGAGTGCTTATAAGTATCTCAATGAGCTTTGTACAAGTTTCACGAACTTATGAAACATCTAACAACGCGTTTCTAGGACTCTAAACCAAGTTTTATGCAACATGAGAGCTTATAAGTTCCTCAATGAGCTTTGTATAAGTTTTACGAACGTATGAAACATCTAACAACGCGTTTCTAGGATTCTAAACCAAGTTTCATGCAACATGAGTGGTTATAAGTTCCTCAATGAGCTTTTTACAAGTATCAAGAACTTATGAAACATCTAACAACGTGTTTCTAGGACTGTAAACCAAGTTTCATGCAACAAAAATGATTATAAGTGTCTCAATGAGCTTTATACAAGTTTGACGAACTTATAAAACATCTAACAACGCGTTTCTAGGACTCTAAACCAAGTTTCATGCAACATGAGTGCTTATAAGTGTCTCAATAAGCTTTGTACAAGTTTCACGAACTTATGAAACCTCTAACAACGCGTTTCTAGGACTCTAAACTAAGTTTCATGCACAATGAGAGCTTATAAGTTCCTCAATGAGCTTTGTAAATGTTTGACGAACGTATGAAACATCTAACGTGTTTCTAGGACTCTAAACCAAGTTTCATGCAACATGAGTGCTTATTGTAGGAAAGTAGAGAATAGAAGGAGAGATTGTGAAGCTCTCAAGAGATTATGAAGAATTTGTGTATGTAAGATTGTGTTTAAGAGAATATGTGAAGAGAATAGTGTAGTTTCGGTGTAGAGAATCATGGAGATTAGAGAGATTAGAGAGGGTATTTGTGGAATAAGTATATTATGAAAAGAGGACTAGCCTTCTTGATTACAATAATGTGCATAAGGAGAGATTATATAGGGAAGAGGATACAAGAGGAATCTAGGTTTAAAGTAGCAGATTTGGATAAGCTTTAAATCAAGGAAGCATGTGGAGTCAAGACCAAGCATGTGTGGTCAAAGAGGAGAGCTGGCTGGTCCGTACATGAGCTGGCACCAGCGCGTCTTATCCACAAGTAGTCGTTGCTGCTTTATCACCTTGCTTATCTCCTTATCAAGCTACTTATCACTTTATCTTCCTTTTATTCCCCTTCCTTATCATTGTTGCCTTATCATATTCTTGGGCGCTTATTTAACTTACCTTGTCTTGTAATACAAGTAAATATGTTTTGATCTAATGCCTTTGAAAGGTTACCATTAGTCTCAACACTCCCCCTCAAGCTTAGCGTAATGAAATGGCTAAACTTGGACAACCACTCAACAAACCTCATTAAAATCCTTAATGGGAAAACCACTTGGGATAAAACCTCATTAAGGGAAAAAGAGTGTAAGTTGATGTGATTAGGGGTCTTCTATGGTGAGCTTCAAGTTCCTCTATGACTTGTCTTGAAAGACTTCTCATTTGAACTCTTTTGCTCGCCGAAACTCCCCCTTAAGTAGATATTGGTTCAAGCTTTTTCGCTTTTGACCTTTCTTCATAAGGGTTCTTCATACTTCTCAATCTTTGATATACTCTTCATATTATCATAGATTGGTGTAGACTTTGTTCTTTGATCCCTATTCACGACTTTGTTCTTCACAAGCTTGAGTGTGAAGGGATTTGATCGAACGCTTTTGACTCCCTTTACCCTTCTTCCTTCATGTTCCTTAGTGGCTTTCTTCTTGTTTCTCAAGTAACCGAGGTGATCACTTTACCTCCTTTCCTTTGAACCTTCAAAAGATTCAAGAGATACAAAGAGTTTAGTGCAAGGTTAACTTGATATAATAGAGATGCTCACAAAACTTCTTAAGTACATAAACCAATAATGAAACAATAGGTAATTTTGCCATATTTAAACCTAAGTTCTTCTAGCAAATTTCAAATGATTCAATTTAGGCTATCTAGATAAACAATAACTAAGCAAGATTATGGTGCGGCTTTAGTTCTTATAATTTAAAAACTTAATGAAGAGTAAGGTTTAGGGACAGCCTTTAGTTCGTAGTGGTTTTGGTAATCTCTTGTAGTTACACTTTGGATTTGTCTTTGACTTCTTTACGAGTACTCTTGACTTCCTCCTTTGTGTAATTGAAACAAGTTGATAGAATTGGTTCGGCTTTACTCTTTGGAGGATGCTTTAGCCGAATTGTTGATTGAAAATTTGTTAGGCGCACGATGACCGGGTGTCTTAGGTGCTCGGTACCCGGGCGCTTTTGGTGCTCGGTGCACGAGCGCCTTTGGTGCTCGGAGCCCGGGCGCCTTAAGTGATCGATGACTGGGCGCCGGTTTCCGAGAGCCGGATTGTGATGAATTGCTTGCTCTTGGTAGATGCATGGACATAAGAGCATTAGACTCGGCTTGGTTCCTTGATGGATACATGGCCGAGATTGGCCGAGATGTGACTTGATGGCTTTAGCTCTTGGTAGATGCATTTGGCCAACATGATGATGGTGATTGGCTTCCATATGATCATGATGAGATGTGTGATCATACACTTCTTCTCCCCCCTTCATGATAAACATGGAAGTATATGAACTTTCCTCCTTTCTCGGCTTTGTCCTTTACAAGCTTCTTGAGAAACAGGTTTCTCATCTTCTCTTTCGATACCTTTTTGTGACCTCTTTCATATACTTCTTTACTTCTCTTCTCTTTAACTCATATTAGTCACCTCTTCATGCTTAGGGGTTTCTCATTGATCATCATTTTTTGGTCTTTTATTGATGGTGATCCTACATCATTAGAAAGACAAAATTTGATTTAAATATCATGATAACCGGCATGTAATTAGCAACATATTTACCAAATACATAACAACAATAACAAGAACAAGGAAGAATGCAAAGGAGGGTTTAAGACTTTGTTCAATATATTCCCTAAGTCTTTTAGCTAAACCCGAGTATAGAATGCATTTTATCACAAGTCAAGTTCTAGTTTTCATAATTTGCAAATTCTAATCCATGCTTTAGCTAAGTGATGAAGCATCAACAATCACTTAAGCAAATATCTAACTATATAAATAAGAGAGTAAAGAGTTTTAGAAATGGCCCTTTAAAGTTCCTTGAGTTGATGGTCATGTGGGAAAGTTATTTACTCACATAGCACCTTCTTATGGTTAGTCTATATTGAGCTTATAACTTTCCTCATGAAAGTGTTCTTTGTTGCTTATCCATTGATCAGTACCTACAAGAGTTTATCAAGGTTTAGCAACAAGAGTCTTTCTATGGCGCCTGGCCATAGTGACTTTAAGAGAGAGTCATGGTCTTTAAAGCATAAAAACTAGACCATGAATCTTAACAAAACCGAGGATCATTGTGACTTTTGAATGCTTGTATAGCAAGTCACTTCTCTCGGATCATTGACTTAAGTGCACAATTGCGGTCAATGATCTTAACAATAGATCATCATGTCAAACTTATCCTATTTGGATTTACAAGAGTTATGATCATGAATCATTTCCCCATATCATACAAGATATGTTAGCCGAGGTTTAATGGATTCAATAAGATCATGAGTGCTTTTCAAACACACAATGGTTATTGTTTGTTTCACTCCCCTCTAAGAGAGTTTTGGGATTCCGTAAGATCTTAGGGTGCTTAATCTCAAGCGGATCTATGGTTCCTTTACCCTTTTGATTAAACCGGCGATCTTTTTGGATTAACCAAGGTCTTAAGTGCATATAGTCCTAAAGACATAGTGAATCAAACCACTTCACCAAACAAGGACTAGTGATTTGATTTTAGACATATAGACTTATGCGGACCTTGTATCCTAGATCTTTCCAAGACACAAACAACTTAACCATTTAAGGATTATTGATTTGGTCTTAAACGAGAATCAAAAATGGATTTTATAGTGGGGGTATGAAGAGGATAAAGAGTATAGAGTTTAACTGATTCCTTAATTATCTTTAAAGATCTTTAGGACTCAAGGTAAACTACTAATCTCTTTATCTCCCCCTTTTGTTTCCACTTACACAACCACCACTTAACCATCTTCATTGTCTTTAGAAATTTAAAATTCAAACAAGAGCATGTATTGACTTAGAAATTAAAAAGATTGAAGCTTTAAGATGAAAGATTAAATATTTCCCTTATAAAGACAATTAGTCTTACTTCAACAAATCTCTTCATTATCAAAACTTTTAAAGATAAAAACCGACTAGTACATGCTCATAAACTTAAATAATGCAAAGAGATTTGGATTCAACAAGTCAATTAAGCACACAATCCTTATTGAACAAGGATCACTCTCTTTTAGCTCTCAAGTACCAAGATTTTGACTTGATCACTTGGTGCTTGCCTAAAAGAGGTTTTGGATTCAACACTAGGTTTTACTCTTCATGAGTCAACACAAGTGGTTCACTAACCTTTAAACTCTCAAGCTTCAAGTTTTGTTCTTGAATACTTGGTCATTGTTTTATGCCAAGATTTAATAGATCTAGGATTCATCAAGGTTCCTTTAGACTCATAAGAGTGAGGAAGCCATGGTTGTCATCTTTTTAAACATTTGTGTTGAGAGGAAAACACACAAGGAGGAAAAGACTTGGCGGATTTAAGCATGGCACAACATGGCGTGACCTACAAGGCACGGCCAAGGTTGGTCAATGGCGCCAAAGTCTCCAACGGTCATAAGAAGGATAAGGAAGAGAAGAGATAAGCTTTAAAACGGAGGGAAAGCATCTTTGACCAAGAAGAAACCAATCGGAGCGGTACACGGTAAAAGCCCATCCGGTAAGCGAATCATCGGGCTCCAGCGCATCCAGTACGCGCTAACATCGGGCTCCGAAACAAAGACAGCGCATAAAGCAGTCCGATACGGACGCCAGCGCACAAAAGCAACTTTGGAGCCATCTTATCCATAAACAGCTATCTTCTTTAGGGCCTCCTTATGTTTTCTATATAACCGTGTAAATCCTCCATTGTATAACTTATGAAATACAATATTCTCTTCAATAAACATCATGAAACCGAAAGTTCTTATTCTCCTCTAATCTCTAATGGTTCCTTAATCATTCTAGATTCACAAACACAAATCTTTATATGGTATCAGAGCATTTTTGCTCCTAAATCTCTTTTTCCGCAAACAAAAGCTCATAACTTTGGATCTAAACATCAAAGTTATCATCTTTCTCTTCAAAACTTTCGGTGTTCTTCTTATTTCTCGCAAAAATCTCTTGGCTTTGGTGAAATCTCATCATAATCATTACCTTTCTTCAAAATATGTCTCTTTTGTTGATAAATCTCATCAAAGAAGCTACTTTTTCACTTTAATCTCTCGGATCTAGCCAGATCTATTCTCAACAATCAATCTTTTCATCAAAAATCCAAACTTTATCACCAAGATCCAATCTTTCTTATGGAAGACAACAAGGAAAGCTCCAAGTTTTACATAGCGCCAGTCACTCTAAAGGGAATCAACTACCTGCTTTGGACAAGAACAATCAAAACTGCCTTATGTAGTCGCGGTCTTTGGAGCCATGTCTTGAAGAATCCAGCTCCAATAGATGCGGAAACGGCGAGTGGAGAGGAGACCATTACCACCGAAGAGGGAAAATGGTTCCAAGAGAATCAGAAAGTTCTTGGAATCATCCAAAGCTCACTAGATCCATCCATCCTAGAGGCGTATTCCTATTGTGAGACGGCAAAGGAACTTTGGGACACCTTGCAAACCGTATACGACAACATCTCAAATCTAAGCCGAGTTTATGAGGTGAAAAAAGCTCTTACTGATCTCTCTCAAGAAGACATGGAGTTTACCCAACACTTTGGCAAGTTTCGAGCTTTATGGGTAGAACTAGAAATGCTAAGGCCAAGTTCCGTGGATGCCAAGGTGCTAAATGAGAGAAAAGAACAAGATAAAGTTTTTGGCTTACTCTTGACCTTAAACTCAAGCTATAAAGATCTCATCAAGCACCTCCTTAGGGCAGATACTTTGCCATCTCTGGAAACGGTGTGTTCTCAGCTCCAAAGAGAACAAGGATCCCATGAGTTATTCGGAGGAAAGAAGGAGTTGTTCACCGCCAACAAAGTTGTCTACAAGCGGAATGAAGATAAGATGGCAATGGTTTGTGAACATTGCAAGAAGAAGGGTCATATCAAAGACAAGTGCTGGATCCTCCATCCTCATCTCAAGCCGAACAAATTCAAGGACCAAAAGGCGAATCTCTCTCAAGATGACTTGGCCACACCAAGCGGTTCATCAAGCCAAGGCCAGGATGATGAATCATTAGCCGTGGTTCCTTTCAAAGATGAGTATTTCAAGAAATCCGACTTGGAAGTTCTCATTAAGGCCCTTCAGGGGTCCGGTATGGTTTCTAATATCTCTTTGAATGCTAAGATAGAACGGCCATTAGTGGTAGATTCGGGTGCATCTCACCACATGATTAGTAGTCCAAATCTTATGAAAAATATTAAACCGACTATAGGAAATGTGATAGTTGCAAATGGTGGTAAGGTACCGATTAAAGGTTTAGGTAAACTTAGGTTGTTTAATAGAGATATGAATTCTCTTTATATGCCTACATTTACCTCAAATCTCTTATCCGTTAAACGTATATCAACCGATTTAAATTGCAATGTTACTTTCAGTCCTAATAGTGTTATTTTTCAGGATATTAACTCTAAGAAAGTCATTGGTAAGGGAAGCACCAAAGGGGATCTCTATGTGCTTGAAGGAAATCCAAGCTCCCATCTATCTTATGCATTCAATTCTTTCTTAGTAGAAGCTAATAACACCATTTGGCATGCTAGACTAGGCCATCCGAACTCTAGAGCTTTGAAATTGTTATTTCCAAATGTTTCCTTTGATAAAAACTCTTGTGAATCTTGCATCCTTGGTAAACATTGTAGAACGGTTTTTCAAAATTCAAATAAAGTTTATGAATTATGTTTTGATTTGATCCACTCCGATGTATGGACATCACCATGCATCTCAAGAGAAAATCATAAATATTTTGTTACTTTTATAGATGAAAAATCAAATACACATGGATTACATTGTTAGCTTCTAAGGATAGAGTTCTTGATGCATTTAAAAACTTCCAAACATATGTCACTAATCATTATAATGTCAAGATCAAGTTTTTCAGGTCGGATAATGGTGGTGAATACATTAGTCATCCGTTTAAAGAGCACCTAGCCAAGCACGACATCATCCACCAAACTAGTTGTCCATATACACCTCAACAGAATGGTGTAGCCGAGAGAAAGAATAGGCACCTAATGGAAGTAGCTAGAGCTATCATGTTCTACACCAATGTGCCTAAACGGTTCTGGTCGGATGCTGTCATGACCGCATGCTACCTCATTAACCGGACACCAACACAAATCCTTATAAACTCATCTCCATTTCAAATTTTAAACAAAGCTAATCCATATCTTGCTCAATTAAGGGTCTTTGGTTGTCTTTGCTTTGTGTTAATACCAGGAGAACAGACGAACAAGCTTGATCCGAAGAGTATCAAGGCAATGTTCATTGGTTACTCCAACACACAGAAAGGGTACAAGTGCTATGTACCGGATACAAGAAGAGTGCTTGTATCAAGAGACGTGAGGTTTATAGAAGGGAAAGGGTACTATGAGGATAAAAATTGGGAGAGCATTAAGGATCTACCCAATTCAGCCTCGGATAGGGCCACATCTCTTCGGAAATTCATGGAAAGTCTTGGTATGAAACTAGGAGAAGAACCTAGTCAAGAAACACATGTACAACCTCCTACCCATCTTGATCATGAGGGGGAGAGTGATGAAATGTCTACAAGCAACAATGAGCAAGTGGAACCAGAATCTCATGGAGAACAAGGTGAATCAGAATCACATGCTCATGGACAAACAACATCAAGTAGCCAAGAAGAAGATCACCATGACCAAGATATCCCGGTTGTGTTGAGAAGAAGTACAAGACAGAGGAGAGACCCATCCAATTGGGTAAACACCAGAGTCTACTTCAACTACAATGTTGTAGCCCATCCAATACAAGCTGTTTGCAACATGACAGTCTTCCCTCTTGAGCATCAAGTGTTTCTAGTGAAGATAGACTCTCATTGGATTCCCAAGACTTATGAGGAAGCCATGGAGCATGAAGTTTGGATAGAGGCAGTCATAAAGTAAGATCAAGCCATGGAACTCAATGATACTTGGTATGAAACAGAGCTGCCTAAGGGAAAACGGACTGTGAGCTCAAGATATGTCTTCACCATCAAATACAAGAGCAATGGGGATATAGAAAGATACAAGGCAAGACTTGTAGCAAGGGGTTTTACCCAATCCTATGGTGAAGACTACTTGGACACATTTGCACCTGTGGCTAAATTACATACGGTTAGAGTCCTCTTCTCGTTAGCAACAAACCTGGGGTGGGATCTATGGCAAATGGACGTCAAAAATGCCTTCCTCCAAGGAGAACTAGAAGATGAAGTGTACATGACTCCTCCTCCCAGGAAGAAGGTTACACCGGGAAAAGTTCTTAGACTGAAGAAGGCTATATACGGATTGAAGCAATCTCCAAGGGGTTGGTATCAAAAGTTGAGCAAGACCCTTCTTGAGAAAGACTTCAAGAAATCTGAAGCCGATCACACCCTCTTTACAAAACAGAGCCAAAGAGGTATTGTAGTCATTCTCGTGTATGTTGATGATATCATCATAACCGGGAATGACAAGGTAGGTATTCAAGAGTCTAAAGATTACCTTAAATCTGTATTTGATATCAAAGATCTAGGAGAACTAAAGTATTTTCTAGGCATTGAAGTATGCAGGTCTAAGGAAGGACTATTCTTATCCCAACGCAAGTATACTCTTGATCTCTTAAAAGAGATGGGTAAACTTGGAGCAAAACCAGCAAGGTCACCCTTGGAAAATGACTACAAAGTCATACGCAAGGGGGAGATTGAAGACGAGCCATATAAGGACGTCAAGAAATATAGATGCCTTGTGGGTAAGCTCATTTACTTAACAATTACACGGCCTGATATATGCTTTGCTGTGAATCGGTGTCTCAACATATGCAAAACCCAAAGGTGCATCATTGGAACATGGTGGATAGAATCCCGAAGTATCTAAAAGGAGCACCGGGACAAGGCATATGGATGGGATGCAATGGAAGCACGGAGCTGGTCGGCTATTGTGATGCAGACTACGCCGGTGATCAAGGAGACAAGAGATCAACAACCGGCTACTCCACATTCATAGGAGGAAACCTTGTAACTTGGAAGAGCAAGAAGCAGAAGATACTATCACTATCCAGCACATAATCTGAATATCGGGCAATGAGGAAGCTAACACAAGAAATCATGTGGTTAAGAGCTCTCCTCAAATACTTGTGTATTGAATCAAAGGAGCCAGTTACAATGCATGCCGACAACAAAGCTGCAATCAACCTTGCATCAAACTCTGTCTTCCATGAAAGAACCAAGCATGTTGAAGTGGATTGCCACAAAGTTAGAGAGCAAATGGTGAGAGGGGTCATTCTTCCGTGCTTCACCAAAAGCTCCGACCAATTGGCAGATATATTCACCAAGGCAGCAAGCATTAGTGTGTGTGAGTTCATCCATCCAAAGCTTGGACTCACAGATGCTATCAAATACTAAGTCCTCTAAACCGTATGGCTAAGTACTCTTTTCCCTCAATGTGGTTTTATCCCATAGGGTTTTCCCATTGAGGTTTTAACGAGGCTTAGACGTATGGTTCCAATCTTAGCCGTGTCACTAGGCTAAGCTTGAGGGGGAGTGTTGAGAGGAAAACACACGAGGAAAAGACTCGGCGGATTTAAGCATGGCACAACATGGCGTGACCTACAAGGCACGGTCAAGGTTGGTCAATGGCGCCAAAGTCTCCAACGGTCATAAGAAGGATAAGGAAGAGAAGAGATAAGCTTTAAAATGGAGGGAAAGCATATTTGACCAAGAAGAAACCAATCGGAGCGGTACACGTTAAAAGCGCATCCGGTAAACGAATCATCAGGCTCCAGCGCATCCGGTACGCGCTAACATCGGGCTCCGAAACAAAGACAGCGCATAAAGCAGTCCGGTACGGACGCCAGCGCACAAAAGCAACTTTGGAGCCATCTTATCCATAAACGGCTATCTTCTTCAGGGCTTCCTTATGTTTTCTATATAACCGTGTAAATCCTCCATTGTATAACTTATGAAATACAATATTCTCTTCAATAAACATCATGAAACCGAAAGTTCTTATTCTCCTCTAATCTCTAATGGTTCCTTAATCATTCTAGATGCACAAACACAAATCTTTACAATTTGGCCTTATACAAAGATCTATTTAAAGAGACTCCACTTTTAAGAAACCGATTTTACATGTAGCTATATCTTATTGAAAGATCAAATCTTTTCATGACCCGGTCTTTGATAAGTGTGTTCTATAAAGAGGATTTGGAATCAACGAGTTCTCTTTATCTCATAAGAGCATAAGAAGCACGGTTCTCTACCTTTGATCTTTGTATGGAAAGAAAGCATAGAGTTTTAAATTCAACATGTTTTGTTCTCACAAGAGACAATCAACATGGTTCTCTTACTCTTTTAGCTCGCAAGTTACAAGCTTTGATGCTTTGGATACTTGTTCATAGCCTAAATGCCTATGCTAAGTGATTATTAGATTCATCAAGGTTCCTTAAACTCCTATGAGAAAGGAATCCATGGTTCTTAATCACTAGATTTTTGCCTAATTAAGATCTTGTAAGAACAACACAAGCAAACTCGGATTTGCCATGTAGCAAAGATTCAAGATCTAAGCTTTACATGAACCGGCCTTGTTTGGATTGTTCTTAAGTAGGGACATGGATTCATCATGTTCTTATCACTCATAAGAGGAAAAGCGAATCATGGTTCCTTCACCTAGTAGATCTTAATGTTTATAAACATAAAACAAACAACTTTGGATTTATCAAGCCGCTTACACTCATAAGAGTAAAGGTACAAGATTTTATCCTCTATGGCTCACAATTACCAAGCTATTTTGGTTGTTCTTGTTCATTGCCTTATGAAAAATAAATAACAAAGAAAGGGTATTAGATTCAACAAGTTCTTACACCCATAAGAGTGAAGAAGCAAGGATCTTGAGCCATAAACATACTAAGCTTGCGGAAATGCTTAGGAGAGGAGCTAAATGCTCTTATACCATGTAGGAAAGTAGAGAATAGAAGGAGAGATTGTGAAGCTCTCAAGAGATTATGAAGAATCTGTGTATGTAAGATTGTGTTTAAGAGAATATGTAAAGAGAATAGTGTAGTTTTGGTGTAGAGAATCATGGAGATTAGAGAGATTAGAGAGAGTATTTGTGGAATAAGTATATTATGAAGAGAGGACTAGCCTCCTTGATAACAATAATGTGCATAAGGAGAGATTATATAGGGAAGAGGATACAAGAGGAATCTAGGTCTAAAGTAGCAGATTTGGATAAGCTTTTAATCAAGGAAGCATGTGGAGTCAAGACCAAGCATGTGTGGTCAAAGAGGAGAGTTGGCTGGTCCGTACATGAGTTGGCACCAGCGCGTCTTATCCACAAGTAGTCGTTGCTGCTTTATCACCTTGCTTATCTCCTTATCAAGCTACTTATCAAGCTACTTATCACTCTATCTTCCTTTTATTCCCCTTCCTTATCATTGTTGCCTTATCATATTCTTGGGCGCTTATTTAACTTACATTGTCTTGTAATACAAGTAAATATGTTTTGACCTAATGCCTTTGAAAGGTTACCATTAGTCTCAACACTTATAAGTTCCTCAATGAGCTTTGTACAAGTTTCACGAACTTATGAAACATCTAACAACGCGTTTCTAGGACTCTTAACCAAGTTTCATGCAACATGAGTGCTTATAAGTATCTCAATGAGCTTTGTACAAGTTTCACGAACTTATAAAACATCTAACAACGCGTTTCTAGGACTCTAAACAAAGTTTCATGCAACATGAGAGTTTATAAAGTCCTCAATGAGCTTTGTACAAGTTTGAAGAACGTATGAAACATCTAACAACGCGTTTCTAGGACTCTAAACCAAGTTTTATGCAACATGAGTGATTATAAGTGTCTCAATGAGCTTTGTACAAGTTTCACGAACTTATGAAACCTCTAACAAATCATTTATAGGACTCTAAACCAAGTTTCATGCACAATGAGAGCTTATAAGTTCCTCAATGAGCTTTGTACATGTTTGACGAACGTATGAAAATTTAACAACGCGTTTCTAGGACTCTAAACCAAGTTTCATGCAACATGCGTGCTTATAAGTATCTCAATGAGCTTTGTACAAGTTTCACGAACTTATGAAACATCTAACAACGCGTTTCTAGGACTCTAAACCAAGTTTCATGCAACAAGAGAGCTTATAAGTAAGTCAATGAGCTTTGTATAAGTTTTACGAACGTATGAAACATCTAACAACGCGTTTCTAGGATTCTAAAACAAGTTTCATGCAACATGAGTGCTTACAAGTTCCTCAATGAGCTTTTTACAAGTTTCACGAACGTATGAAACATCTAAAAACGTGTTTCTAGGATTCTAAACCAAGTTTCATGCAACATGAGTGCTTATAAGTTCCTCAATGAGCTTTGTACAACTTTCACAAACTTATGAACATCTAACAACGCGTTTATAAGACTCTAAACCAAGTTTCATGCAACATGAGAGCTTATAAGTTCCTCAATGAGCTTTGTACAAGTTTGACGAACGTATGAAACATCTAACAACGCGTTTCTAGGACTCTTAACCAAGTTTCATGCAACATGAGTTCTTATAAGTATCTCAATGAGCTTTGTACAAGTTTCACGAACTTATGAAACATCTAACAACGCGTTTCTAGGACTCTAAACCAAGTTTCATGCAACATGAGCGCTTATAAGTTCCTCAATGAGCTTTGTACAAGTTTGACGAACGAATGAAAAATCTAACAACGCGTTTCTAGCACTCTAAACCAAGTTTCATGCAACATGAGCGCTTATAAGTTCCTTAATGAGCTTTGTACAAGTTTCACGAACTTATGAAACATCTAACAACGCGTTTCTAGGACTCTAAACCAAGTTTCATGCAACATGAGTGATTATAAGTGTCTCAATGAGCTTTGTACAAGTTTCACGAACTTACGAAACCTCTAACAACGCGTTTCTAGGACTCTAAACCAAGTTTCATGCAACATGAGTGATTATAAGTGTCTCAATGAGCTTTGTACAAGTTTGACGAACGTATGAAACATCCAACAACGCGTTTCTAGAACTCTAAACCAAGTTTCATGCAACATGAGCGCTTATAAGTTCCTTAATGAGCTTTGTACAAGTTTCACGAACTTATGAAACATCCAACAACGCGTTTCTAGGACTCTAAACCATGTTTCATGCAACATGGGTGATTATAAGTGTCTCAATGAGCTTTGTACAAGTTTCACGAACTTATTAAACCTCTAACAACGCGTTTCTAGGACTCTAAACAAAGTTTCATGCAACATGAGTGATTATAAGTGTCTCAATGAGCTTTGTACAAGTTTCATGAACTTATGAAACATCTAACAACGCGTTTCTAGGACTCTAAATCAAGTTTCATGCACAATGAGAGCTTATAAGTTCCTCAATGAGCTTTGTACAAGTTTGACGAACGTATGAAACATCTAACAACGTGTTTCTAGGACTCTAAACCAAGTTTCATGCAACATGAATGCTTATAAGTTCCTCAATGAGCTTTGTACAACTTTCACAAACTTATGAACATCTAACAACGCGTTTATAGGACTCTAAACCAAGTTTCATGCAACATGAGATCTTATAAGTATCTCAATGAGCTTTGTACAAGTTTCACGAACTGATGAAACATCTAACAACGCGTTTCTAGGAATCTAAACCAAGTTTCATGCAACATGAGCCCTTATAAGTTCCTCAATGAACTTTGTACAAATTTGACGAACGTATGAAACATCTAACAACGCGTTTCTAGCACTCTAAACCAAGTTTCATGCAACATGAGTTCTTATAAGTATCTCAATGAGCTTTGTACAAGTTTCACGAACTTATGAAACATCTAACAATGCGTTTTTAGGACTCTAAACCAAGTTTCATACAACATGAGCGCTTATAAGTTCCTCAATGAGCTTTGTACAAGTTTGACGAACGTATGAAACATCTAACAACGTGTTTCTAGGACTCTAAACCAAGTTTCATGCAACATGAGTGCTTATAATTTCCTTAATGAGCTTTGTACAAGTTTCACGAACTTATGAAACATCTAACAACGCGTTTCTAGGACTCTAAACCAAGTTTCATGCAACATGAGTTCTTATAAGTATCTCAATGAGCTTTGTAAAAGTTTCACGAACTTATGAAACATCTAACAACGTGTTTCTAGGACTCTAAACCAAGTTTCATGCAACATGAGTGCTTATAATTTCCTCAATGAGCTTTGTACAAGTTTCACGAACTTATGAAACATCTAACAACGCGTTTCTAGAACTTTAAACCAAGTTTCATGCAACATGAGTTCTTATAAGTATCTCAATGAGCTTTGTACAAGTTTCACGAACTTATGAAACATCTAACAATGCGTTTTTAGGACTCTAAACCAAGTTTCATGCAACATGAGCGCTTATAAGTTCCTCAATGAGCTTTGTACAAGTTTGACGAACGTATGAAACATCTAACAACGTGTTTCTAGGACTCTAAACCAAGTTTCATGCAACATGAGTGCTTATAATTTCCTTAATGAGCTTTCTACAAGTTTGACGATCTTATGAAACATCTAACAACGCATTTCTAGGACTCTAAACCAAGTTTCATGCAACATGAGTTCTTATAAGTATCTCAATGAGCTTTGTAAAAGTTTCACGAACTTATGAAACATCTAACAACGCGTTTCTAGGACTCTAAACCAAGTTTCATGCAACATGAGCGCTTATAAGTTTCTCAATGAGCTTTGTACAAGTTTGACGAACGTATGAAACATCTAACAACGTGTTTCTAGGACTCTAAACCAAGTTTCATGCAACATGAGTGCTTATAAGTTCCTCAATGAGCTTTGTACAAGTTTCACAAACTTATGAACATCTAACAACGAGTTTACAGGACTCTAAACCAAGTTTCATGCAACATGAGAGCTTATAAGTTTCTCAATGAGCTTTGTACAAGTTTGACGAACGTATGAAACATCTAACAACGCGTTTCTAGGACTCTAAACCAAATTTCATGCAACATGAGTTCTTATCAGTATCTCAATGAGCTTTGTACAAGTTTCACGAACTTATGAAACATCTAACAACGCGTTTCTAGGACTCTAAACCAAGTTTCATGCAACATGAGCGCTTATAAGTTCCTCAATGAGCTTTGTACAAGTTTGACGAACGTATGAAACATCTAACAACGTGTTTCTAGCACTTTAAACCAAGTTTCATGCAACATGAGCGCTTATAAGTTCCTTAATGAGCTTTGTACAAGTTTCACGAACTTATGAAACATCTAACAACACGTTTCTAGGACTCTAAACCAAGTTTCATGCAACATGATTGATTATAAGTGTCTCAATGAGCTTTGTTCAAGTTTCACGAACTTATGAAACCTCTAACAACGCGTTTCTAGGACTCTAAACCAAGTTTCATTCAACATGAGTGATTATAAGTGTCTCAATGAGCTTTGTACAAGTTTCACGAACTTATGAAACATCTAACAACGCGTTTCTAGGACTCTAAACCAAGTTTCATGCAACATGAGAGCTTATAAGTTCCTCAATGAGCTTTGTACAAGTTTGACGAACGTATGAAAATCTAACAACGCGTTTCTAGGATTCTAAACCAAGTTTCATGCAACATGAGTGCTTATAAGTATCTCAATGAGCTTTTTACAAGTTTCACGAACTTATGAAACATCTAACAAGGCGTTTCTAGGACTCTAAACCAAGTTTCATGCAATATGAATGATTATAAGTGTCTAAATGAGCTTTATACAAGTTTTACAAACTTATGAAACATCTAACAACACGTTTCTAGGATTCTAAACCAAGTTTCATGCAACATGAGTGCTTATAAGTTCCTCAATGAGCTTTTTACAAGTTTCACAAACGTATGAAACATCTAACAACATGTTTCTAGGACTCTAAACCAAGTTTCATGCAACATGAGCGCTTATAAGTTCCTCAATGAGCTTTGTACAAGTTTGACGAACGTATGAAACATCTAACAACGTGTTTCTAGCACTTTAAACCAATTTTCATGCAACATGAGCGCTTATAAGTTCCTTAATGAGCTTTGTACAAGTTTCACGAACTTATGAAACATCTAACAACACGTTTCTAGGACTCTAAACCAAGTTTCATGCAACATGATTGATTATAAGTGTCTCAATGAGCTTTGTTCAAGTTTCACGAACTTATGAAACCTCTAACAACGCGTTTCTAGGACTCTAAACCAAGTTTCATTCAACATGAGTGATTATAAGTGTCTCAATGAGCTTTGTACAAGTTTCACGAACTTATGAAACATCTAACAACGCGTTTCTAGGACTCTAAACCAAGTTTCATGCAACATGAGAGCTTATAAGTTCCTCAATGAGCTTTGTACAAGTTTGACGAACGTATGAAAATCTAACAACGCGTTTCTAGGATTCTAAACCAAGTTTCATGCAACATGAGTGCTTATAAGTATCTCAATGAGCTTTTTACAAGTTTCACGAACTTATGAAACATCTAACAAGGCGTTTCTAGGACTCTAAACCAAGTTTCATGCAATATGAATGATTATAAGTGTCTAAATGAGCTTTATACAAGTTTTACGAACTTATGAAACATCTAACAACGCGTTTCTAGGATTCTAAACCAAGTTTCATGCAACATGAGTGGTTATAAGTTCCTCAATGAGCTTTTTACAAGTTTCACAAACGTATGAAACATCTAACAACGTGTTTCTAGGACTCTAAACCAAGTTTCATGCAACATGAGTGCTTATAAGTTCCTCAATGAGCTTTGTACAAGTTTCAAAAACTTATGAACATCTAACAACGCCTTTATAGGACTCTAAACCAAGTTTCATGCAGCATGAGTGATTATAAGTGTCTCAATGAGCTTTGTACAAGTTTCACGAACTTATGAAACATCTAACAACGCGTTTCTAGGACTCTAAATCAAGTTTCATGCACAATGAGAGCTTATAAGTTCCTCAAT
The DNA here is from genome assembly GCA_963556525.1 of Cochlearia excelsa. Lineage (NCBI taxonomy): Eukaryota > Viridiplantae > Streptophyta > Magnoliopsida > Brassicales > Brassicaceae > Cochlearia > Cochlearia excelsa. The sequence continues at coordinate 1,380,257 of CAUVZT010000010.1, read as the reverse complement.
GAGCTTTGTAAAAGTTTGACGAACGTATGAAACATCTAACAACGTGTTTCTAGGACTCTAAACCAAGTTTCATGCAACATGAGTGCTTATAAGTTCCTCAATGAGCTTTGTACAAGTTTCACAAACTTATGAACATCTAACAACGCGTTTATAGGACTCTAAACCAATTTTCATGCAACATGAGAGCTTATAAGTTTCTCAATGAGCTTTGTACAAGTTTGACGAACGTATGAAACATCTAACAACGCGTTTCTAGGACTCTAAACCAAGTTTCATGCAACATGAGTTCTTATAAGTATCTCAATTGTTGGAATTTGAGAGATTAGAGGAGATTAAAGAATGAAGTTCTTGAGTTCTTAACAAGAACACCAAGAACAAGAGAGAGAGAATAGAGAGAGAGTAAGTAGATTCGGTTTCATTTCATTAAGTGTGTTAAAAACATGTTACAAAAGGAATTGCATATATATAAACATAAGGCTAAGAGAAGCGCAACAAGGAGATAAGTCGCCAACGGCTCTTTTTCAAACGACACTAAAGGTGACTCTCTTTTATCCTTTGGTCAATAACTCTAACGGCTCTTTCCTTGGTGAAGGCTCCGATATATAGTCTTGAGATATAGTCGGCTATATGACTCAACTACATTGTGATATAGTCGACTATATGTATCAACTACATTGGTATAATCACTCCTAGTGATATAGTCGACTATGTGTATCAACTACATTGATATAGTCACTCCTTCCCTTTTGGTCACTTCAATACTCCCCCGCAAGCTTAGCCTAATGCAATGGCTAAGCTTGGAACCCGCATACCCTTGCCTCATTAAAAACCTTGGTGAGAAAACCCATTGGGACAAAACTCACCTAAGGGAAAAGAGTACAAAGATATGCGTTTAGGGACTTAGGTTTTAGGAGCCATTGTGAGTCCAAGTCTTGGTAGAATTGACTCACACACTTTCAAGCTTGCAGATTTGGTGAAGATGTCCGCAAGTTGGTCTTGGCTCTTGGTGTAACACGGTAGAATGGTGCCTTTTATCATTTGTTCTCTAACTTTGTGACAATCGATCTCGATGTGCTTGGTCCTCTCATGAAAGACCGAGTTAGAGGCTATATGAATCGCGGCTTCATTGTCACAATGCATGGTCATCGGTGCTTCACACTTAATTCCCAAGTCTTGAAGCAAATTCTTCAACCACATAAGTTCTTGAGTGAGTTTTCTCATTGCTCGGTATTCGGCTTCGGCGGTTGAGCAAGACACTATCTTTTGCTTCTTTGTCTTCCATGTGACAAGGTTGCCTCCAATGAAAGTACAATAACCGGTTGTTGATCGTCTATCCTTTAAGTCCCCGGCGTAATCCGCATAACAATACCCAACCACCTCGGTGTTCTTGTTGCAACCCATCCAAATTCCCAAGCTTGATGTTCCTTTGAGGTATCTCAAGATTCTCTCAAGTATGTTCCAATGGTGTTGCTTCGGCACTTTCATGTATTGGGCTACTTGATTCACGGCAAAGCATAGATCCGGTCTCGTGATGGTTAGATAGATGAGTTTCCCCACCATCTTCCTATAGAGCTTCGGGTCCTTGTAAGGGTGATCCTCCTCACCGCCAACCTTGGTGAAGGCTCCGATATATAGTCTTGAGATATAGTCGACTATATGGCTCAACTACATTGTGATATAGTCGACTATATGTATCAACTACATTGGTATAGTCACTCCTAGTGATATAGTCGACTATGTGTATCAACTACATTGATATAGTCACTCTTTCCCTTTTGGTCACTTCAATATCAATGAGCTTTGTACAAGTTTCACGAACTTATGAAACATCTAACAACGCGTTTCTAGGACTCTAAACCAAGTTTCATGCAACATGAGCGCTTATAAGTTCCTCAATGAGCTTTGTACAAGTTTGACGAACGTATGAAACATCTAACAACGCGGTTCTAGCACTCTAAACCAAGTTTCATGCAACATGAGCGCTTGTAAGTTCCTTAATGAGCTTTGTACAAGTTTCACGAACTTATGAAACATTTAACAACGCATTTCTAGGACTCTAAACCAAGTTTCATGCACAATGAATGATTATAAGTGTCTCAATGAGCTTTCTACAAGTTTGACGGTCTTATGAAACATCTAACAACGTGTTTCTAGGACTCTAAACCAAGTTTCATGCAACATGAGTGCTTATAAGTATCTCAATGAGCTTTGTACAAGTTTCACGAACTTATGAACATCTAACAACGGGTTTCTAGTACTCTAAACCAAGTTTCATGCAACATGAGAGCTTATAAGTTTCTCAATGAGCTTTGTACAAGTTTGACGAACGTATGAAAATCTAACAACGCGTTTCTAGGATTCTAAACCAAGTTTCATGCAACATGAGTTCTTATAAGTATCTCAATGAGCTTTTTAGAAATTTCACGAACATATGAAACATCTAACAACGCGTTTCTAGGACTCTAAACCAAGTTTCATGCAATATGAATGATTATAAGTGTCTAAATGAGCTTTCTACCAGTTTTACGAACTTATGAAACATCTAACAACGCGTTTCTAGGATTCTAAACCAAGTTTCATGCATCATGAGTGCTTATAAGTTCCTCAATGAGCTTTTTACAAGTTTCACAAACGTATGAAACATCTAACAACGTGTTTCTAGGACTCTAAACCTAGTTTCATGCAACATGAGTGCTTATAAGTTCCTCAATGAGCTTTGTACAAGTTTCACAAACTTATGAACATCTAACAACGCGTTTATAGGACTCTAAACCAAGTTTCATGCAACATGAGAGCTTATAAGTTCCTCAATGAGCTTTGTACAAGTTTGACAAACGTATGAAACATCTAACAACGCGTTTCTAAGACTCTAAACCAAGTTTCATGCAACATGAGTTATTATAAGTATCTCAATGAGCTTTGTACAAGTTTCAAGAACTTATGAAACATCTAACAACGCGTTTCTAGGACTCTAAACAAAAGTTTCATGCAACATGAGCGCTTATAAGTTCCTCAATGAGCTTGTACAAATTTGACGAACGTATGAAACATCTAACAACGCGTTTCTAGCACTCTAAACCAAGTTTCATACAACATCAGCGCTTATAAGTTCCTTAATGAGCTTTGTACAAGTTTCACGAACTTATGAAACATCTAACAACGCGTTTCTAGGACTCTAAACCAAGTTTCATGCAACAAGAGTGATTATAAGTATCTCAATGAGCTTTGTACAAGTTTCACGAACTTATGAAACCTCTAACAACGCGTTTCTAGGACTCTAAACAAAGTTTCATGCAACATGAGTGATTATAAGTGTCTCAATGAGCTTTGTACAAGTTTTACGAACTTATGAAACATCTAACAACGCGTTTCTATGACTATAAATCAAGTTTCATGCACAATCAAAGCTTATAAGTTCCTCAATGAGCTTTGTAAAAGTTTGACGAACGTATGAAACATCTAACAACGTGTTTCTAGGACTCTAAACCAAATTTCATGCAACATGAGTGCTTATAAGTTCCTCAATGAGCTTTGTACAAGTTTCACGAATTTATGAACATCTAACAACGGGTTTCTAGTACTCTAAACCAAGTTTCATGCAACATGTGAGCTTATAAGTTCCTCAATGAGCTTTGTACAAGTTTTACGAACGTATGAAACATCTAACAACGCGTTTCTAGGATTCTAAACCAAGTTTCATGCAACATGAGTGATTATAAGTTCTTAAATGAGCTTTTTACAAGTTTCACGAACTTATGAAACATCTAACAACGCGTTTCTAGGACTCTAAACCAAGTTTCATGCAATATGAATGATTATAAGTGTCTAGATGAGCTTTATACAAGTTTTACGAACTTATGAAACATCTAACAACGCGTTTCTAGGACTCTAAACCAAGTTTCATGCAACATGAGTGCTTATAAGTATCTCAATGAGCTTTGTACAAGTTTGACGAACTTATGAAACATCTAACTACGCGTTTCTAGGATTCTAAACCAAGTTTCATGCAACATGAGTGCTTATAAGTTCCTTAATGAGCTTTGTACAAGTTTCACGAACTTATGAAACATCCAACAACGCGTTTCTACGACTCTAAACCAAGTTTCATGCAACATGAGTGCTTCTAAGTTCCTCAATGAGCTTTGTACAAGTTTGACGAACGTATGAAACATCTAACAACGCGTTTATAGGACTCTAAACCAAGTTTCATGCAACATGAGAGCTTATAAGTTCCTCAATGAGCTTTGTACAAGTTTTAAAAACGTATGAAACATCTAACACCGCGTTTCTAGGACTCTAAACCAAGTTTCATGCAACATGAGTGCTTATAAGTTCCTCAATGAGCTTTGTACAAGTTTTCCGAACGTATGAAACATCTAACAACGTGTTTCTAAGACTCTAAACCAAGTTTCCTGCAACATGAGTGCTTATAAGTATCTCAATTAGCTTTGTACAAGTTTCACGAACTTATAAAACATCTAACAACGCGTTTCTAGGACTCTAAACCAAGTTTTATGCAACATGAGCGCTTATAAGTTCCTCAATGAGCTTTGTACAAGTTTGACGAACGTATGAAACATATAACAACACGTTTCTAGGACTCTAAACCAAGTTTCATGCAACATGAGCGCTTATAAGTTTCTCAGTGAGCTTTGTACAAGTTTGACGAACTTATGAAACATCTAACAACGCGTTTCTAGGACTCTAAACCAAGTTTCATGCAATATGAGTGATTATAAGTGTCTCAATGAGCTTTGTACAAGTTTCACGAGCTTATGAAACCTCTAACAACGCATTTCTAGGACTCTACACCTAGTTTCATGCACAATGAGAGCTTATAAGTTCCTCAATGAGCTTTGTAAAAGTTTGACGAACGTATGAAACATCTAACAATGTGTTTCTTGGACTCTGAACCAAGTTTCATGCAACATGAGTGCTTATAAGTTCCTCAATGAGCTTTGTACAAGTTTCACGAACTTATTGTTGAGATTTGAGAGGGAGATTAGAGGAGAATAGGGAAGATTTGTGGAGGAGGAGAATAGGTGAAGATTTAGAGAGAGTTTCGGTTTGTGTTTAGAGAGATATTTGGGAGAGTTTATGTTTAGAGAAAGTTTTGTGTATTAATTTGAAGAGAGCATAAGCTCCTTAATTTCATAACAATGGAGATTACATGGTTTATATAGACAAAATACAAGAGAGAGAGAAGAGAATATTCCTTAGGATATTCCTTAGGATATTCCTTAGGATATTCCTTAGGATATTCCTTGTGCTTCTTCTTTAATTTCCGCACAAGATTTGCACATTTATCAAACTCGGGTTTTGCACATTTATCAAACCCGGGTTTTGCACATTTACAAACTCGGGTTTTGCACATTTCTTCTGGGTCTTGATCACCAACTTTGCACGTTTCTTCTTTAGTGATAATGCTCTAATTCTGCACTTCTTGATAATGCACAATCTTTGCACTTCTTGATAATGCACCAGATTTGCACTTGGTGCCCAGGCGCTTTGGTGCTCTAGCGCCTTGCATTCTCTTTGGCGCTTCTCAACCAAACCTCTTCTCTTGTTTAAGTCTTTGATCCATGTTAACTTCTTATTAGTATTTTGACCTAATGCCTTTAAGGTTATCATTAGTCTTAATACTCCCCCTCAAGCTTAGCCTAATGAAATGGCTAAGATTGGAAAACCGTTTAACAAACCTCATTAAAACCTTAGATGGGAAAACCACTTGGGATAAAACCACATCTAAGGAAAAAGAGTGTAAGTTAATTTGGTTAGGGGTCTTCCATAACTCCCCCTTAAGATAGAACAACTTTGGCTTCTTGTTTCTTGATGTTTCTTCTTTAAGGGTTTTCTCATACTTGACAATCTTTATATGCTCTTCACACTTCCATAGTTTGATCAATGTATGGCATGATCTTGATTCTCATTCACGGCTTTGTTCTTCACAAGCTTGGGTGTGAATGGTTTTGACCGAATGCTTGGATGTCTTCTTTTCTTCTCTTCATTTTTCTTAAGTGGCTCTCTTCATGTAGTCCAAGTATCCAAGAATGATCACTTTCCCTTCGCCTTTCTTTAGAACCTTCAATAGATTCAAATTACACGTAAGTTTAGTGACGTATTACTTGTTATGTAAGAAATGCACACAAATTTCTTAAGTATAGTAAATTTAAATCTTAAATTGATACGATCACGGTTAGCCATCATCCGATGAAGAGGCACCTAGCACCAAGGCGCCAAGCACTGAGGTACCAAGCACATCAGAAGTGTGTATATCTCGATTTAAAAGCCAAGGAATTCAACAAAAGACATCTCCAACATATCCATTCATGCCAAGAAAGAAGACCAAGCTATGAACCACTAAGTGACTAAGTGTCTCGCTTGGTACTCTTTCCCTTTGCATAGATTTATCCCATTGGGTTTGCTGTGCAAGGGTTTTAACGAGGCCAAGAAGAACACTACGTCGGTTACTTAGTGATTATAGTTTGAGGAGTGTAAGAGACGAGGCACTATACACACTACTCGTCGTTCTACCCAAAACAACTTGCCGTTTTCTCGTTTTAAGTTAAAACGTTGTGCCGTTTTCATTCTTTCCTTATTTGGGACATGTCACTTAGAAACCCTAAGGAAGAGGGCGAGTTGTGCCTCTCTCCTATATATTTTCGTGCCTCCTTTCAATAATGGGCAGACTATTAAGAAATAAAAACCCTTTTATCGAGCTTAGTCTCACCTATTGATCCGAGAATGGATTCGAGCTTGTGAGCTCAAACCGATTCGGTGATTGAATACGATTCTTTGCCAAGCGCTTTGCTTACAAGAGAATCTGCTATCCATCAAGTAGAGCTTATCATCGCTTACTTGAGTCGTCCACCATCCATCTCCATCATCATCCACATCTCATCTCACCAAATCTGTTCTTAATCACACCATACAAAGCTCCACAAGCTTTCCGTTCTATCGCATCCACTCACACCATCATCTAACCATCAAGCAAGCCTCCATCTCTTGCTTGAGACGACCATAACCCATATACTCACCTTCTCCATCATCCGTTGCCTCTGTCCTAGCTCATAAACCGCCTCCAAAACCACCTACATCCACCGACCACCCGGCTCTTAGCTCGGCCTCGTCCGGAGAAGAGATCCGCCTAGGGAGGATCGTATCATCTGGTATCGAGCCAACTCTGAACCAAGGCTGAGTTCTTCTATCCCTTTACTATCATATATTAGATATGTGCTTAATTAGAACTTGTTGAGATTGCTTTGCTTGCATAAGAACGCACTAGATCTTATTCGATTTCATCGCTTGTTTCAAACCTCGTTTTATTTCTATGACTAAGATTGATTTGTTAGTTATCTTTGATGTAATTGTTAAGTTGTTAGAAAGCTTTGAATCTGTTCGTTAAGTGTTGTTCTTGAGCTGATTCAATTCGTTTTTCTTTGGACTTGATTTGCACGCATATAGTATTGTTTTGAATCGCACTTGAAATCTGTCTTGTTTGGTGCTTGTTTGAATCGATTGTTTAGGACAAGAACTTGTTAAAAACGCCTTGAAACTTAGTTATCATGCTTTGAAATCTGTTAGACTTGTGTTCTTGAGTGACGGCTGCGACATTAGATTGATAGTAAGATAGAAAACCCTACGACAATTTCCTTTTTGCTTTTAGCGAATTTCCTTTTTGTCAAAACCATGTTTTCAACAAGAGTTTTCTCGATTTCCTTTTCTTGTGGTGGTGTGTTCTGTTTTGTTCGCGTCGCATATTGCTTGTTGTGTTCCTAGACCTTGCTTGCTCGCTGCATTGCTTGTTTCAAATAAGACTTGCCGAAAACGATTTTAAACACCTTGATCACCACGTTTTCTCGTTTTGAGCAAAAGGACTTGATATAAACCTCGTTTTTGTCTTGCTCTTTACGTGTTTTATCCATTTGTGAACATCTTACTTCGAGTTATTTGTTTGTGAATCAGGTACTATGAAGGAACTTCAAGAAAGCCATAGACCTCGGAGGATGTATCGCTATGAAGAACTACATAGGAGTACTCCACCGTTTCATGGGAGTAAAGATCCATCAGAGTACGTCGATTGGGAGATTGGAATGAACTACGCCTCTAAGTGCAATTGCTTCACCGAAGATGAGCTACTAAGAGCCGCTGTCTCAAGCTTGCGTGACGATGCTCTTACTTGGTGGGACGAGATTGAGTGGAGACGATGGCCTAAACACCCAATCACCACATGGACAGAACTCAAAGCACTAATGAGAAGAAAGTATGCTCCACACCTTAAGCAAAAGACATCTACTCGATCTGCCCATAAACCTCAAGATGCATATCGTCGAGCTAAGTCTTCTAATCTTTCTGTTTCCGACAATCAATACCTTATGGTTATAATGAGAACACGGTTGTTGTTGAACCCGAACGGATTAAAAGGAGAAAGAATTCAAAACGTGAGCTAGAAGAAGATATTAGGAGAATTGTTAATAATGTCTTTGATGATACTATTATTTCTAGTATAATGCACTTGGCTTTGCCAAAGTCTTCTCTTGTAGATAAAGATCAAAAGGATCAAGGAGGAGACGTGGAACAGAACGTGGAGCAAGCTAATGACAAAGTGACGTACAAGAAAGGACATGAAGCATTGGAGCCTATTGAGTGTTGCACGGTTAAAGAACAAGAAGCGGATCAAGAGCTTCTACGATCTGTTTCTTATCAAGGGGAGTTACTTGTTTCTATTGATTCTAAATCTGATTTTGATAGCTCCATGACTGTGTTAACACACTTGCCTGGTGTCAAAAGTCTTGAGAATGTTTCAGGTGCTAAGGAGTTGATCACAACCGAAGAAGATGTTTCAACAAAGCCTATGGTGATCTATGAGAAGAACCTACATCTTGAAGCCGATGATGCCATATTTTTAACTCCAAAAGGGACCCTTACAGCCATGTCTAACCTTAAGAAGAGTGCAAACCAGATCGAACAGAATCTCCAACTCAAAACAACCATTACTTGCCAAGTCCAGAAATTGACAGATTGATAGGTGCGGCTTGGGCAGCTCAAAAGAGGACCAATATCATCTACTGGGGTAAAACGGAGATGTCTACCATATTCTATACTCAAAGAGGAATCTTTCAAGCTATAGCTCGTCCCAATATCATGTCGGAGCTGACCACAATTGATGTTCAAAGTTCAACTACTCGCAGCCTTCTATTCTTGAATCTTAGTACTTGTGGACCGGTTCAAACCTTCATATGGCGACACGGGGAGCCTTACAAGAGAAACCAGAGCCTATTGGATATTTCACTCATGTTCATGAACCCATGGTCCATATCAAGACATTGATCTCCAGTCTTTCTCATCAAGAGCACCACCCAACTATACCTCTCAAGCAACCATGTAGTCGAAAGTTTAGTAAGTTTGGTGAATCTTTTCATGCATCTAAGTTCAAGGGCCGAGATCTTAGCTACTCTAGAGACCAGCTTAGTATGGATCAAAGTCAAGAAGAGACTACGCACAAGAGCTCCAACCTCATGAACCAAACGGGTGAGATCGAGAAAACTTATGCTTTTAGTAAATCTCGACTACGCTTTGTGTATAAAGAAACTCTTATGAGTTTCTCTAATCTTCCCACCGGTGTTTCCGAGTGAGTTTTCTATTGTTTCGCAGGATCATAATCATGAGTTCCCCAAAGACAAAGAACTACCAAACACTCGAGAAGTCTCATGTCTAAGCCGAGCCAAATCCATGGAGACTAATGAGCCTCTCATCCATGTTGATTATGAGTCTTTCACCCATCTTGAAGTACCACCAGAGATTGACAAAGAACGAGATAGAAGTGTCTACTTCTATGAGGTATTTCCTTATCCCATTCATTCCAAGACAGGTAAGGACAATGGTGTGCCCAACACATTGTCGAGGAGGTATGTTCTACTCTTTAACATTAGCACCCATGATGTTAGCTCTAGAGTTTATAAAGAACTTTATGCTTGTGGTAATGAATTTGGAAAATCATACAAAGCTTGTGGAAAATTTGTTAGTCATCACTACCTTAGAAAGGATTTCTACTTGTTTTACGATAACTTGTGCTTGTCTAGTTTCGTTGTTTGTGAGAAATTGTTTAGGGAAGCACATGGAGGAGAGCTTGTCGGATTTACGTATCACGATATCATGATGAGTGTCAAGAAGCTTTTCTATTACTTTTACTTGCCTCACAAAAAGAAAGACATAGAGGGAAAGACTATGCCAACGCCGAGACATAAGAGGAACATCGCGTATTCATTGGATCTTCAAGCTCAAGTGAAGCTCAAGATGGAAAGACCAGAAGCTGCACCACCTTGGATCTTCATGACCAACCACTCAAGCATCAAGATCAAGCACCAAGCGGACGGATCATCCATAATCTTAAACCGAACACTCTTAATCTCATTTAAGGATATACTTCTTGTCTCTAAACTAACTTATCTTTGTGTGTGTGATGACTTTGTATGGGAACCCGGAGACGTATCTAGAAGCAAATCGGATGAGAGAATGGTCCAAGCTGATACTAGAGCTCATGACAGCCAACATGCACCCAAAGGATTATGGGAGCTCACGAGAAAAGATCAACGACATCACCTATCGAATCGATATACAAGGGAAGTATCTAATTTGTAATGCTTTCGATGTTTCTGACTTGCTTTATCTTGTTGTAGATTCGGATTTGAGGTCAAATCCTTTCCAAGTGGGAGAGGATGATACGATCACGGTTAGCCATCATCCGATGAAGAGGCACCTAGCACCAAGGCGCCAAGCACTGAGGTACCAAGCACATCAGAAGTGTGTATATCTCGATTTAAAAGCCAAGGAATTCAACAAAAGACATCTCCAACATATCCATTCATGCCAAGAAAGAAGACCAAGCTATGAACCACTAAGTGACTAAGTGTCTAGCTTGGTACTCTTTCCCTTTGCATAGATTTATCCCATTGGGTTTGCTGTGCAAGGGTTTTAACGAGGCCAAGAAGAACACTACGTCGGTTACTTAGTGATTATAGTTTGAGGAGTGTAAGAGACGAGGCACTATACACACTACTCGTCGTTCTACCCAAAACAACTTGCTGTTTTCTGTTTTAAGTTAAAACGTTGTGCCGTTTTCATTCTTTCCTTATTTGGGACATGTCACTTAGAAACCCTAAGGAAGAGGGCGAGTTGTGCCTCTCTCCTATATATTTTCGTGCCTCCTTTCAATAATGGGCAGACTATTAAGAAATAAAAACCCTTTTATCGAGCTTAGTCTCACCTATTGATCCGTAGAATGGATTCGAGCTTGTGAGCTCAAACCGATTCGGTGATTGAATCGATTCTTTGCCAAGCGATTTGCTTACAAGAGAATCTGCTATCCATCAAGTAGAGCTTATCATCGCTTACTTGAGTCGTCCACCATCCATCTCCATCATCATCCACATCTCATCTCACCAAATCGTTCTTAATCACACCATACAAAGCTCCACAGTTTCCGTTCTATCGCATCCACTCACACCATCATCTAACCATCAAGCAAGCCTCCATCTCTTGCTTGAGACGACCATTGAGACCTTCTCCATCATCCGACCATAACCCATATACTCACCTTGCCTCTGTCCTAGCTCATAAACCGCCTCCAAAACCACCTACATCCACCAGACCACCCGGCTCTTAGCTCGGCCTCGTCCGAGAAGAGATCCGCCTAGGGAGGATCGTATCATCTGGTATCGAGCCAACTCTGAACCAAGGCTGAGTTCTTCTATCCCTTTACTATCATATATTAGATATGTGCTTAATTAGAACTTGTTGAGATTGCTTTGCTTGCATAAGAACGCACTAGATCTTATTCGATTTCATCGCTTGTTTCAAACCTCGTTTTATTTCTATGACTAAGATTGCTTTGTTAGTTATCTTTGATGTAATTGTTAAGTTGTTAGAAAGCTTTGAATCTGTTCGTTAAGTGTTGTTCTTGAGCTGATTCAATTCGTTTTTCTTTGGACTTGATTTGCACGCATATAGTATTGTTTTGAATCCGCACTTGAAATCTGTCTTGTTTGGTGCTTGTTTGAATCGATTGTTTAGGACAAGAACTTGTTAAAAACGCCTTGAAACTTAGTTATCATGCTTTGAAATCTGTTAGACTTGTGTTCTTGAGTGACGGCTGCGACATTAGATTGATAGTAAGATAGAAAACCCTACGACAATTTCCTTTTTGCTTTTAGCGAATTTCCTTTTTGTCAAAACCATGTTTTCAACAAGAGTTTTCTCGATTTCCTTTTCTTGTGGTGGTGTGTTCTGTTTTGTTCGCGTCGCATATTGCTTGTTGTGTTCCTAGACCTTGCTTGCTCGCTGCATTGCTTGTTTCAAATAAGACTTGCCGAAAACGATTTTAAACACCTTGATCACCACGTTTTCGTTTTGAGCAAAAGGACTTGATATAAACCTGTTTTTGTCTTGCTCTTTACGTGTTTTATCCATTTGTGAACATCTTACTTCGAGTTATTTGTTTGTGAATCAGGTACTATGAAGGAACTTCAAGAAAGCCATAGACCTCGGAGGATGTATCGCTATGAAGAACTACATAGGAGTACTCCACCGTTTCATGGGAGTAAAGATCCATCAGAGTACGTCGATTGGGAGATTGGAATGAACTACGCCTCTAAGTGCAATTGCTTCACCGAAGATGAGCTACTAAGAGCCGCTGTCTCAAGCTTGCGTGACGATGCTCTTACTTGGTGGGACGAGATTGAGTGGAGACGATGGCCTAAACACCCAATCACCACATGGACAGAACTCAAAGCACTAATGAGAAGAAAGTATGCTCCACACCTTAAGCAAAAGACATCTACTCGATCTGCCCATAAACCTCAAGATGCATATCGTCGAGCTAAGTCTTCTAATCTTTCTGTTTCCAGACAATCAATACCTTATGGTTATAATGAGAACACAGTTGTTGTTGAACCCGAACGGATTAAAAGGAGAAAGAATTCAAAACGTGAGCTAGAAGAAGATATTAGGAGAATTGTTAATAATGTCTTTGATGATACTATTATTTCTAGTATAATGCACTTGGCTTTGCCAAAGTCTTCTCTTGTAGATAAAGATCAAAAGGATCAAGGAGGAGACGTGGAACAGAACGTGGAGCAAGCTAATGACAAAGTGACGTACAAGAAAGGACATGAAGCATTGGAGCCTATTGAGTGTTGCACGGTTAAAGAACAAGAAGCGGATCAAGAGCTTCTACGATCTGTTTCTTATCAAGGGGAGTTACTTGTTTCTATTGATTCTAAATCTGATTTTGATAGCTCCATGACTGTGTTAACACACTTGCCTGGTGTCAAAAGTCTTGAGAATGTTTCAGGTGCTAAGGAGTTGATCACAACCGAAGAAGATGTTTCAACAAAGCCTATGGTGATCTATGAGAAGAACCTACATCTTGAAGCCGATGATGCCATATTTTTAACTCCAAAAGGGACCCTTACAGCCATGTCTAACCTTAAGAAGAGTGCAAACCAGATCAGAACAGAATCTCCAACTCAAAACAACCATTACTTGCCAAGTCCAGAAATTGACAGATTGATAGGTGCGGCTTGGGCAGCTCAAAAGAGGACCAATATCATCTACTGGGGTAAAACGGAGATGTCTACCATATTCTATACTCAAAGAGGAATCTTTCAAGCTATAGCTCGTCCCAATATCATGTCGGAGCTGACCACAATTGATGTTCAAAGTTCAACTACTCGCAGCCTTCTATTCTTGAATCTTAGTACTTGTGGACCGGTTCAAACCTTCATATGGCGACCTGGGGATGCTTTACAAGAGAAACCAGAGCCTATTGGATATTTCACTCATGTTCATGAACCCATGGTCCATATCAAGACATTGATTGAACCCTTTTATCGAGCTTAGTCTCACCTATTGATCCAGAGAATGGATTCGAGCTTGTGAGCTCAAACCGATTCAGTGATTGAATCTGATTCTTTGCCAAGCGCTTTGCTTACAAGAGAATCTGCTATCCATCAAGTAGAGCTTATCATCGCTTACTTGAGTCGTCCACCATCCATCTCCATCATCATCCACATCTCATCTCACCAAATCTGTTCTTAATCACACCATACAAAGCTCCACAGTTTCCGTTCTATCGCATCCACTCACACCATCATCTAACCATCAAGCAAGCCTCCATCTCTTGCTTGAGACGACCATAACCCATATACTCACCTTCTCCATCATCCGTTGCCTCTGTCCTAGCTCATAAACCGCCTCCAAAACCACCTACATCCACCAGACCACCCAGCTCTTAGCTCAGCCTCGTCCAGAGAAGAGATCCGCCTAGGGAGGATCGTATCATAAATAAAGAGTAAGGTTTAAGGGACAGCCTTTGTTTGTAGTAGTATTGATGATCTCTTGTTGTTACACTTGAGTTTGCCTATAGCTTCTTCATGAAGTCTTTTGGCTTCCCCTTCATGTAATTGGAACAAGGTGTTTTGTCTTGGCTTTAATCATTGTAGAAGCTATGGCCAAGTATGTAATTTGGTTCGGCTCTTCTCCTTAATGGATGTTTAGCCAAATTGGTGATGAATTGATTTCGGTCTAGCTCTTGGTAGTAGCTTGGCCGAATGGTGATGATGGATGGCTTGCTCTTGATAGATGCCTTAGCCATTTGAATGATGAATTTGGTCTAGCTCTTGGTAGTAGCTTGGCCGAATAGTGATGATGGATGGCTTGCTCTTGATAGATGCCTTAGCCATTTGAAGGATGAATTTGGTCTTGCTCTTTGTAGATGCTTGACCGGATGAATGGTGGTGAAAGATGGCTTGCTCTTGATAGATGCCTTAGCCATTTGAATGATGAATTTGGTCTTGCTCTTTGTAGATGCTTGACCGGATGAATGGTGGTGAAAGATGCTTTCACCGAAAGTTAGACTCTCCATTTTGATCATGGAGTCAAGGTATGTGTTTCCACATACTTTTCTTCTACCCCCCATGGTTAATATGGAGAGCTTTCACAATGGTTTCTTCTTCTTCACGGCTTGCCTTAAACAAGCTTTAAGGTGAAGAAGTTCTCATCTTTTCTTTGGATACCCTTCTTTTGCCGTTTCTTCCTTATCTTTTACTTCTTCTTTCTTTACACATCTCTTAGTCAACTAGCAATACTTAGGGTTACTCATTGCGGATCTCTTCTTGTCTTCAGTTATAGTGATCCTACACCATTAGAATGACAAGATTGATTTAGGTACAATGAAAACGACAAAGAAGTTGACAATAATTAAATTTACAAATCATTTAACTACTAACACAATCACACGGAAGGATACAAAGAAGAGCTTAAGCCTTAGATCAATTAATTTTCCTAAGACATTATACTAAGCCCGAGAATCGAATTGCATCTCAACACAAGTTTAAGAGTTAGATAGTTCTATGATCCGCATACAAACATAACAAGTGAACCAAGCATATAACAATTTAAAGCTCTAATGAACACGTAAACAAGTATCTTATTAATACGAATAAAGAGAGTAGAGAGGTTTTAGAAATAGCCCTTTCGAGGTTTGGTTCCTTGATTAGATGGTCATATGGAGAAGTCATTGCACTTTTTAGAGCATCTTAAAGATTAGTCTATAATAGAGTTCATGACTTCTCTTATGAAAGTTTCTTCATCGCTTATTACCTACACATAAGTAAAGGTTAGCAACAAGAGTCTTATATGGCTTCTTGCCTTTAGACTTGACAAGGGGACCATGGTCTTAGATGCACTAGGCGGACCATGATCTTAGAAAACACAAAACAAGAATCCTTGTAACTTTGAATGCTTTCATGGCAAGTTACTCATTTTTTATCATAAACTTAGATGCACAAAGGCGGTTTATGATTTCAACATAGATCATCATTACACATTATCTTATTTAGATAGAAGTGTTTATGAATCATTTCCCCATATGTCTAAATTGGATTCATCATGACTTTTGAAGGTTTTACCTTTTATAAAATCATGGTTCACCTCTTTAGACTTATGTTAGCTGAGGATAACATGGATTCAACGAGTTCAAATGTGTATTAAACACTTAATGATACTCGGTTCTCGATCCTCTAAGGGAGTACTGGAATTCACAAAGATCTTATCAAAAGATTACTTGGTTCCCTACTCCTTTTAAAACTAGATCAATTAGATTAACCAAAGACTTATAAAAGTTTTGTATCTTATGATCTACTTAAAACACTAAGCATCTAATCGTTTCAATTAAGAACCGGCGATTAGAGCTTTAAATATTAGTGAATTCATTAACAAGATGCATATAAAACTATCATTCACTAGGAATCTAGTTAGGCACCATTCGAATGAACTCAAGGAAGGACTCGGATTTGTTAATGTGATATAAAAGAGATAAGGAATATAGAGTGATTAGCCAAATCCAAAGTGATCTAAAGATCATTGGATTCAATGTCTACAAAGAGATCATTCATTAGTTATCTAATGAGGCAACTACTAACAACCTTATTTCTTTTTTTTTAAAAAAAACAAACCACCATTAACTTATCTTTTCATTGTCCTTAGAGATTTTGAAATTCACACAAGAGCATGCATTGACTTGGAGATTATAAAGATTGAAGCTTTAAGATGAAAGATTAGATATTTCCCTTATAAAGACAAATAGTCTTACTTCATCAAATCTCTTCATTGTCAAAACCTTTAAACATGAAAAAACGACTAGTACATGCTCATAATTCTAAATAATGCGAAGAGATTTGGATTCAACAAGTCAATTAAGTACATAATACTTATTTCACAAGGATCACTCTCTTTTAGCTCTCAAGTGCCAAGATTTTAACTTGATAACTTGGTCCTTGCCTAAATAAAGCTTATAGTAATTCGGATTCATCATACCTTTGTTCTCATAAGAGACAATAGGCACGGTTCCTTACTCTTTGACTCTCAAGTTCCAAGCTTTTATGCTTTAGGAAGCTTGGTCATTGTCTAAAGGGGGGGGGGGGTTCGAATTCAACACTTGGTTATACTACTTCGTGAGTTAACACAAGTGGTTCACTTAACCTTTAAACTCTCAAGTTTCAAGTTTTGTTCTTGAAAAGCTTGGTCATCGTTTCATGCCTAAGTCAAATAGATCTTGGATTTATCAAGGTTCCTTTGGACTCATGAGAGTGAGGAAACCATGGTTCTCATCTTTTAACTTCTGGCTATCCATAGATACTTGTTCTCATCCTTTGGATACTTGTTCATAGCTTAAATGCCTAAGTTAAGTGATTATTGGATTCATCAAGGTTCCTTAAACTCATATGAGGAAGGAATCCATGGTTCTCAATCTCTAACTTTCGACTATCCATAGATCTTTTCAAAGAAACACACTTTCACAACCATGTTTTTACACATGTAGCTAGATCTTAAAGATCCAATCTTTCCATGAACCGGTTGTTATTGGTGTGTTCTATGAAAGGTATTACCAAGATCTTATGGATCTGTACTATAAAGTAAAGAAGAAGATTTGGATTCATCAAGCTACAAATACTCATAAGAGTATCATAGACATGGTTTTTCTTAAGAAGCCGATTTGGATACAACAAGTTTCATAGCTTTTAAAGCTCCTCTTGTTTCTCTTTTTGAATCGGCCTTCTTTAACAATAAAGAATCATAGATCTTAGAGAAGAAAGAGAGATTCACCATGTTCATCATACTCATAAGAGATGATTTTGAACAATGGTTCTCATCTTTACAAGATTCATCGCCTAAGCTTGTCTTGTTTCTCATAGATCTATGGAAAACTATACTAAGCGGAAATTAAAAAAAACACACAAGAGCTTCATGCTCTGATACCATGTTGAGATTTGAGAGGGAGATTAGAGGAGAATAGGTAAGATTTGTGGAGGAGGAGAATAGGTGAAGATTTAGAGAGAGTTTCGGTTTGTGTTTAGAGAGAGATTTGGGAGAGTTTGTGTTTAGAGAAAGTTTTGTGTATTAATTTGAAGAGAGCATAAGCTCCTTAATTTCATAACAATGGAGATTACATGGTTTATATAGACAAAATACAAGAGAGAGAGAAGAGAATATTCCTTTGGATATTCCTTAGGATATTCCTTTGGCATATTCCTAAGGATATTTTTTTGGCATATTCCTAAGGATATTCCTTAGGCATATTCCTTAGGATATTCCTTGTGCTTCTTGTTTAATTTCCGCACAAGATTTGCACATTTATCAAACCCGGGTTTTGCACATTTACAAACCCGGGTTTTGCACATTTCTCCCGGGTCTTGATCACCAACTTTGCACGTTTCTTCTTTAGTTATAATGCACTAATTCTGCACTTCTTGATAATGCACAATCTTTGCACTTCTTGATAATGCACAAGATTTGCACTTGGTGCCCAGGCGCTTTGGTGCTCTAGCGCCTTGCATTCTCTTTGGCGCTTCTCAACCAAACCTCTTCTCTTGTTTAAGTCTTTGATCCATGTTAACTTCTTATTAGTATTTTGACCTAATGCCTTTAAGGTAATCATTAGTCTTAATACTTATGAAACATCTAACAACGAGTTTCTAGGACTCTAAACCAAGTTTCATGCAACATGAATGATTATAAGTGTCTCAATGAGCTTTATACAAGTTTGACGAACTTATGAAACATCTAACAACGTGTTTCTAGGACTCTAAACCAAGTTTCATGCAACATGAGTGCTTATAAGTATCTCAATGAGCTTTGTCCAAGTTTACGAACTTATGAAACATCTACCAACACGTTTCTAGGACTCTAAACCAAGTTTCATGCAACATGAGAGCTTATAAGTTCCTCAATGAGCTTTGTACAAGTTTGACGAACGTATGAAAATCTAACAACACGTTTCTAGGACTCTAAACCAAGTTTCATGCAACATGAGTGCTTATAAGTATCTCAATGAGCTTTGTACAAGTTTCACGAACTTATGAAACATCTAACAACGCGTTTCTAGGACTCTAAACCAAGTTTCATGCAACATGAGAGCTTATAAGTTCCTCAATGAGCTTTGTATAAGTTTTACGAACGTATGAAACATCTAACAACGCGTTTCTAGGATTCTAAATCAAGTTTCATGCAACATGAGTGCTTATAAGTTCCTCAATGAGCTTTTTACAAGTTTCACGAACTTATGAAACATCTAACAACGCGTTTCTAGGACTGTAAACCAAGTTTCATGCAATATGAGTGATTATAAGTGTCTCAATGAGCTTTGTACAAGTTTCACGAACTTATGAAACCTCTAACAACGCATTTCTAGGACTCTACACCTAGTTTCATGCACAATAAGAACTTATAAATTCCTCAATGAGCTTTGTAAAAGTTTGACGAACGTATGAAACATCTAACAACGTGATTCTTGGACTCTGAACCAAGTTTCATGCAACATGAGTGCTTATAAGTTCCTCGATGAGCTTTGTACAAGTTTCACGAAATTATTAAACATCTAACAACGCGTTTCTAGGACTCTAAACCAAGTTTCATGCAACATGAATGATTATAAGTGTCTCAATGAGCTTTGTACAAGTTTCACGAACTTATGAAACATCTAACAACGCGTTTCTATGACTCTAAATCAAGTTTCATGCACAATGAGAGCTTATAAGTTCCTCAATGAGCTTTGTAAAAGTTTGACGAACGTATGAAACATCTAACAACGTGTTTCTAGGACTCTAAACCAAGTTTCATGCAACATGAGTGCTAATAAGTTCCTCAATGAGCTTTGTACAAGTTTTACGAACGTATGAAACATCTAACAACGCGTTTCTAGGATTCTAAACCAATTTTCATGCAACATGAGTGATTATAAGTTCCTCAATGAGCTTTTTACAAGTTTCACAAACTTATGAAACATCTAACAACGCGTTTCTAGGACTCTAAACCAAGTTTCATGCAATATGAATGATTATAAGTGTCTAGATGAGCTTTATACAAGTTTTACGAACTTATGAAACATCTAACAACGCGTTTCTAGGACTCTAAACCAAGTTTCATGCAACATGAGTGCTTACACTACAAGAAAAACGGCTAATAGCAACGCCATATTTCGTCGCTAAATCGTCGTATGAAACATCTAACAACGTGTTTCTAGGACTCGAAACCAAGTTTCATGCAACATGAGAGCTTATAAGTTCCTCAATGAGGTTTGTACAAGTTTGACGAACGTATGAAACATCTAACAACGCGTTTCTAGGACTCTAAACCAAGTTTCATGCAACATGAGAGCTTATAAGTTCCTCAATGAACTTTGTACAAGTTTGACGAACGTATGAAAATCTAATAACGCGTTTCTAGGACTCTAAACCAAGTTTCTTGCAACATGAGTGCTTATAAGTATCTCAATGAGCTTTGTACAAGTTTCACGAACTTATGAAACATCTAACAACGCGTTTCTAGGACTCTAAACCAAGTTTTATGCTACATGAGAGCTTATAAGTTCCTCAATGAGCTTTGTATAAGTTTTACGAACGTATGAAACATCTAACAACGCGTTTCTAGGATTCTAAACCAAGTTTCATGCAACATGAGTGCTTATAAGTTCCTCAATGAGCTTTTTACAAGTTTCACGAACTTATGAAACATCTAACAACGCGTTTCTAGGACTGTAAACCAAGTTTCATGCAAAAAGAATGATTATAAGTGTCTCAATGAGCTTTATACAAGTTTGACAAACCTATGAAACATCTAACAACGCGTTTCTAGGACTCTAAACCAAGTTTCATGCAACATGAGTGCTTATAAGTATCTCAATGAGCTTTGTACCAGTTTCACGAACTTATGAAACCTCTAACAACACGTTTCTAGGACTCTAAACCAAGTTTCATGCACAATGAGAGCTTATAAGTTCCTCAATGAGTTTTGTAAAAGTTTGACGAACGTATGAACCATCTAACAACGCGTTTCTAGGACTCTAAACCAAGTTTCATGCAACATGAGACCTTATAAGTTCCTCAATGAGCTTTGTACAAGTTTGACGAACGTATGAAAATCTAACAACGCGTTTCTAGGACTCTAAACCAAGTTTCTTGCAACATGAGTGCTTATAAGTATCTCAATGAGCTTTGTACAAGTTTCACGAACTTATGAAACATCTAACATGAATGATTATAAGTGTCTCAATGAGCTTTGTAAAAGTTTGACGAACGTATGAAACATCTAAAAACGTGTTTCTAGGACTCTAAACCAAGTTTCATGCAACATGAGTGCTTATAAGTTCCTCAATGAGTTTTGTACAAGTTTCACGAACTTATGAAACATCTAGCAACGCGTTTCTAGGACTCTAAACCAAGTTTCATGCAACATGAGGGCTTATAAGTTCCTCAATGAGCTTTGTATAAGTTTTACGAACGTATGAAACATCTAACAACGCGTTTGTAGGATTCTAAACCAAGTTTCATGCAAGATGAGTGCTTATAAGTTCCTCAATGAGCTTTTTCCAAGTTTCATGAATGTATGAAACATCTAACAACGGGTTTCTAGGACTGTAAACCAAGTTTCATGCAACATGAGTGCTTATAAGTTCCTCAATGAGCTTTTACCAAGTTTCACGAACTTATGAAATATCTAACAACGCGTTTTTAGGACTGTAAACCAAGTTTCATGCAACATGAATGATTATAAATGTCTCAATGAGCTTTATACAATTTTGACGAACATATGAAACATCTAACAACGCGTTTCTAGGACTCTAAACCAAGTTTCATGCAACATGAGTGCTTATATGTATCTCAATGAGCTTTGTACAAGTTTGACGAACTTATGAAACATCTAACAACACGTTTCTAGGACTCTAAACCAAGTTCCATGCAACATGAGAGCTTATAAGTTCCTCAATGAGCTTTTTACAAGATTGACGAACGTATGAAACATCTAACAACGCGTTTCTAGCACTCTAAACCAAGTTTCATGCAACATGAGTGCTTATAAGTATCTCAATGAGCTTTGTACAAGTTTCACGAACTTATGAAACATCCAACAACGCGTTTCTAGGACTATAAACCAAGTTTCATGCAACATGAGAGCTTATAAGTGTTGGATTTGAGAGAGTATAGAAGGGTTTAAGAGTTTGTGTTCTTGAGTTCATGAAGAACATCAAGAACAAGAGAGAGAATGGAGAGAATAGTGTATCAAGAATTTTATTATATTGAGAAGAGAGACCAAGTCTCCTTAGAAAATATAAATCACACATACAAGTCTCTTAAATAGAGGTTCATTGTCAAAATGGAGAAGAGGGAGAGATTTGAATTTGAAATTCAAATCTTAAGCATGTGGAGTCTTTGGTGAGTGTGTGAAGAAGTAGTCCACAAGTCCTTGTCTCTTTGTGACAAGTCACTATCAATCTTGTGCTTTGATCCACATAACCGTTGCTCCCTCTTGGTCGCTACGGTTCTCGGATTCTCACTTCCACTCTTCCTTAACTTTTATTAAGCTCTTTCTCCTCTTCGGTTTGATACTAATATTGTGTTGACTTTGTGCGTTGACTTTCCGTTGACTTGTACGGACGTTGACTTTCCGTTGACTTGTACGGACGTTGACTTTATATGTGTCTTGACTTAATGCCTCTTAGAGGTTAACATTAGTTCTAACACTCCCCCTCAAGCTTAGCCCAATGAAATGGCTAAGATTGTATATTGTTAAACAAACCTCATTAAAACCCTTAGTAAGCAAAACCACTTGGGATAAAAGCATTACTAAGGAAAAAAGAGTGTAAGTCTTTGCAATTAGGGGTCTTCTTAATCTTGGCCTTGATCTTCTTGACTTTGGCCGAAACTCCCCCTTAAGATAGAACCGGTTTGATCTTCTTGGCTTTGGCGTGTTCTTCAATGAGGGTTCTTTGATCTTCTTTCAACAAGCTTCTTTGATCTTCTCGGGTTGTTATTATAGTCTTTGATGCGTTCTTTGTTTTTGGGAAGTGACGCTTCTCCCTTGTTGAAATGGGACCTTCTTGGTCTTCCTTTCTTTGATTTGGTCTTCACGGCTTGTTCTTCACAAACTTGAGTGTGAGACTTTGAGCCGAACATGATGAGTCCCTTTGCTTCTTCTTTCAACTTCCTTCTTGTCTTTGGTCTATTACTCCTTTGAACCTTCTTTCAAGATCCAAGTGAATTTAGACTTAGTAAAGACAATTTGGATATATATAGGATAAGCTTAATCTAAAGTCATCTTGATCCTAGATTTAA
Organism: Cochlearia excelsa; assembly: GCA_963556525.1. NCBI lineage: Eukaryota > Viridiplantae > Streptophyta > Magnoliopsida > Brassicales > Brassicaceae > Cochlearia > Cochlearia excelsa. The sequence continues at coordinate 1,357,089 of CAUVZT010000010.1, read as the reverse complement.
GCGATTCCTTTTAACAAGTGATTGATCATAGACTAAGCATGATTATAAGGGTTAGTTCTAGTCTAATGATTTTTATTTAAGTATATTAAAGAGAAGGTTTAGGGACAGCCTTTTGTTCGTAGTGGATTGATTTCTCTTGTAGTTGCTCTTCGGTTTTGAGCTTTTGGCTTCTTCTTGAACTCTTTGCTTTCTCCTTTGTGCAATTGGAACAAGGTTGAGTTGGAGTCTTTTGGCTTAGCTCTTGGTAGAAGCTTATGCCAAGTAACAAGTATGTGGCTTTGCATTTGATAGTTGCTAGGCCGAGAGTCAAGTAGAGCCGATTGGTCAAGTTGATCGATCGGTCTCTTTCTAGAACATGAATGGCTCGGCTTTGTCTTTGCTAGGTACTTGGCCGAGCCTAGTGTTGATGAAGTGGTCTGATCTTGTCATTGCTATAGATATGATCAAGCCACATGATGTTGAGTCTCTTTCTTCAAGGACTCGGTTTGGTGATTAAGTGGATTGAATGATGATGGTTGAATGAGTTGGTCTTGCTTCTTTGTAGAGGCTTGACCAAATGATTGATGTGAGCTCTTTAACATCTTGGGACACTTTAGCATTCTCCAAGTGTCTTTAGTCGAATCATGGTTCTTCTTTTCTTCTTCTTCTTTGTTGTTTTGGCTCTTTCATTTGTGAGATGCTTGGCCAGATGAATGGATGAGAGCTCTTGGACGTCTTGAGTGAGATTTTACCCTTCTTACAATTTTCCTTAGCTAGGTTGCGGTTTCTTCTTTTCTTCTTTGTTGTCTTAAGCTTCAAGGAAGCCTAGATTGACTTTCGGTTTTACACCATCTTGGTATTTGACCGAGAGTCTTTGGCTTCATATATTCTTGATATATGGCCGAGAGAGAGGTGGTTGTGGAGGCTTCGTCCTTCTTGGTACTTTAGCCGAGAGTGAGGATGATTGTATGCTGGCCTTTCTCTTTGTTGAGTTTGACCGAGATATGATATGATGAGTTGAGTTGGTCATGACTTGCTAGATCTTGAACAATTGTTGGTGACCTTGTCTTTGCTAGGGACTTTGGTTGAGTGATGATGGCCTTTGTCTTTGCTAGGGACTTGGTCCATTGAGATTGGTGTTGGTAATGGCCTTGTCTTTGCCATAGACTTTGGCCGAATGATATGGATTGACTCGAACATTGACTCGGCTTTGTTCTTGTAGATACTTGGCCGAGAAATGATAGATGATATTGATGGCTTTAGCTCTTGGAAGATGCCTATACCCGAGATGATGATGGTGATTGGCTTCCATTTGATCATGATGAGATGTGTTATTTAACACTTCTTCTCCCCCCTTCATGATTAAGATGGAAGTACCATGAACTCTTCTCCTTTTTCGGCTTTGTTCGTCACAAGCTTCATAAGAAAGGTTTCTCATCTTTTCCTTTTGGACACCATTCAAGGCTTCTTTCATTCATCTCTTTACTTCTTTGTTACCTCTTTATGCTTAGGGGCTTTCATGATGATCTCTTTAAGCCCTTAGAAATGATGATCCTACATCATACCAAAGACATAAAATTGATCTTAGTTTCATGACTAACCGTCACAAGATAATAACCTTTAACAATTCTCAAACTATTGATCAACCATTCACAAGTACAAGCAAGAATACAAGGGAGGATTTAAGACATTAGTTCAATATGTTCCCTAAGCCTTTTAACTAAATCCGAGAGTATTATGTATCTTGACAAGTTCAAGTTTTAGTCTTATAATTTTGAAATTCATAATCCATTTTAATAAGTGATCTAAGACAAATATATATATAATGAAGCATAAAGACCACTTATCATAGTATCTAAGAATACATGTAAAGAGAGTAAAGAGTTTTAGAAATGGCCTTTTTATAATTCCTTGGGTAGATGGTCATATGGGAAAGTCATTACATTTCTCCATGTGTTAAGGAATTGGATTCAACATGACCTTTGAAGACTTTAGTCTTTTAGTAAGTCATGGATCGCTTCCTATACACATGTTAACCGAGGAAGTATTGGATTCAACGAGCTCTCATGTGTTTAAACACTTAGTGAGTCTCGGTTCTCTTTCCTCTAAGGAGCTTTGGAATCCTTAAGACCTTAATTGCTTAATCACAAGCGGGTCTTTGGTTCCTACTCTTTGTGTAACAAGAATGAGACTCAAACCACTTCACCAAACAAGGACTAGTGATTTGAGTCTTTAGAAAGCAAAGACCTTGACTTTGTAATGGGATATAAAGAAGATAATGAGTATAGAGCTTAAGACGAATCCTTAATGGTCTCGAGAAGATCTTTAGGATTCAATGTCTCATATGAGAACATCCATTAGATATACTAATGACGCAACTACTAATCTCTTTATTTCCCTTTTGTTTACACAATCACCACTACGAATCTTAGTCTTGGGTGTAAATTCGAACACGCATGAGCACATACTAAAACAATTGAAATTACATGCTCATGAACTTTTAAAATTAATAGGAGGTTATGGATTAGACTATCTTGTATTCTCATAAGATACACAAGAAAGGTTCTCATACTTTTAGCTCACAAGTCTCAAGCTTTGAGCTTTGAGGTTTTTGTTCATTGCTTAATGCCTTACCATTGTCGGATTTCGATTCATCAAGGTTCCCTTGGACTCATAAGATTGGGGAAACCATGGTTCTCATCCTCTTGCTTTCGGTCTTACAAAGATGAAGGATCACTTCAAACAAAACTCGGATGCAACATAAAGCTTTAGAACCACGTTCAAACCTTATGTGTCGCTTTGAATTTGAAGTAATTACCTTCGGATTTGGATACAACACGTTATCGCTCATGGCGAATCATGGGTCTCATCCTTTTATCTTTGTATCTTAAGAAAAGCATAGAGTTTCGGATTCAACAAGTCATTGTTCTTAAAGAATCAATGAACATGGTTCTCTCACTCTTTAGCTCACAAGTTTCAAGCTTTATGCTTTGAGTACTTGGTCATTGCCTAATGCCTAAGTTAGATGGATTTGGATTCATAAAGGTCCCTTTTAAACTCATAAGAGTAAAGAAACAATGGTTCTCATCCACAACTTTCGGCCTAAACAAAGATCTTAAAGAACAACTCAACCAAAAACATCATGTAGCTAGATTTTCAATCTATGCTCACTATGATTCGGTTTTGATTGGATTGTTCTTGAAAAGAACTTTGATTCAATATGTCTCTTTACTCATTAAGAGACAAAGAGATCATGGTTCTCTTCCTAAGAGGAGCATTGATTCACCAAGATCTTAAGGGTTTTAACCACTCGGATCTTGGTCATTCTTTTCTCCTCTAGATCTTTGTGTTTATAAGCAAGAATTAAGGAAGAAGGAGGATGGAGATTTAGCGGAAGCGACTTACCTAGGTTATCAAGAGCTTAAGCTCTGATACCATGTTGGATTTGAGAGAGTATAGAAGAGATTTAAGAGTTTGTGTTCTTGAGTTCATGAAGAACATCAAGAACAAGAGAGAGAATGGAGAGAATAGTGTATCAAGAATTTTATTATATTGAGAAGAGAGACCAAGTCTCCTTAGAAAATATAAATCACACATACAAGTTTCTTAAATAGAGGTTCATTGTCAAAATGGAGAAGAGGGAGAGATTTGAATTTGAAATTCAAATCTTAAGCATGTGGAGTCTTTGGTGAGTGTGTGAAGAAGTAGTCCACAAGTCTTTGTCTCTTTGTGACAAGTCACTATCAATCTTGTGCTTTGATCCACATAACCGTTGCTCCCTCTTGGTCGCTACGGTTCTGGGATTCTCACTTCCACTCTTCCTTAACTTTGATTAAGCTCTTTCTCCTCTTCGGTTTGATACTAATATTGTGTTGACTTTGTGCGTTGACTTTCCGTTGACTTGTACGGACGTTGACTTTCCGTTGACTTGTACGGACGTTGACAATTTATATGTGTCTTGACTTAATGCCTCTTAGAGGTTAACACTAGTTCTAACAATAAGTTCCTCAATGAGCTTTGTATAAGTTTTACGAACGTATGAAACATCTAACAACGCGTTTCTAGGATTCTAAACCAAGTTTCATGCAACATGAGTGCTTATAAGTTCCTCAATGAGCTTTTTACAAGTTTCACGAACTTATGAAACATCTAACAACGCGTTTCTAGGACTCTAAACCAAGTTTTATGCAACATGAATGATTATAGTGTCTCAATGAGCTCTATACAAGTTTGACGAACTTATGAAACATCAAACAACGTGTTTCTAGGACTCTGAACCAAGTTTCATGCAACATGAGTGCTTATAAGTGTCTCAATGAGCTTTGTACAAGTTTAACGAACTTATGAAACCTCTAACAACGCGTTTCTAGGACTTTAAACCAAGTTTCATGCACAATGAGAGCTTATAAGTTCCTCAATGAGCTTTGTAAAAGTTTGAAGAACGTATGAAACATCTAATAACTTGTTTCTAGGACTATAAACCAAGTTTCATGCAACATGAGTGCTTATAAGTTCCTCAATGTGCTTTGTACAAGTTTCACAAACTTATAAACATCTAACAACGCGTTTCTAGGATTTTAAACCAAGTTTCATGCAACATGAGTGCTTATAAGTTCCTCAATGGGCTTTGTACAAGTTTCACGAACTTATGAAACATCTAACAACGCGTTTCAAGGATTCTAAACCAAGTTTCATGCAACATGAGTGCTTCTAAGTATATCAATGAGCTTTGTACAAGTTTGAAGAACTTATGAAACATCTAACAACACGTTTCTAGGACTCTAAACCAAGTTTCATGCAACATGAGAGCTTATAAGTTCCTCAATGAGCTTTGTACAAGTTTGACGAACGTATGAAAATCTAACAACGCGTTTCTAGGACTCTAAACAAAGTTTCATGCAACATGAGTGGTTATAAGTATCTCAATGAGCTTTGTAAAAGTTTCACGAACTTATGAAACATCTAACAACGCGTTTCTAGGACTCTAAACAAAGTTTCATGCAACATGGGAGCTTATAAGTTCCTCAATGAGCTTTGTATAAGTTTTACGAACGTATGAAACATCTAACAACGCGTTTCTAGGATTCTAAACCAAGTTTCATGGAACATGAGTGCTTATAAATTCCTCAATGAGCTTTTTACAAGTTTCACGAACTCATGAAACATCTAACACTGCGTTTCTTGGACTGTAAACCAAGTTTCATGCAACATGAATGATTATAAGTGTCTCAATGAGCTTTATACAAGTTTGACGAACTTATGAAACATCTAACAACGTGTTTCTAGGACTCTAAACCAAGTTTCATGCAACATGAGTGTTTATAAGTGTCTCAATGAGCTTTGTACAAGTTTCACGAACTTATGAAACATCTAACAACGCGTTTCTAGGACTCTAAACCAAGTTTCATGCACAATGAGAGCTTATAAGTTCCTCAATGAGCTTTGTAAAAGTTTGACGAACGTATGAAACATCTAGCAACACGTTTCTAGGACCCTAAACAAAGTTTCATGCAACATGAATGATTATAAGTGTCTCAATGAGCTTTATACAAGTTTGACTAACTTACGAAACATCTAACAACGTGTTTCTAGGACTCTAAACCAAGTTTCATGCAACATGAGTGCTTATAAGTATCTCAATGAGCTTTGTACAAGTTTCACGAACTTATAAAACATCAAACAACGCGTTTCTAGGACTCTAAACCAAGTTTCATGCAACATGAGAGCTTATAAGTTCCTCAATGAGCTTTGTATAAGTTTTACGAACGTATGAAACATCTAACAACGCGTTTCTAGGATTCTAAACCAAGTTTCATGCAACATGAGTGCTTATAAGTTCCTCAATGAGCTTTTTACAAGTTTCACGAACTTATGAAACATCTAACAACGCGTTTCTAGGACTGTAAACCAAGTTTCATGCAACATGAATGATTATAAGTGTCTCAATGAGCTTTATACAAGTTTGACGAACTTATGAAACATCTAACAACGCGTTTCTAGGACTCTAAACCATGTTTCATGCAACATGAGTGCTTATAAGTGTCTCAATGAGCTTTGTACAAGTTTCACGAACTTATGAAACCTCTAACAACGCGTTTCTAGGACTCTAAACCAAGTTTCATGCACAATGAGAGCTTATAAGTTCCTCAATGAGCTTTGTAAAAGTTTGACGAACGTATGAAACATCTAACAACGTGTTTCTAGGACTCTAAACCAAGTTTCATGCAACATGAGTGCTTATAAGTTCATCAATGAGATTTGTACAAGTTTCACGAACTTATGAAACATCTAACAACACGATTCTAGGACTCTAAACCAAGTTTTTTGCAACATGAGAGCTTATAAGTTCCTCAATGATGTTTTTACAATTTTGACGAACGTATGAAAATCTAACAACGCGTTTCTAGGACTCTAAACCAAGTTTCATGCAACATGAGTGCTTATAAGTTCCTCAATGAGCTTTGTACAAGTTTCACGAACTTATGAACATCTAACAACGCTTTTTGTAGGCCTCTAAACCAATTTTCATGCAACATGAGAGCTTATAAGTTCCTCAATGAGCTTTGTACAAGTTTTACGAAGGTATGAAACGTCTAACAACGCGTTTCTAGGACTCTAAACCAAGTTTCATGCAACATGAATGATTATAAGTGTCTCAATGAGCTTTATACAAGATTGACGAACTTATGAAACATCTAACAACGCGTTTCTAGGACTTTAAACCAAGTTTCATGCAACATGAGTGCTTATAAGTATCTCAATGAGCTTTGTACAAGTTTGACGAACTTATGAAACATCTAACAACATGTTTCTAGGACTCTAAACCAAGTTTCATGCAACATGAGAGCTTATAAGTTCTTCAATGAGCTTTGTACAAAATTGACGAACGTATGAAACATCTAACAACGCGTTTCTAGGACTCTAAACCAAGTTTCATGCAACATGAGTGTTTATAAGTATCTCAATGAGCTTTGTACAAGTTTCACGAACTTATGAAACATCTAACAACGCGTTTCTAGGACTATAAACCAAGTTTCATGCAACATGAGAGCTTATAAGTTCCTCAATGAGCTTTGTATAAATTTTAAGAACATATGAAACATCTAACAACGTGTTTCTAGGATTCTAAAGCAAGTTTCATGCAACATGAGTGCTTATAAGTTCCTCAATGAGCTTTTTACAATTTTCACGAACTTATGAAACATCTAACAACACGTTTCTAGGACTCCAAAACAAGTTTCATGCAACATGAATGATTATAAGTGTCTCAATGAGCTTTATACAAGTTTGACGAACTTATGGAACATCTAACAACGCGTTTCTAGGACTATAAACCAAGTTTCATGCAACATGAGAGCTTATAAGTTCCTCAATGAGCTTTGTATAAGTTTTACGAACGTATGAAACATCTAACAACGTGTTTCTAGGATTCTAAACCAAGTTTCATGCAACATGAGTGCTTATAAGTTCCTCAATGAGCTTTTTACAATTTTCACGAACTTATGAAACATCTAACAACACGTTTATAGGACTCCAAACCAAGTTTCATGCAACATGAATGATTATAAGTGTCTCAATGGGCTTTGTACAAGTTTCACGAACTTATGAAACATCTAACAACGCGTTTCAAGGATTCTAAACCAAGTTTCATGCAACATGAGTGCTTCTAAGTATATCAATGAGCTTTGTACAAGTTTGAAGAACTTATGAAACATCTAACAACACGTTTCTAGGACTCTAAACCAAGTTTCATGCAACATGAGAGCTTATAAGTTCCTCAATGAGCTTTGTACAAGTTTGACGAACGTATGAAAATCTAACAACGCGTTTCTAGGACTCTAAACAAAGTTTCATGCAACATGAGTGGTTATAAGTATCTCAATGAGCTTTGTAAAAGTTTCACGAACTTATGAAACATCTAACAACGCGTTTCTAGGACTCTAAACAAAGTTTCATGCAACATGGGAGCTTATAAGTTCCTCAATGAGCTTTGTATAAGTTTTACGAACGTATGAAACATCTAACAACGCGTTTCTAGGATTCTAAACCAAGTTTCATGGAACATGAGTGCTTATAAATTCCTCAATGAGCTTTTTACAAGTTTCCCGAACTCATGAAACATCTAACAATGCGTTTCTTGGACTGTAAACCAAGTTTCATGCAACATGAATGATTATAAGTGTCTCAATGAGCTTTATACAAGTTTGACGAACTTATGAAACATCTAACAACGTGTTTCTAGGACTCTAAACCAAGTTTCATGCAACATGAGTGTTTATAAGTGTCTCAATGAGCTTTGTACAAGTTTCACGAACTTATGAAACATCTAACAACGCGTTTCTAGGACTCTAAACCAAGTTTCATGCACAATGAGAGCTTATAAGTTCCTCAATGAGCTTTGTAAAAGTTTGACGAACGTATGAAACATCTAACAACACGTTTCTAGGACCCTAAACAAAGTTTCATGCAACATGAATGATTATAAGTGTCTCAATGAGCTTTATACAAGTTTGACTAACTTACGAAACATCTAACAACGTGTTTCTAGGACTCTAAACCAAGTTTCATGCAACATGAGTGCTTATAAGTATCTCAATGAGCTTTGTACAAGTTTCACGAACTTATAAAACATCAAACAACGCGTTTCTAGGACTCTAAACCAAGTTTCATGCAACATGAGAGCTTATAAGTTCCTCAATGAGCTTTGTATAAGTTTTACGAACGTATGAAACATCTAACAACGCGTTTCTAGGATTCTAAACCAAGTTTCATGCAACATGAGTGCTTATAAGTTCCTCAATGAGCTTTTTACAAGTTTCACGAACTTATGAAACATCTAACAACGCGTTTCTAGGACTGTAAACCAAGTTTCATGCAACATGAATGATTATAAGTGTCTCAATGAGCTTTATACAAGTTTGACGAACTTATGAAACATCTAACAACGCGTTTCTAGGACTCTAAACCATGTTTCATGCAACATGAGTGCTTATAAGTGTCTCAATGAGCTTTGTACAAGTTTCACGAACTTATGAAACCTCTAACAACGCGTTTCTAGGACTCTAAACCAAGTTTCATGCACAATGAGAGCTTATAAGTTCCTCAATGAGCTTTGTAAAAGTTTGACGAACGTATGAAACATCTAACAACGTGTTTCTAGGACTCTAAACCAAGTTTCATGCAACATGAGTGCTTATAAGTTCATCAATGAGATTTGTACAAGTTTCACGAACTTATGAAACATCTAACAACACGATTCTAGGACTCTAAACCAAGTTTTTTGCAACATGAGAGCTTATAAGTTCCTCAATGATGTTTTTACAATTTTGACGAACGTATGAAAATCTAACAACGCGTTTCTAGGACTCTAAACCAAGTTTCATGCAACATGAGTGCTTATAAGTTCCTCAATGAGCTTTGTACAAGTTTCACGAACTTATGAACATCTAACAACGCTTTTTGTAGGCCTCTAAACCAATTTTCATGCAACATGAGAGCTTATAAGTTCCTCAATGAGCTTTGTACAAGTTTTACGAAGGTATGAAACGTCTAACAACGCGTTTCTAGGACTCTAAACCAAGTTTCATGCAACATGAATGATTATAAGTGTCTCAATGAGCTTTATACAAGATTGACGAACTTATGAAACATCTAACAACGCGTTTCTAGGACTTTAAACCAAGTTTCATGCAACATGAGTGCTTATAAGTATCTCAATGAGCTTTGTACAAGTTTGACGAACTTATGAAACATCTAACAACATGTTTCTAGGACTCTAAACCAAGTTTCATGCAACATGAGAGCTTATAAGTTCTTCAATGAGCTTTGTACAAAATTGACGAACGTATGAAACATCTAACAACGCGTTTCTAGGACTCTAAACCAAGTTTCATGCAACATGAGTGTTTATAAGTATCTCAATGAGCTTTGTACAAGTTTCACGAACTTATGAAACATCTAACAACGCGTTTCTAGGACTATAAACCAAGTTTCATGCAACATGAGAGCTTATAAGTTCCTCAATGAGCTTTGTATAAATTTTAAGAACATATGAAACATCTAACAACGTGTTTCTAGGATTCTAAAGCAAGTTTCATGCAACATGAGTGCTTATAAGTTCCTCAATGAGCTTTTTACAATTTTCACGAACTTATGAAACATCTAACAACACGTTTCTAGGACTCCAAAACAAGTTTCATGCAACATGAATGATTATAAGTGTCTCAATGAGCTTTATACAAGTTTGACGAACTTATGGAACATCTAACAACGCGTTTCTAGGACTATAAACCAAGTTTCATGCAACATGAGAGCTTATAAGTTCCTCAATGAGCTTTGTATAAGTTTTACGAACGTATGAAACATCTAACAACGTGTTTCTAGGATTCTAAACCAAGTTTCATGCAACATGAGTGCTTATAAGTTCCTCAATGAGCTTTTTACAATTTTCACGAACTTATGAAACATCTAACAACACGTTTATAGGACTCCAAACCAAGTTTCATGCAACATGAATGATTATAAGTGTCTCAATGAGCTTTATACAAGTTTGACGAACTTATGGAACATCTAACAACGCGTTTCTAGGACTCTAAACCAAGTTTCATGCAACATGAGTGCTTATAAGTATCTCAATGAGCTTTGTACAAGTTTGACGAACTTATGAAACATCTAACAACACGTTTCTAGGACTCTAAACCAAGTTTCATGCAACATGAGAGCTTATAAGTTCCTCAATGAGCTTTGTACAAGTTTGACGAACGTATGAAAATCTAACAACGCGTTTCTAGGACTCTAAACCAAGTTTCCTGCAACATGAGTGCTTATAAGTATCTCAATGAGCTTTGTACAAGTTTCACGAACTTATGAAACATCTAACAACGCGTTTCTAGGACTCTAAACCAAATTTCATGCAACATGAGATCTTATAAGTTCCTCAATGAGCTTTGTATAAGTTTTACGAACGTATGAAACATCTAACAACGCGTTTCTAGGATTCTAAACCAAGTTTCATGCAACATGAGTGCTTATAAGTTCCTCAATGAGCTTTTTACAAGTTTCACGAACTTATGAAACATCTAACAACGCGTTTCTAGGACTGTAAACCAAGTTTCATGAAACATGAATGATTATAAGTGTCTCAATGAGCTTTATACAAGTTTGACGAACTTATGAAACATCTAACAACGCGTTTCTAGAACTCTAAACCAAGTTTCATGCAACATGAGTGCTTATAAGTGTCTCAATGAGCTTTGTACAAGTTTCACGAACTTATGAAACCTCTAACAACGCGTTTCTTGGACTCTAAACTAAGTTTCATGCACAATGAGAGCTTATAAGTTCCTCAATGAGCTTTGTAAAAGTTTAAAGAACGTATGAAACATCTAACAACGCGGTTCTAGGATTCTAAACCAAGTTTCATGCAACATGAGTGCTTATAAGTTCCTCAATGAGCTTTTTACAAGTTTCACGAACTTATGAAACATGTAACAACGCGTTTCTAGGACTCTAAACCAAGTTTCATGCAACATGAATGATTATAAGTGTCTCAATGAGCTTTATACCAGTTTGACGAACTTATGAAACATCTAACAACGTGTTTCTAGGACTCTAAACCAAGTTTCATGCAACATGAGTGCTTATAAGTATCTCAATGAGCTTTGTACAAGTTTGACGAACTTATGAAACATCTAACAACACGTTTCTAGGACTCTAAACCAAGTTTCATGCAACATGAGAGCTTATAAGTTCCTCAATGAACTTTGTACAAGTTTGACGAACGTATGAAAATCTAACAACGCGTTTCTAGGACTCTAAACCAAGTTTCATGCAACACGAGTGCTTATAAGTATCTCAATGAGCTTTGTACAAGTTTCACAAACTTATAAAACATCAAACAACGCGTTTCTAGGACTCTAAACCAAGTTTCATGCAACATGAGAGATTATAAGTTCCTCAATGAGCTTTGTATAAGTTTTACGAACGTATGAAACTTCTAACAACGCGTTTCTAGGATTCTAAACCAAGTTTCATGCACAATGAGAGCTTATAAGTTCCTCAATGAGCTTTGTAAAAGTTTAAAGAACGTATGAAACATCTAACAACGCGTTTCTAGGATTCTAAACCAAGTTTCATGCAACATGAGTGCTTATAAGTTCCTCAATGAGCTTTTTACAAGTTTCACGAACTTATGAAACATCTAACAACGCGTTTCTAGGACTGTAAACCAAGTTTCATGCAACATGAATGATTATAAGTGTCTCAATGAGCTTTGTACAAGTTTGACGAACTTATGAAACATCTAACAACGTGTTTCTAGGACTCTAAACCAAGTTTCATGCAACATGAGTGTTTATAAGTATCTCAATGAGCTTTGTAAAAGTTTCACGAACTTATGAAACATCTAACAACGTGTTACTAGGACTCTAAACCAAGTTTCATGCAACATGAGTGCTTATAATTTCCTCAATGAGCTTTGTACAAGTTTCACGAACTTATGAAACATCTAACAACGCGTTTCTAGCACTCTAAACCAAGTTTCATGCAACATGAGTTCTTATAAGTATCTCAATGAGCTTTGTACAAGTTTCACGAACTTATGAAACATCTAACAATGCGTTTTTAGGACTCTAAACCAAGTTTCATGCAACATGAGCGCTTATAAGTTCCTCAATGAGCTTTGTACAAGTTTGACGAACGTATGAAACATCTAACAACGAGTTTCTAGGACTCTAAACCAAGTTTCATGCAACATGATTGCTTATAATTTCCTTAATGAGCTTTCTACAAGTTTGACGATCTTATGAAACATCTAACAACGCATTTCTAGGACTCTAAACCAAGTTTCATGCAACATGAGTTCTTATAAGTATCTCAATGAGCTTTGTAAAAGTTTCACGAACTTATGAAACATCTAACAACGCGTTTCTAGGACTCTAAACCAAGTTTCATGCAACATGAGCGCTTATAAGTTCCTCAATGAGCTTTGTACAAGATTGACGAACGTATGAAACATCTAACAACGCGTTTCTAGGACTCTAAACCAAGTTTCATGCAACATGAGTGCTTATAAGTTCCTCAATGAGCTTTGTACAAGTTTCACGAACTTATGAAACATCTAACAACGCGTTTCTAGGACTCTAAAACAAGTTTCATGCAACATGGGTGCTTCTAAGTTCCTGAATGAGATTTGTACAAGTTTGACGAACGTATGAAACATATAACAACGCGTTTCTAGGACTCTAAACCAAGTTTCATGCAACATGAGTGCTTATAAGTATCTCAATGAGCTTTGTACAAGTTTCACGAACTTATGAAACATCTAACAACGCGTTTCTAGGACCCTAAACCAAGTTTCATGCAACATGAATGATTATAAGTGTCTCAATGAGCTTTATACTAGTTCGACGAACTTATGAAACATCTAACAACGTGTTTCTAGGACTCTAAACCAAGTTTCATGCAACATGAGTGCTTATAAGTATCTCAATGAGCTTTGTACAAGTTTGACGAACTTATGAAACATCTAACAACACGTTTCTAGGACTCTAAACCAAGTTTCATGCAACATGAGATCTTATAAGTTCCTCAATGATATTTGTACAAGTTTGACGAACGTATTAAAATCTAACAACGCGTTTCTAGGACTCTAAACCATGTTTCATGCAACATGAGTGCTTATAAGTATCTCAATGGGCTTTGTACAAGTTTCACGATCTTATGAAACATCTAACAACGTGTTTCTAGGACTCTAAACCAAGTTTCATGCAACATGAGTGCTAATAAGTATCTCAATGAGCTTTGTACAAGTTTGACGAACTTATGAAACATCTAACAACACGTTTCTAGGACTCTAAACCAAGTTTCATGCAACATGAGAGATTATAAGTTCCTCAATGAGCTTTGTACAAGTTTGACGAACGTATGAAAATCTAACAACGCGTTTCTAGGACTCTAAACCAAGTTTCATGCAACATGAGTGCTTATAAGTATCTCAATGAACTTTGTACAAGTTTGACGAACTTATAAAACATCAAACAACGCGTTTCTAGGACTCTAAACCAAGTTTCATGCAACATGAGAGCTTATAAGTTCCTCAATGAGCTTTGTATAAATTTTACGAACGTATGAAACATCTAACAACGCGTTTCTAGGATTCTAAACCAAGTTTCATGCAACATGAGTGCTTATAAGTTCCTCAATGAGCTTTTTACAAGTTTTACGAACTTATGAAACATCTAACAACGCGTTTCTAGGACTGTAAACCAAGTTTCATGCAACATGAATGATTATAAGTGTCTCAATGAGCTTTATACAAGTTTGACGAACTTATGAAACATATAACAACGCGTTTCTAGGACTTTAAACCAAGTTTCATGCAACATGAGTGCTTATAAGTGTCTCAATGAGCTTTGTACAAGTTTCACGAACTTATGAAACCTCTAACAACGCGTTTCTAGGACTCTAAACCAAGTTTCATGCACAATGAGTGCTTATAAGTTCCTCAATGAGCTTTGTAAAAGTTTGACGAACGTATGAAACATCTAACAACGTGTATCTAGGACTCTAAAGAAAGTTTCATGCAACATGAGTGCTTATAAGTTCCTCAATGAGCTTTGTACAAGTTTCACGAACTTATGAAACATCTAACAACGTGTTTCTAGGACTCTAAAACAAGTTTCATGCAACATGAGTGCTTCTAAGTTCCTCAATGAGCTATGTACAAGTTTGACGAACGTATGAAACACCTAACAACGCGTTTCTAGGACTCTAAACCAAGTTTCATGCAACATGAGTGCTTATAAGTATCTCAATGAGCTTTGTACAAGTTTCACGAACTTATGAAACATCTAACAACGCGTTTCTAGGACCCTAAACACAGTTTTATGCAACATGAATAATTATAAGTGTCTCAATGAGCTTTATACAAGTTTGACGAACTTATGAAACATCTAACAACGTGTTTCTAGGACTCTAAACCAAGTTTCATGCAACGTCAGTGCTTATAAGTATCTCAATGAGCTTTGTACAAGTTTGACGAACTTATGAAACATCTAACAACACGTTTCTAGGACTCTAAACCAAGTTTCATGCAACATGAGAGCTTATAAGTTCCTCAATGAGCTTTGTAAAAGTTTGGCGAACGTATGAAAATCTAACAACGCGTTTCTAGGACTCTAAACCAAGTTTCATGCAACATGAGTGCTTATAAGTATCTCAATGAGCTTTGTACAAGTTTCACAAACTTATAAAACATCAAACAACGTGTTTCTAGGACTCTAAACCAAGTTTCATGCAACATGAGAGCTTATAAGTTCCTCAATGAGCTTTGTATAAGTTTTACGAACGTATGAAACATCTAACAACGCATTTCTAGGATTCTAAACCAAGTTTCATGCAACATGAGTGCTTATAAGTTCCTCAATGAGCTTTTTACAAGTTTCACGAAGTTATGAAACATCTAACAACGCGTTTCTAAGACTGTAAACCAAGTTTCATGCAACATGAATGATTATAAGTGTCTCAATGAGCTTTATACAAGTTTGACGAACTTATGAAACATCTAACAACGCGTTTCTAGGAATCTAAACCAAGTTTCATGAAACATGAGTTCTTATAAGTGTCTCAATGAGCTTTGTACAAGTTTCACGAACTTATGAAACCTCTAACAACGCGTTTCTAGGACTCTAAACCAAGTTTCATGCACAATGAGAGCTTATAAGTTCCTTAATGAGCTTTGTAAAAGTTTGACGAACGTATGAAACATCTAACAACGTGTTTCTAGGACTCTAAACCAAGTTTCATGCAACATGAGTGCTTATAAGTTCTTCAATGAGCTTTGTACAAGTTTCACGAACTTATGAAACATCTAACAACGCGTTTCTAGGACTCTAAATCAAGTTTCATGCACAATGAGAGCTTATAAGTTCCTCAATGAGCTTTGTACAAGTTTGACGAACGTATGAAACATCTAACAACGTGTTTCTAGGACTCTAAACCAAGTTTCATGCAACATGAGTGCTTATAAGTTCCTCAATGAGCTTTGTACAACTTTCACAAACTTATGAACATCTAACAACGCGTTTATAGGACTCTAAACCAAGTTTCATGCAACATGAGAGCTTATAAGTATCTCAATGAGCTTTGTACAAGTTTCACGAACTGATGAAACATCTAACAACGCGTTTCTAGGACTCTAAACAAAGTTTCATGCAACATGAGCCCTTATAAGTTCCTCAATGAGCTTTGTACAAATTTGACGAACGTATGAAACATCTAACAACGCGTTTCTAGCACTCTAAACCAAGTTTCATGCAACATGAGTTCTTATAAGTATCTTAATGAGCTTTGTACAAGTTTCACGAACTTATGAAACATCTAACAATGCGTTTTTAGGACTATAAACCAAGTTTCATACAACATGAGCGCTTATAAGTTCCTCAATGAGCTTTGTACAAGATTGACGAACGTATGAAACATCTAACAACGTGTTTCTAGGACTCTAAACCAAGTTTCATGCAATGAGTGCTTATAATTTCCTTAATGAGCTTTGTACAAGTTTCACGAACTTATGAAACATCTAACAACGCGTTTCTAGGACTCTAAACCAAGTTTCATGCAACATGAGTTCTTATAAGTATCTCAATGAGCTTTGTAAAAGTTTCACGAACTTATGAAACATCTAACAACGTGTTACTAGGACTCTAAACCAAGTTTCATGCAACATGAGTGCTTATAATTTCCTCAATGAGCTTTGTACAAGTTTCACGAACTTATGAAACATCTAACAACGCGTTTCTAGCACTCTAAACCAAGTTTCATGCAACATGAGTTCTTATAAGTATCTCAATGAGCTTTGTACAAGTTTCACGAACTTATGAAACATCTAACAATGCGTTTTTAGGACTCTAAACCAAGTTTCATGCAACATGAGCGCTTATAAGTTCCTCAATGAGCTTTGTACAAGTTTGACGAACGTATGAAACATCTAACAACGAGTTTCTAGGACTCTAAACCAAGTTTCATGCAACATGATTGCTTATAATTTCCTTAATGAGCTTTCTACAAGTTTGACGATCTTATGAAACATCTAACAACGCATTTCTAGGACTCTAAACCAAGTTTCATGCAACATGAGTTCTTATAAGTATCTCAATGAGCTTTGTAAAAGTTTCACGAACTTATGAAACATCTAACAACGCGTTTCTAGGACTCTAAACCAAGTTTCATGCAACATGAGCGCTTATAAGTTCCTCAATGAGCTTTGTACAAGTTTGACGAACGTATGAAACATCTAACAACGTGTTTCTAGGACTCTAAACCAAGTTTCATGCAACATGAGTGCTTATAAGTTCCTCAATGAGCTTTGTACAAGTTTCACAAACTTATGAACATCTAACAACGAGTTTACAGGACTCTAAACCAAGTTTCATGCAACATGAGAGCTTATAAGTTTCTCAATGAGCTTTGTACAAGTTTAACGAACGTATGAAACATCTAACAACGCGTTTCTAGGACTCTAAACCAAATTTCATGCAACATGAGTTCTTATTAGTATCTCAATGAGCTTTGTACAAGTTTCACGAACTTATAAAACATCTAACAACGCGTTTCTAGGACTCTAAACCAAGTTTCATGCAACATGAGCGCTTATAAGTTCCTCAATGAGCTTTGTACAAGTTTGACGAACGTATGAAACATCTAACAACGTGTTTCTAGCACTTTAAACCAAGTTTCATGCAACATGAGCGCTTATAAGTTCCTTAATGAGCTTTGTACAAGTTTTACGAACTTATGAAACATCTAACAACACGTTTCTAGGACTCTAAACCAAGTTTCATGCAACATGATTGATTATAAGTGTCTCAATGAGCTTTGTTCAAGTTTCACGAACTTATGAAACCTCTAACAACGCGTTTCTAGGACTCTAAACAAAGTTTCATTCAACATGAGTGATTATAAGTGTCTCAATGAGCTTTGTACAAGTTTCACGAACTTATGAAACATCTAACAACGCGTTTCTAGGAATCTAAACCAAGTTTCATGCAACATGAGAGCTTATAAGTTCCTCAATGAGCTTTGTACAAGTTTGACGAACGTATGAAAATCTAACAACGCGTTTCTAGGATTCTAAACCAAGTTTCATGCAACATGAGTGCTTATAAGTATCTCAATGAGCTTTTTACAAGTTTCACGAACTTATGAAACATCTAACGAGGCGTTTCTAGGACTCGAAACCAAGTTTCATGCAATATGAATGATTATAAATGTCTAAATGAGCTTTATACAAGTTTGACGATCTTATGAAACATCTAACAACGCATTTCTAGGACTCTAAACCAAGTTTCATGCAACATGAGTTCTTATAAGTATCTCAATGAGCTTTGTAAAAGTTTCACGAACTTATGAAACATCTAACAACGCGTTTCTAGGACTCTAAACCAAGTTTCATGCAACATGAGCGCTTATAAGTTCCTCAATGAGCTTTGTACAAGTTTGACGAACGTATGAAACATCTAACAACGTGTTTCTAGGACTCTAAACCAAGTTTCATGCAACATGAGTGCTTATAAGTTCCTCAATGAGCTTTGTACAAGTTTCACAAACTTATGAACATCTAACAACGAGTTTACAGGACTCTAAACCAAGTTTCATGCAACATGAGAGCTTATAAGTTTCTCAATGAGCTTTGTACAAGTTTAACGAACGTATGAAACATCTAACAACGCGTTTCTAGGACTCTAAACCAAATTTCATGCAACATGAGTTCTTATTAGTATCTCAATGAGCTTTGTACAAGTTTCACGAACTTATAAAACATCTAACAACGCGTTTCTAGGACTCTAAACCAAGTTTCATGCAACATGAGCGCTTATAAGTTCCTCAATGAGCTTTGTACAAGTTTGACGAACGTATGAAACATCTAACAACGTGTTTCTAGCACTTTAAACCAAGTTTCATGCAACATGAGCGCTTATAAGTTCCTTAATGAGCTTTGTACAAGTTTTACGAACTTATGAAACATCTAACAACACGTTTCTAGGACTCTAAACCAAGTTTCATGCAACATGATTGATTATAAGTGTCTCAATGAGCTTTGTTCAAGTTTCACGAACTTATGAAACCTCTAACAACGCGTTTCTAGGACTCTAAACAAAGTTTCATTCAACATGAGTGATTATAAGTGTCTCAATGAGCTTTGTACAAGTTTCACGAACTTATGAAACATCTAACAACGCGTTTCTAGGAATCTAAACCAAGTTTCATGCAACATGAGAGCTTATAAGTTCCTCAATGAGCTTTGTACAAGTTTGACGAACGTATGAAAATCTAACAACGCGTTTCTAGGATTCTAAACCAAGTTTCATGCAACATGAGTGCTTATAAGTATCTCAATGAGCTTTTTACAAGTTTCACGAACTTATGAAACATCTAACGAGGCGTTTCTAGGACTCGAAACCAAGTTTCATGCAATATGAATGATTATAAATGTCTAAATGAGCTTTATACAAGTTTTACGAACTTATGAAACATCTAACAACGCGTTTCTAGGATTCTAAACCAAGTTTCATGCAACATGAGTGCTTATAAGTTCCTCAATGAGCTTTTTACAAATTTCACAAACGTATGAAACATCTAACAACGTGTTTCTAGGACTCTAAACCAAGTTTCATGCAACATGAGTGCTTATAAGTTCCTCAATGAGCTTTGTACAAGTTTCACAAACTTATGAACATCTAACAACGCCTTTATAGGACTCTAAACCAAGTTTCATGCAACATGAGTGATTATAAGTGTCTCAATGAGCTTTGTACAAGTTTCACGAACTTATGAAACATCTAACAACGCGTTTCTAGGACTCTAAATCAAGTTTCATGCACAATGAGAGCTTATAAGTTCCTCAATGAGCTTTGTAAAAGTTTGACGAACGTATGAAACATCTAACAACGTGTTTCTAGGACTCTAAACCAAGTTTCATGCAACATGAGTGCTTATAAGTTCCTCAATGAGCTTTGTACAAGTTTCACAAACTTATGAACATCTAACAACGCGTTTATAGGACTCTAAACCAATTTTCATGCAACATGAGAGCTTATAAGTTCCTTAATGAGCTTTGTACAAGTTTGACGAACGTATGAAACATCTAACAACGCGTTTCTAGGACTCTAAACCAAGTTTCATGCAACATGAGTTCTTATAAGTATGTCAATTGTTGGAATTTGAGAGATTAGAGGAGATTAAAGAATGAAGTTCTTGAGTTCTTAACAAGAACACCAAGAACAAGAGAGAGAGAATAGAGAGAGAGTAAGTAGATTCGGTTTCATTTCATTAAGTGTGTTAAAAACATGTTACAAAAGGAATTGCATATATATAAACATAAGGCTAGGAGAAGCGCAACAAGGAGATAAGTCGCCAACGGCTCTTTTTCAAACGACACTAAAGGTGACTCTCTTTTATCCTTTGGTCAATAACTCTAACGGCTCTTTCCTTGGTGAAGGCTCCGATATATAGTCTTGAGATATAGTCGGCTATATGACTCAACTACATTGTGATATAGTCGACTATATGTATCAACTACATTGGTATAATCACTCCTAGTGATATAGTCGACTATGTGTATCAACTACATTGATATAGTCACTCCTTCCCTTTTGGTCACTTCAATACTCCCCCGCAAGCTTAGCCTGATGATATGATCTTAAAGCCGGAACCGGAAACGGACATCGACATCGACCACGTCGACATCGACAACATCGACATCGACCACGTCGACATCGACAACATCGACATCGACCACGTCGACATCGACAACATCGACATCGACCGCGTCGACATCGATACCGAAGAACCGAAAGGAGCAATCACGCGATCAAAGGCCAAGGAACTAGCTAAGGAAGCTCAAGCGATGATCATGGAGGGAAAACTTGGAGGAGCAGCTAGGAGCTTCTTCAACGTACACATCACGGCCTAGAGCAAAGACCAAGGTAATGCGGCTAAGTGACTCGGTGATCGACTTAGTACTCTTTCCCACCGGGTTTTAACGAGGCTAAGAAGATCACCACGTCGGTTACTTAGCAACATTACTTTGAAGAGTGCAAGAGACGAGGCACTATATTCCCTACTCGTCGTTTTATGTTACACGCTTTGTTGTTTCCGCGTGTTGTTTTAAAACACCGCGTTGTTTTACTTATTTCCTTATTTGGACATGAGGTCGCCTAAACCTAAAGAGCATGCGGCTGTGCTACTCTTTATATACGGCGCCTCCTTCTCCTTGTTTCTTCAGTCAAGCATTAACGAAAAACCTCTTTGTTTAGACTCATCTCCGTTCGCGAAAGAACATACCCAACCGATTCAAGAGAGTTGAATCCGAGGCTTTTACAAGAGAGATCCTCTTCCAAAAGCTTCTCCAAACATCAAGCAATCACCCCATCGATAGCTTGAGAAGTTCCCCTCCATCTCGCACCTCTTCCACCTCCATATCCGCTGGTTTCTGTACCATCGCCATCTCCACCTTCACGTCCTCCATCAATCCACCATAGAAGTGAGCTTGCCTTTGCCATAGAGTCGAGATCCTAACCAAGGGTGTATCACGTGGTATCGAGACAAACTCTGTACCAAAGGCTGAGTCTTTCTATCCTTTAACCTCTTCGATTCAAAATCTGTGCTAGTCGCTTGCTAAGTTGCTAGAAACGTCGTTACATGCTTATCGATTGCCTGATGCTTACGCTTGCTTAGAATTGATCAGAACTTGTTTAGGATTGTTGAGATTGCTTGTTTGTAATGATTTGAATCTTGTTTGATCTGTTGTTTGTGTTATTCATCGCCAAACTTGTTGAAAAAAAAAATCGTTGTGAATTTTTGTCGATTGCTTGGCGGCCGCGAGCTAAGAGGGAAGAACCCTAAGGCGATTTCCTTTTTCTGTCTTTGCTCGAATTTCCTTTTCTCTCGCCGAGTTTCCTTTTTGCTTAAACCTTTCCTAAGAACTACTTATCGCGAGTTCTTGTTTGTGTCTCGTGTACATGGCACTCCCCACGGAACTCTCGGATGATCTACAGAGCTCATCGCGGATCCGATTGCCGCCACTCTTCAACAACTTCTTCCCCCAGCAAATCTCCCAACACTTGACTTTGGAACGTGAACAACAAGCCAAGGAGACCGCGGTTGAGTTGTCTGAATCCGACAAGGAACCTACCCCTACTCCTTCAGAAGCTATCCGAATTGCTAAAGGGAAGGGAGTTGTCGGTACGTCACGACTTCAGGCCGTCCGCAATATTTTCCCAGCTGGTGCCAGAAAGAGCCAAACGGTCCGAGATTTCCTCCACCTTGATGCGGATGAAGAAGACCCGTTACCCAGGCGACGAGTGTACAGAGGGCCCGAGGAGCACGCGCAGTATGCTCCTAGGCACCAAGGATATGCTGATCCTCCCCGCCAATCCGGAACCAACGCCCGACACCGTTTCGATGAGGTTGCCGAAGACGAGTACTATAGACCCGAGAGACGCGGTAGGGATGACCCGGGGGATTATGAAAGGCAACAACTGAGGCATATCAAAGCTAAGTTCCCTTCCTTCCAAGGCAAGAACGACCCGGAAGCCTATCTGGATTGGGAACGAAAAATGGAGTCTAGCTTCCTATGCCATGACACCTATGCATCCAACAAGGTGAAGATAGCCATTTCAGAATTTAGTGACTACGCTTTGCTTTGGTGGGATCAGCTATGCACTACTAGGGACCGCCACAATGAGCCTCCTATCCACACTTGGCCTCAGCTCATCGCACACATGAGGAAGCGGTTTGTCCCTAGCCACTATCACCGAGAGGTTCTCAACAAACTCCGGAAGCTTACCCAGGGATCAAGCTCAGTACGTGACTATTTCCAGGAGATGGAAACACTCTTGATTAGGGCTGGCCTAGAAGAGGACAACGAGGTAATGATGGCTCGGTTTGTCGGTGGACTTAGCCGAGACATCCAGGATAAAGTAGAACTTCAAACTTATGAGAATCTTGAGGAGCTTGTACACAAAGCTGAGCTAGTGGAAAGTCAGAACAAGAGACGATATGCCAAGCCTAGCTTCTCCACACCAAACAAGCCCAAGGACTTCACACCCGCCCGGCCACCCTTCACCAAAGACACCAAGCCAACGACGGCGGTTAAGGAAGATGCTAAGTATGATCCTAAGAGCCGAGGCAACACCTCCTCTAGCAATACCAGGTGCTTTAGATGTCAAGGTATGGGTCATTATGCGAGAGACCGCCCCAACAAGAAGGTATTCATGTTACTTGATAATGGCGACGTGGTACCTCAAGAGTCGATTCGAGCCGGACGAAGAGGAGGAAGAAGAGACAGCCGCTGTTGGAGACATGTTAGTAGCTCGGAGGGCTTTGAGTGTTCGAACCAACCCGAGGAGCTTGTGCAACGAGACCATCTCTTCCACACTCGATGCCTCGTCAAAGGCAAGGTATGCAGCTTGATTATCGATGGTGGTAGTTGCACCAATGCTGCTAGTGAGCTCATGGTGAAGAAGTTGCGCCTAGAGACTATCTCGCACCCCCGACCATATAAGCTACAATGGCTTAATGAGAGTGGAGCTCTCACGGTGACACATCAGGTCCGGTTTACTTTCGCCATTGGTAAGTATGAGGATGAGGTTCTATGTGATGTGATACCAATGGGATCAAGTCATGTGCTTCTTGGTAGACCTTGGCAATCAGACCGGAGGGTTATGCACGATGGCTACACCAACAAGCACTCCTTTGAGTTCAACGGCCGAAAGATTATTCTTGCTCCTCTCACACCAAGTGAAGTTTATCAAGATCAACTCCATCTCAAGCTCAAAGAAGAGAAAGAGAAGGCGCCATCTCCATCCGCCAGCCTCTACATGACCAAAAGAGAAGTTTCTCAACTCTTAACTTCGATTCTTCTATCTTATTGTTTGTGTATAAGGAGAGCCTTATTAGCACTAACCCCACACAGGATCTTCCTAGTGATATGTCTAAGCTATTGCAGGATTTTAGTGATGTTTTCCCTCAGGAAATACCCCCAGGACTCCCACCTATTCGAGGCATTGAGCACCAGATTGATCTAGTACCCGGTTCAGCACTTCCAAACCGACCAGCCTATAGGACCAATCCGGTAGAGACTAAGGAGCTTCGAAGCAGGTTGAGGAGCCGATGAGCAAGGGACATATCCGCGAGAGCATGAGCCCGTGTGCCGTACCTGTTCTTCTTGTGCCCAAGAAAGACGGTTCATGGAGGATGTGTGTTGATTGCCGAGCCATCAACAACATCACGGTGAAGTATCGCCACCCTATTCCTAGACTTGATGATATGCTTGATGAATTGTGTGGTTCTAACATTTTCTCTAAGATTGATCTTAAGAGTGGTTACCATCAGATTAGGATGAAGGAGGGTGACGAGTGGAAGACAGCTTTCAAGACTAAACAAGGCCTCTACGAGTGGCTTGTTATGCCTTTTGGTCTTACTAATGCACCTAGTACTTTTATGAGACTAATGAACCATGTCTTGAGATCTTTTATAGGTGTGTTCGTGGTGGTGTACTTTGATGACATCCCGATCTTCAGCGGAGTTTAGCCGAGCACATCGACCATGTCCGAGCTGTTCTTGAAGTTCTAAGGAGGGAAAACCTGTTTGCTAACATTGATAAATGCACCTTTTGTACTAATCAGGTTGTTTTCTTAGGCTTTGTTGTGAGTGCAGAGGGCGTACGGGTCGATGAAGAGAAGATCAAGGCTATCGAGAGATTGGCCGAAGCCGACGACCATTGGAGAAGTCGGGAGCTTTCATGGTCTTGCAGGATTCTATAGGCGCTTTGTCGGGGACTTCAGCACCATTGCTTTGCACCATTGACGGAAGTGATCAAGAAGGATGTAGGATTCCAGTGGGGAGAAGCACAAGACAAGGCTTTCGAAAGCCTTAAAGAGAAGCTTATCAATTCTCCTTTACTTATGCTACCTGATTTCCTTAAGACTTTCGAGATTGAATGTGATGCTTCAGGTGTAGGTATCGGGGCTGTCTTGATGCAGGATAGGAAGCCGATAGCATACTTCAGTGAGAAACTAGGGGGAGCCACGCTGAACTATCCTACGTACGACAAGGAGCTTTACGCGTTGGTGAGAGCCTTGCAGACTTGGCAACACTACCTTTGGCCAAAGGAATTTGTTATCCACACTGATCATGAGTCCCTCAAGCATCTCAAAGGCCAACAGAAGCTGAACAAGAGACATGGTCGCTGGATAGAGTTCATCGAGACCTTTCCCTATGTGATCAAGTATAAGAAAGGTAAGGACAATGTCGTAGCCGACGCATTGTCCAGGAGGTACACCCTAATCTCTGAATTGACTTCTAGCCTTATCGGATTTGAATTGATTAAGACATTGTATGAGGCTGATTCTGAGTTTAGTGAACCTTATGCTAAGTGTACTAAGTTTGCCTTTGAGAGTTTCTTTAGACAGGATGGCTATTTGTTCTTCAACAATAGGCTATGTATACCCGGCGGTTCAATAAGAGAGTTATTGGTTCGAGAAGCCCATGGAGGAGGCCTAGCTGGACACTTTGGTCAGGCCAAGACACTTGCTAGCCTCCAAGCCTACTTCTACTGGCCGCAGATGAGAAGGGACGTTGAGAGGGTATGTCTAAGGTGCATCACATGCAAACAGGCAAAGAGTAAGGTTCAACCCCACGGTTTGTATACTCCTTTACCTATACCTTCTCATCCGTGGACAGATATTTCTATGGATTTTGTGATTGGCTTACCTCGAACCAGGAATGGTAGAGATTCTATATTTGTTGTCGTGGACAGATTTAGCAAGATGGCCCACTTCATAGCCTCGCCACAAGACCGATGATGCGGTAAGTGTAGCTAACTTGTTTTTCGGGGAAGTGGTCGGGTTGCACGGGATGCCGCGAGTTATTGTTTCTGACCGTGACACCAAGTTCCTTAGTCACTTTTGGCGCACCTTGTGGGCCAAACTAGGAACCAAGCTATCATTCTCCACCACTTGCCACCCACAGACCGACGGTCAAACCGAGGTAGTCAATAGGTCCTTATCCACTCTTCTCAGGACCCTGGTAAGAAGCAATCTCAAGTCTTGGGAGGATTGTCTACCCCATGTTGAGTTTGCTTACAATCACGCTAAGCACTCTACTACCCTTTTCTCTCCTTTTGAATTAGTTTACGGGTTTAATCCTATGTCTCCACTTGATCTAATTGCAATACCTTTGAGTGAAGTGTCTAGTTTTGATGGGAGAAAGAAGGCTGAACAGGTTAAGAAGATGCACGAGAAGGCGAAGGAAAACATAGAGAAGAAGACGGAGCAATACCGCACGCATGCAAACCGAGGCCGCAAGAAGTTGCTATTTGAAGAAGGCGACTTGGTGTGGATCCACTTGAGGAAGGAGAGGTTTCCAGCTGAAAGGAAGTCCAAGCTGATGCCGCGAGTCGACGGACCATTCAAAGTCACCAAGCGGATCAATGACAATGCCTACAAAATCGACCTCCAAGGTAAGTACTCTATATCGGATTCCTTCAACGTTTCTGACTTGTCCCCTTATTTTGCAGATTCGGATTTGAGGACAAATCCTTTTCAAGAGGGAGGGGATGATATGATCTTAAAGCCGGAACCGGAAACGGACATCGACATCGACCACGTCGACATCGACAACATCGACATCGACCACGTCGACATCGACAACATCGACATCGACCACGTCGACATCGACAACATCGACATCGACCGCGTCGACATCGATACCGAAGAACCGAAAGGAGCAATCACGCGATCAAAGGCCAAGGAACTAGCTAAGGAAGCTCAAGCGATGATCATGGAGGGAAAACTTGGAGGAGCAGCTAGGAGCTTCTTCAACGTACACATCATGGCCTAGAGCAAAGACCAAGGTAATGCGGCTAAGTGACTCGGTGATCGACTTAGTACTCTTTCCCACTGGGTTTTAACGAGGCTAAGAAGATCACCACGTCGGTTACTTAGCAACATTACTTTGAAGAGTGCAAGAGACGAGGCACTATATTCCCTACTCGTCGTTTTATGTTACACGCTTTGTTGTTTCCGCGTGTTGTTTTAAAACACCGCGTTGTTTTACTTATTTCCTTATTTGGACATGAGGTCGCCTAAACCTAAAGAGCATGCGGCTGTGCTACTCTTTATATACGGCGCCTCCTTCTCCTTGTTTCTTCCGTCAAGCATTAACGAAAAACCTCTTTGTTTAGACTCATCTCCGTTCTGCGAAAGAACATACCCAACCGATTCAAGAGAGTTGAATCCGAGGCTTTTACAAGAGAGATCCTCTTCCAAAAGCTTCTCCAAACATCAAGCAATCACCCCATCGATAGCTTGAGAAGTTCCCCTCCATCTCGCACCTCTTCCACCTCCATATCCGCTGGTTTCTGTACCATCGCCATCTCCACCTTCACGTCCTCCATCAATCCACCATAGAAGTGAGCTTGCCTTTGCCATAGAGTCGAGATCCTAACCAAGGGTGTATCACCTAATGCAATGGCTAAGCTCGGAACCCGCATACCCTTGCCTCATTAAAAACCTTGGTGAGAAAACCCATTGGGACAAAACTCACCTAAGGGAAAAGAGTACAAAGATATGCGTTTAGGGACTTAGGTTTTAGGAGCCATTGTGAGTCCAAGTCTTGGTAGAATTGACTCACACACTTTCAAGCTTGCGGATTTGGTGAAGATGTCCGCAAGTTGGTCTTGGCTCTTGGTGTAACACGGTAGAATGGTGCCTTTTATCATTTGTTCTCTAACTTTGTGACAATCGATCTCGATGTGCTTGGTCCTCTCATGAAAGACCGAGTTAGATGCTATATGAATCGCATCTTCATTGTCACAATGCATGGTCATCGGTGCTTCACACTTAATTCCCAAGTCTTGAAGCAAATTCTTCAACCACATAAGTTCTTGAGTGAGTTTTCTCATTGCTCGGTATTCGGCTTCGGCGGTTGAGCAAGACACTATCTTTTGCTTCTTTGTCTTCCATGTGACAAGGTTGCCTCCAATGAAAGTACAATAACCGGTTGTTGATCGTCTATCCTTTAATTCCCCGGCGTAATCCGCATAACAATACCCAACCACCTCGGTGTTCTTGTTGCAACCCATCCAAATTCCCAAGCTTGATGTTCCTTTGAGGTATCTCAAGATTCTCTCAAGCATGTTCCAATGGTGTTGCTTCGGCACTTTCATGTATTGGGCTACTTGATTCACGGCAAAGCATAGATCCGGTCTCGTGATGGTTAGATAGATGAGTTTCCCCACCATCTTCCTATAGAGCTTCGGGTCCTTGTAAGGGTGATCCTCCTCACCGCCAACCTTGGTGAAGGCTCCGATATATAGTCTTGAGATATAGTCGACTATATGGCTCAACTACATTGTGATATAGTCGACTATATGTATCAACTACATTGGTATAGTCACTCCTAGTGATATAGTCGACTATGTGTATCAACTACATTGATATAGTCACTCCTTCCCTTTTGGTCACTTCAATATCAATGAGCTTTGTACAAGTTTCACGAACTTATGAAACATCTAACAACGCGTTTCTAGGACTCTAAACCAAGTTTCATGCAACATGAGCGCTTATAAGTTCCTCAATGAGCTTTGTACAAGTTTGACGAACGTATGAAACATCTAACAACGCGTTTCTAGCACTCTAAACCAAGTTTCATGCAACATGAGCGCTTGTAAGTTCCTTAATGAGCTTTGTACAAGTTTCACGAAATTATGAAACATTTAACAACGTGTTTCTAGGACTCTAAACCAAGTTTCATGCACAATGAATGATTATAAGTGTCTCAATGAGCTTTCTACAAGTTTGACGATCTTATGAAACATCTAACAACGTGTTTCTAGGACTCTAAACCAAGTTTCATGCAACATGAGTGCTTATAAGTATCTCAATGAGCTTTGTACAAGTTTCACGAACTTATGAACATCTAACAACGGGTTTCTAGTACTCTAAACCAAGTTTCATGCAACATGAGAGCTTATAAGTTTCTCAATGAGCTTTGTACAAGTTTGACGAACGTATGAAAATCTAACAACGCGTTTCTAGGATTCTAAACCAAGTTTCATGCAACATGAGTTCTTATAAGTATCTCAATGAGCTTTTTAGAAATTTCACGAACATATGAAACATCTAACAACGCGTTTCTAGGACTCTAAACCAAGTTTCATGCAATATGAATGATTATAAGTGTCTAAATGAGCTTTCTACCAGTTTTACGAACTTATGAAACATCTAACAACGCGTTTCTAGGACTCTAAACCAAGTTTCATGCAACAGGAGTGATTATAAGTATCTCAATGAGCTTTGTACAAGTTTCACGAACTTATGAAACCTCTAACAACGCGTTTCTAGGACTCTAAACAAAATTTCATGCAACATGAGTGATTATAAGTGTCTCAATGAGCTTTGTACAAGTTTTACGAACTTATGAAACATCTAACAACGCGTTTCTATGACTCTAAATAAAGTTTCATTCACAATCAAAGCTTATAAGTTCCTCAATGAGCTTTGTAAAAGTTTGACGAACGTATGAAACATCTAACAACGTGTTTCTAGGACTCTAAACCAAGTTTCATGCAACATGAGTGCTTATAAGTTCCTCAATGAGCTTTGTACAAGTTTCACGAACGTATGAAACATCTAACAACGCGTTTCTAGGATTCTAAACCAAGTTTCATGCAACATGAGTGATTATAAGTTCCTCAATGAGCTTTTTACAAGTTTCACGAACTTATGAAACATCTAACAACGCGTTTCTAGGACTCTAAACCAAGTTTCATGCAATATGAATGATTATAAGTGTCTAGATGAGCTTTATACAAGTTTTACGAACTTATGAAACATCTAACAACGCGTTTCTAGGACTCTAAACCAAGTTTCATGCAACATGAGTGCTTATAAGTATCTCAATGAGCTTTGTACAAGTTTGACGAACTTATGAAACATCTAACTACGCGTTTCTAGGATTCTAAACAAAGTTTCATGCAACATGAGTGCTTATAAGTTCCTTAATGAGCTTTGTACAAGTTTCACGAACTTATGAAACATCCAACAACGCGTTTCTACGACTCTAAACCAAGTTTCATGCAACATGAGTGCTTCTAAGTTCCTCAATGAGCTTTGTACAAGTTTGACGAACGTATGAAACATCTAACAACGCGTTTATAGGACTCTAAACCAAGTTTCATGCAACATGAGAGCTTATAAGTTCCTCAATGAGCTTTGTACAAGTTTGAAAAACGTATGAAACATCTAACAACGCGTTTCTAGGACTCTAAACCAAGTTTCATGCAACATGAGTGCTTATAAGTTCCTCAATGAGCTTTGTACAAGTTTTCCGAACGTATGAAACATCTAACAACGTGTTTCTAGGACTCTAAACCAAGTTTCCTGCAACATGAGTGCTTATAAGTATCTAAATTAGCTTTGTACAAGTTTCACGAACATAAAACATCTAACAACGCGTGTCTAGGACTCTAAACCAAGTTTCATGCAACATGAGGGCTTATAAGTTCCTCAATGAGCTTTGTACAAGTTTGACGAACGTATGAAACATCTAACAACGCGTTTCTAGGACTCTAAACCAAGTTTCATGCAACATGAGCGCTTATAAGTTTCTCAATGAGCTTTGTACAAGTTTGACGAACTTATGAAACATCTAACAACGCGTTTCTAGGACTCTAAACCAAGTTTCATGCAATATGAGTGATTATAAGTGTCTCAATGAGCTTTGTACAAGTTTCACGAACTTATGAAACCTCTAACAACGCATTTCTAGGACTTTACACCTAGTTTCATGCACAATGAGAGCTTATAAGTTCCTCAATGAGCTTTGTAAAAGTTTGAAAAACGTATGAAACATCTAACAACGCGTTTCTAGGACTCTAAACCAAGTTTCATGCAACATGAGTGCTTATAAGTTCCTCAATGAGCTTTGTACAAGTTTGAAGAACGTATGAAACGTCTAACAACGTGTTTCTTGGACTCTGAACCAAGTTTCATGCAACATGAATGCTTATAAGTTCCTCAATGAGTTTTGTACAAGTTTCACGAACTTATGAAACATCTAACAACGCGTTTCGAGGACTCTAAACCAAGTTTCATGCAACATGAATGATTATAAGTGTCTCAATGAGCTTTGCACAAGTTTCACGAACTTATGAAACATCTAACAACGCGTTTCTATGACTCTAAATCAAGTTTCATGCACAATGAGAGCTTATAAGTTCCTCAATGAGCTTTGTAAAAGTTTGACGAACGTATGAAACATCTAACAACGTGTTTCTAGGACTCTAAACCAAGTTTCATGCAACATGAGTGCTTATAAGTTCCTCAATGAGCTTTGTACAAGTTTCACGAACTTATGAACATCTAACAACGGGTTTCTAGTACTCTAAACCAAGTTTCATGCAACATGAGAGCTTATAAGTTCCTCAATGAGCTTTGTACAAGTTTTACGAACGTATGAAACATCTAACAAGGCGTTTCTAGGATTCTAAACCAAGTTTCATGCAACATGAGTGATTATAAGTTCCTCAATGAGCTTTTTACAAGTTTCACGAACTTATGAAACATCTAACAACGCGTTTCTAGGACTCTAAACCAAGTTTCATGCAATATGAATGATTATAAGTGTCTAGATGAGCTTTATACAAGTTTTACGAACTTATGAAACATCTAACAACGCGTTTCTAGGACTCTAAACCAAGTTTCATGCAACATGAGTGCTTATAAGTATCTCAATGAGCTTTGTACAAGTTTGACGAACTTATGAAACATCTAACTACGCGTTTCTAGGATTCTAAACAAAGTTTCATGCAACATGAGTGCTTATAAGTTCCTTAATGAGCTTTGTACAAGTTTCACGAACTTATGAAACATCCAACAACGCGTTTCTACGACTCTAAACCAAGTTTCATGCAACATGAGTGCTTCTAAGTTCCTCAATGAGCTTTGTACAAGTTTGACGAACGTATGAAACATCTAACAACGCGTTTATAGGACTCTAAACCAAGTTTCATGCAACATGAGAGCTTATAAGTTCCTCAATGAGCTTTGTACAAGTTTGAAAAACGTATGAAACATCTAACAACGCGTTTCTAGGACTCTAAACCAAGTTTCATGCAACATGAGTGCTTATAAGTTCCTCAATGAGCTTTGTACAAGTTTTCCGAACGTATGAAACATCTAACAACGTGTTTCTAAGACTCTAAACCAAGTTTCCTGCAACATGAGTGCTTATAAGTATCTCAATTAGCTTTGTACAAGTTTCACGAACTTATAAAACATCTAACAACGCGTTTCTAGGACTCTAAACCAAGTTTTATGCAACATGAGCGCTTATAAGTTCCTCAATGAGCTTTGTACAAGTTTGACGAACGTATGAAACATATAACAACGCGTTTCTAGGACTCTAAACCAAGTTTCATGCAACATGAGCGCTTATAAGTTTCTCAGTGAGCTTTGTACAAGTTTGACGAACTTATGAAACATCTAACAACGCGTTTCTAGGACTCTAAACCAAGTTTCATGCAATATGAGTGATTATAAGTGTCTCAATGAGCTTTGTACAAGTTTCACGAACTTATGAAACCTCTAACAACGCATTTCTAGGACTCTACACCTAGTTTCATGCACAATGAGAGCTTATAAGTTCCTCAATGAGCTTTGTAAAAGTTTGACGAACGTATGAAACATCTAACAATGTGTTTCTTGGACTCTGAACCAAGTTTCATGCAACATGAGTGCTTATAAGTTCCTCAATGAGCTTTGTACAAGTTTCACGAACTTATTGTTGAGATTTGAGAGGGAGATTAGAGGAGAATAGGGAAGATTTGTGGAGGAGGAGAATAGGTGAAGATTTAGAGAGAGTTTCGGTTTGTGTTTAGAGAGATATTTGGGAGAGTTTGTGTTTAGAGAAAGTTTTATGTATTAATTTGAAGAGAGCATAAGCTCCTTAATTTCATAACAATGGAGATTACATGGTTTATATAGACAAAATACAAGAGAGAGAGAAGAGAATATTCCTTTGGATATTCCTTAGGATATTCCTTAGGATATACCTTAGGATATACCTTAGGATATTCTTTAGGATATTCCTTTGGCATATTCCTTAGGATATTCCTTGTGCTTCTTGTTTAATTTCCGCACAAGATTTGCACATTTATCAAACCCGGGTTTTGCACATTTATCAAACCCGGGTTTTGCACATTTATCAAACCCGGGTTTTGCACATTTACAAACTCGGGTTTTGCACATTTCTTCTGGGTCTTGATCACCAACTTTGCACGTTTCTTCTTTAGTGATAATGCTCTAATTCTGCACTTCTTGATAATGCACAATCTTTGCACTTCTTGATAATGCACAAGATTTGCACTTGGTGCCCAGACGCTTTGGTGCTCTAGCGCCTTGCATTCTCTTTGGCGCTTCTCAACCAAACCTCTTCTCTTGTTTAAGTCTTTGATCCATGTTAACTTCTTATTAGTATTTTGACCTAATGCCTTTAAGGTTATCATTAGTCTTAATACTTATGAAACATCTAACAACGAGTTTCTAGGACTCTAAACCAAGTTTCATGCAACATGAATGATTATAAGTGTCTCAATGAGCTTTATACAAGTTTGACGAACTTATGAAACATCTAACAACGTGTTTCTAGGACTCTAAACCAAGTTTCATGCAACATGAGTGCTTATAAGTATCTCAATGAGCTTTGTCCAAGTTTACGAACTTATGAAACATCTACCAACACGTTTCTAGGACTCTAAACCAAGTTTCATGCAACATGAGAGCTTATAAGTTCCTCAATGAGCTTTGTACAAGTTTGACGAACGTATGAAAATCTAACAACGCGTTTCTAGGACTCTAAACCAAGTTTCATGCAACATGAGTGCTTATAAGTATCTCAATGAGCTTTGTACAAGTTTCACGAACTTATGAAACATCTAACAACGCGTTTCTAGGACTCTAAACCAAGTTTCATGCAACATGAGAGCTTATAAGTTCCTCAATGAGCTTTGTATAAGTTTTACGAACGTATGAAACATCTAACAACGCGTTTCTAGGATTCTAAACCAAGTTTCATGCAACATGAGTGCTTATAAGTTCCTCAATGAGCTTTTTACAAGTTTCACGAACTTATGAAACATCTAACAACGCGTTTCTAGGACTGTAAACCAAGTTTCATGCAATATGAGTGATTATAAGTGTCTCAATGAGCTTTGTACAAGTTTCACGAACTTATGAAACATCTAACAACGCGTTTCTATGACTCTAAATCAAGTTTCATGCACAATGAGAGCTTATAAGTTCCTCAATGAGCTTTGTAAAAGTTTGACGAACGTATGAAACATCTAACAACGTGTTTCTAGGACTCTAAACCAAGTTTCATGCAACATGAGTGCTTATAAGTTCCTCAATGAGCTTTGTACAAGTTTCACGAACTTATGAACATCTAACAACGGGTTTCTAGTACTCTAAACCAAGTTTCATGCAACATGAGAGCTTATAAGTTCCTCAATGAGCTTTGTACAAGTTTTACGAACGTATGAAACATCTAACAAGGCGTTTCTAGGATTCTAAACCAAGTTTCATGCAACATGAGTGATTATAAGTTCCTCAATGAGCTTTTTACAAGTTTCACGAACTTATGAAACATCTAACAACGCGTTTCTAGGACTCTAAACCAAGTTTCATGCAATATGAATGATTATAAGTGTCTAGATGAGCTTTATACAAGTTTTACGAACTTATGAAACATCTAACAACGCGTTTCTAGGACTCTAAACCAAGTTTCATGCAACATGAGTGCTTATAAGTATCTCAATGAGCTTTGTACAAGTTTGACGAACTTATGAAACATCTAACTACGCGTTTCTAGGATTCTAAACAAAGTTTCATGCAACATGAGTGCTTATAAGTTCCTTAATGAGCTTTGTACAAGTTTCACGAACTTATGAAACATCCAACAACGCGTTTCTACGACTCTAAACCAAGTTTCATGCAACATGAGTGCTTCTAAGTTCCTCAATGAGCTTTGTACAAGTTTGACGAACGTATGAAACATCTAACAACGCGTTTATAGGACTCTAAACCAAGTTTCATGCAACATGAGAGCTTATAAGTTCCTCAATGAGCTTTGTACAAGTTTGAAAAACGTATGAAACATCTAACAACGCGTTTCTAGGACTCTAAACCAAGTTTCATGCAACATGAGTGCTTATAAGTTCCTCAATGAGCTTTGTACAAGTTTTCCGAACGTATGAAACATCTAACAACGTGTTTCTAAGACTCTAAACCAAGTTTCCTGCAACATGAGTGCTTATAAGTATCTCAATTAGCTTTGTACAAGTTTCACGAACTTATAAAACATCTAACAACGCGTTTCTAGGACTCTAAACCAAGTTTTATGCAACATGAGCGCTTATAAGTTCCTCAATGAGCTTTGTACAAGTTTGACGAACGTATGAAACATATAACAACGCGTTTCTAGGACTCTAAACCAAGTTTCATGCAACATGAGCGCTTATAAGTTTCTCAGTGAGCTTTGTACAAGTTTGACGAACTTATGAAACATCTAACAACGCGTTTCTAGGACTCTAAACCAAGTTTCATGCAATATGAGTGATTATAAGTGTCTCAATGAGCTTTGTACAAGTTTCACGAACTTATGAAACCTCTAACAACGCATTTCTAGGACTCTACACCTAGTTTCATGCACAATGAGAGCTTATAAGTTCCTCAATGAGCTTTGTAAAAGTTTGACGAACGTATGAAACATCTAACAATGTGTTTCTTGGACTCTGAACCAAGTTTCATGCAACATGAGTGCTTATAAGTTCCTCAATGAGCTTTGTACAAGTTTCACGAACTTATTGTTGAGATTTGAGAGGGAGATTAGAGGAGAATAGGGAATATTTGTGGAGGAGGAGAATAGGTGAAGATTTAGAGAGAGTTTCGGTTTGTGTTTAGAGAGATATTTGGGAGAGTTTGTGTTTAGAGAAAGTTTTATGTATTAATTTGAAGAGAGCATAAGCTCCTTAATTTCATAACAATGGAGATTACATGGTTTATATAGACAAAATACAAGAGAGAGAGAAGAGAATATTCCTTTGGATATTCCTTAGGATATTCCTTAGGATATACCTTAGGATATACCTTAGGATATTCTTTAGGATATTCCTTTGGCATATTCCTTAGGATATTCCTTGTGCTTCTTGTTTAATTTCCGCACAAGATTTGCACATTTATCAAACCCGGGTTTTGCACATTTATCAAACCCGGGTTTTGCACATTTATCAAACCCGGGTTTTGCACATTTACAAACTCGGGTTTTGCACATTTCTTCGGGTCTTGATCACCAACTTTGCACGTTTCTTCTTTAGTGATAATGCTCTAATTCTGCACTTCTTGATAATGCACAATCTTTGCACTTCTTGATAATGCACAAGATTTGCACTTGGTGCCCAGACGCTTTGGTGCTCTAGCGCCTTGCATTCTCTTTGGCGCTTCTCAACCAAACCTCTTCTCTTGTTTAAGTCTTTGATCCATGTTAACTTCTTATTAGTATTTTGACCTAATGCCTTTAAGGTTATCATTAGTCTTAATACTTATGAAACATCTAACAACGAGTTTCTAGGACTCTAAACCAAGTTTCATGCAACATGAATGATTATAAGTGTCTCAATGAGCTTTATACAAGTTTGACGAACTTATGAAACATCTAACAACGTGTTTCTAGGACTCTAAACCAAGTTTCATGCAACATGAGTGCTTATAAGTATCTCAATGAGCTTTGTCCAAGTTGACGAACTTATGAAACATCTACCAACACGTTTCTAGGACTCTAAACCAAGTTTCATGCAACATGAGAGCTTATAAGTTCCTCAATGAGCTTTGTACAAGTTTGACGAACGTATGAAAATCTAACAACGCGTTTCTAGGACTCTAAACCAAGTTTCATGCAACATGAGTGCTTATAAGTATCTCAATGAGCTTTGTACAAGTTTCACGAACTTATGAAACATCTAACAACGCGTTTCTAGGACTCTAAACCAAGTTTCATGCAACATGAGAGCTTATAAGTTCCTCAATGAGCTTTGTATAAGTTTTACGAACGTATGAAACATCTAACAACGCGTTTCTAGGATTCTAAACCAAGTTTCATGCAACATGAGTGCTTATAAGTTCCTCAATGAGCTTTTTACAAGTTTCACGAACTTATGAAACATCTAACAACGCGTTTCTAGGACTGTAAACCAAGTTTCATGCAATATGAGTGATTATAAGTGTCTCAATGAGCTTTGTACAAGTTTCACGAACTTATGAAACATCTAACAACGCGTTTCTATGACTCTAAATCAAGTTTCATGCACAATGAGAGCTTATAAGTTCCTCAATGAGCTTTGTAAAAGTTTGACGAACGTATGAAACATCTAACAACGTGTTTCTAGGACTCTAAACCAAGTTTCATGCAACATGAGTGCTTATAAGTTCCTCGATGAGCTTTGTACAAGTTTCACGAACTTATGAAACATCTAACAACGCGTTTCTAGGACTCTAAACCAAGTTTCATGCAACATGAATGATTATAAGTGTCTCAATGAGCTTTGTACAAGTTTCACGAACTTATGAAACATCTAACAACGCGTTTCTATGACTCTAAATCAAGTTTCATGCACAATGAGAGCTTATAAGTTCCTCAATGAGCTTTGTAAAAGTTTGACGAACGTATGAAACATCTAACAACGTGTTTCTAGGACTCTAAACCAAGTTTCATGCAACATGAGTGCTAATAAGTTCCTCAATGAGCTTTGTACAAGTTTTACGAACGTATGAAACATCTAACAACTCGTTTCTAGGATTCTAAACCAATTTTCATGCAACATGAGTGATTATAAGTTCCTCAATGAGCTTTTTACAAGTTTCACGAACTTATGAAACATCTAACAACGCGTTTCTAGGACTCTAAACCAAGTTTCATGCAATATGAATGATTATAAGTGTCTAGATGAGCTTTATACAAGTTTTACGAACTTATGTAACATCTAACAACGCGTTTCTAGGACTCTAAACCAAGTTTCATGGAATATGAGTGCTTACACTACAAGAAAAACGGCTAATAGCAACGCCATATTTCGTCGCTAAATCGTCGCTATTGGCCAATAGCGACGAGAATATTTTCGTCGCTATTCAAAATTCGTCGCTAAATCGTCGCCATTTTTGAATCGTCGCTATTTCGTCGCCAATGTAGCGACGCCGTATAATCGTCGCTAATGATATTTCGTCGCTAATTCGTCGCTAATTTAGCGACGAATTAGCGACGTTGGTCGTAAAATATTAGCGACGAATTAGCGACGATATATAAAAAATAAATTTCCAATTTAAAGATTTTGCGAAAACAAATCGTTGCTAATTCGTCGCTAATTTAGCGACGAATTAGCAACGATGTGTTAAAAAGTCGTTGCTAATTCGTCGCTAAAGTAGCGACGAATTAGCAAGGTTGGCTTGAAACGTCATTGCTAATTCGTCGCTAATTTAGCAACGGTAGGTCCTGCCGAAGAAAGTCGAGGATCCGCTGCATGTGCGGTCCAAGATGCTGAGGTGGTGGTAAATCGACGGGGGGATCGGCTGGAGCATCGAGAATAGGCTCTTGTCTTGGGTTTTGTTGGGGTGGGTCTTGTTGGGGAGGGTTTTGTTGGGGTGGATTTTGTTGGGATGGGTTTGAATTAGAGGTGGAACCGGATCGGTTCCTTATGAAATTATAATAATGAGGGGGTTGGTTATTTTCAGACATGTTTTTGGAGTTGATTTGTGGAGTTGGGGTTTTTTTAGAGAGATAAGATTTTTAGAGAGAGAGATTGAGATTGTGTGAAAAAAATGGAAAACTCGTCGGGTATATATAGGATTTTGTGTCGTCGCTAATTCGTCGCTAATTTAGTCGATTCGTCGCCATTTCGTCGCCTCTTTTGGTTCAAACCTTTTGGTTTCCCACCCGGGGCAAACGAAATAAAGGCGACGATTTAGCGACGATACAATATAGCGACGATTTAGCAACGAATCGTTGCTAATTCGTCGCTATATGGTAACGTGACACGAAGCGACTTACATCGTATTTAATAAGTACATGCATGTAAGAATTCGTTGCTATTTCGTCGCTATATATATTTAGCGACGATTTTGCAACGAATCGTTGCCAAATCGTCGCTAATTCGTAGCTATATGTTAACTTGACACGAAACGACATTCATCGTATTTCCTAGTACGAGAATGTAAGGAGGTTAAAATTTAGCAACGAAATAGCGACGATTCGTTGCTAAATCGTCGCTAAATGTCAATAGCGACGAAATAGCAACGATTCGTCGCTATATCGTCGCTAATGCTAAACCCTTATTTTAGGGTTTGGAACCCTAAATTCGGTTTGTATCGTTTTTTTACCACTTTTTCGCCAAAACGAGTTTATAACATTGATCATATGAAGTCACAAACTCAATATATGACAAAAAAACTTGTAAACTAGTTTATTATGAACTTTATAGTATAAACTCTTATAACTTATGGTTTACTTAGCTTAAATGTGTTAAGTATAATTTTGTAATCTATAATTTTTATTGTTTTATACAAATATATTACTAGTTTTGTACAATTTTTTAGTTAAGCAAAACTCGTATAAATCGATATTAAGTGGTGTTTTAGGGGTTTAAAGTTCGAAGGCTTGCAACGACTTAGCAACGAATTGGCAAGGAATCATGGTTAGCAACGAAATGACGACGATTTGGCAACGATATGTCATTAAGTTTAGCGACGATTTAGCAACGATCTTGAACCCCTAAATCTGTAATCCATCGAAAATTAGATTTTTTTTATAAATCGTTGCAAATTTGTCGCTATATTAGCGACGAATTGGCAACGAAAGTAGGTTAGCGTTGCTAAATCCTCGCTAATTAGCGACGATTTAGCAACGACAATTACAAATCCTGGCTATTTCGTTGCTAAATTAATTATTATTTTAAAAAAAAATAATTACAGAAACACACACAATTATTACAAAAACACACAAAGATTACAAAAACACACACAAATATTACAACTAACACATGTACACAATTATATTACAAAAACACAAAGAAAATTATTCATTATTATCGGAATCAACAGATTCGACTTCGCTACTTTTATCGAATTCATCTGCACCTCCGTCGTCTTCATCATCCACAATATCTTCAACAACTTGATTATCGGGGTCGACAAGGAATACATCTTCCGTCGATTGATTTGTTGGAATGATTGTCCCACCAATGACATCTTGTTGCATAGGAACTTCATCGTTACCCATAATTAAACCTCTAGGAACGATTCGGACTACTGCACTCCATGCTATACCGCTAGTCTTAACCCGAGGATAAGGAATGAAAGTAACTTGTTTAGCTTGCGATCCAAGGATAAATGGTTCAAACTTCCGATATCGTCGTGACTGGTTGACGTCGATCACATCAAATTTGTTGTACCGAACACCACGACCGAGTGTTGGATCAAACCAATCACATTTGAAGAGGGTTGTTCGTAAATTGACTAATCCCGGATACTGCACTTCAATAATATCCGTTAGAAGACCATAAAAAACTGAATCACCCGACACGGTTACCCCATAATTCGCGGTTGCTCGACGTTGACCATGACTTAAGGTGTGGAACACGTAACCACGAGTGAAATACATAGGAGAAGTTGTGATCTTTCCGAGCGGTCCTTGTATTAACTCGCGAAACCACACTGGATACGTTGTGTCACCATATGCGATCTGCGTTTTCAACCAAGTTGCAAAATCTCGTTCTTTAAGAGCGGTTACTTCGTCTTTTGAAAGTCCTGGATAAACCTCATCCACTTGCTCCTCAAACATTCTAAAACAACGCAGGAAACTGAATCAAAATTAAATATTTATTTTGTTTATGCATGATATCATAATGAATATTTGCATGCATATACCTTTCAAAAGGTCGGGCATATTCACAATTAAGGAGGATGTAAGTATGTGCGCTTTGCCGATGTTGATCACTTTCCCACCAAACTTCTTTTATTTTTCCGGCAGCTCTTCCGATTGGTGAAAATATATCGGGTACCCCTTCCATTCCATACACTTTTTGCGCCAACACCTCCATCATCGTAGCGTCGTGTTGTTGTTCTACGTGTTTTTACATTGGAACTGAAATAATATGAGGCGAAATGAGACGTCTCTTGAGTTAAAGATCCAGCAACAATAGATCCTTCAACCCTTGCAAGGTTTTTCGCCTTTCCTTTCAAATGTCCCATAAATCGTTCGAAAGGATACATCCACCGAAACCGCACAGGGCCCTCCTAATTCTGCCTCGTGAGGAAGATGTATTGGAAGGTGTTCCATAACATCGAAAAAGGATGGAGGGAAAATCTTCTCCAAGTTGCACAACACAATCGGGATCTTGTCACGTAACTGTTCAATGACCTCTTCGTAAGCGTACGAGTGCATAGATCTCGGAAAAATGCACCGTTCTCGGAAAATTTTAAACATTATATTAATTAAATTATATATATACTTAATCAAAATTAAAATATAAACATTTTAGGGTTCAATGATACCTGCTATTCTTTGTGTGTGCGGGTTCGGGTAAAAGCTCATCGAAAGCAAAAGGTAAAAGTTGTTGCATAAACACATGACGGTCGTGACTTTTCATACACGAAAACTTTTGACCATTCTCAACACATGCAGATAACTTGGAAACATATCCGTCGGGAAACTTGACATCTGAAGTGACCCATTTGAATAACGCGTTTTTTTGCTTCAGGTTTCAATCTGTAGATTGGGACCGGAGCCTTACCATCGTTCGTGATATGCGACTCACTTCTAAAACATTTTTCGGGCAAATCTAGTCTTGTCTTCAAATTGTCTTTAGTTCTCCCCTGTACATTCAACAATGTGTTTATAATATTATCAAAAAAGTTTTTTTCAATGTGCATAACGTCGAGGTTATGTCTCAACAAGTGATTTTTCCGGTACGGGAGTTCCCAAAAAATGCTTTTCTTGTGCCGGTTATGGCTTTCTCCGTATCCATCGGGTAAATTAGAAACATGCCAATTACCACCCCGTCTACATGTTTTTTGCGCCCCATAATTATCCAACTCCTCCAATAACTCTGCCCACGTCGGATAAAGTAGGGGTGGATGTTTAACGACCCGATTCTTCTTAAATAACCTTCTGTTCTTTCGGTATGGATGATTGATTGGAAGGAAACGTCGGTGACAATCAAACCAACTTGTTTTCCTTCCATGTGGGAGTTGAAATGCATCAGTCTGATGACGGCAATATGGACAAGACAATCGTCCATGCGTTGTCCAACCTGCTAACATGCCATAAGCGGGGAAAGTCACTAATAGTCCACATGAGCACCGCACGCATCGTAAAATTTCTCTTGCATGAGATATCATACGTACGAACCCCGGTGGACCATAGCTCTTTTAACTCATGTATCAAAGGTTGCGAGAAAAACATCAAGAGCTCTCTTTGGGTGCTTCGGACCTGGTACTAGAATGCTTAAGAAAAGAAATTCTCTTTGCATGCACATATTGGGAGGTAGATTATACGGAGTTAGTATAAGCGGCCACAAAGAGTACTGTCTATCGGACATACCGAATGGACTAAATCCGTCGGTGCATAAACCAAGGTATACATTACGAACCTCTCTCGCGAAATCGAGTATACCGTGTTGAAGTGCTTCCAAGCCTTTGCATCGATGGATGAGTGACTTCCCAATCTTCAACCGAGTGTTCTGCATGCCATCTCATCGAATCGGATGTCCTCTCGATTGATACAATCTTTTGAGTCCGTACGTGATGGGTAAGTACCACATCCGTTGATACGGGACTTTACTCCCCTTCCCTTGGACCTTATATCTCGGTTGACGACAAAAACGACATTCAAGCAGCTCATCATCATCTTTCCAATAAATCATACAATTGTTAACACAAATATCAATCATTTCAGAAGGCAATCCAAGACTAAAAACCAACTTTTGTATTTCGTAATACGACTCAGCAACTACATTACCCTCAGGCCGATATTCTTTCAGTAACTCCGCCCATGAGTCCATACAAAACTCACTCAAATTATTATCAGATTTTATATTCATCATCCTAGATGCTAATGATAGTTTTGACAATCCAACTTTACATCCCTCGTAAATTGGTTTATTCGCGAGCGTCTAACATATCATAAAATCGTTTAGCATCTAGGTTAGGTTCCTCAACTACATTTTCGGATAAATACTCCCTCGTATCATGAAATGCATCAGCAACCATTTCATGATATCTATTATCATCTACATGCACATAACCACCGGCCTGATCATGATCATAGTTACTATCAAAATGATGCGGTAAATTAGCAGGTTCGTTACTAACATGATCACTAACAGGAAACGTATAACTACTATCTCCAACTTCAGTATTATTATTAGAGTTATACCCTTCCCCATGTTGAAACCAAACAAAATATTGCGGCATAAAACCTCTATTAAAAAGATGTTTCCATACGGTTTCAACAAACACGTATTTAGTGTTAACGCACTTCTTACATGGACAATACATTTTACCGGTATCTTGCGTATTCTGCATGTTTCCGGCCTGCTGCATGAATGCTTGAAGTCCCTCCGTAAATTCGTCTGTAACTACCCCTGATCGATCTTTATGCCGATACATCCAAGACCGTAACTCGTATATATTGTTATTACCGTGAGACATATTGAAATATTTAGAGTGTTTATATTTTTATAG
This sequence comes from Cochlearia excelsa, assembly GCA_963556525.1. NCBI lineage: Eukaryota > Viridiplantae > Streptophyta > Magnoliopsida > Brassicales > Brassicaceae > Cochlearia > Cochlearia excelsa. The sequence goes on along the minus strand of CAUVZT010000010.1, from coordinate 1,313,260 downwards.
AGTTATTGATTTTGTATTGTGTTGTGGTGTGATTTTTTGAAGAGTGTAGATGGGTTTATATAGTCCCATTATAAAATTTTTGCAACCATTTAGCAAGGAAAATTAGCAACGAATTAGCAAGGAAATAAAATTAGCAACGATTTAGCAACGTTTTTGAAAACGTGCTTACCTACTTAGCGACCCTCCTCGCTAATTCGTCGCTAATTAGCAAGGATATATATTCGTTGCTAAATCGTCGCAACTTAGCGACGATTTAGCGACGCGGAACTCATTCGTCGCCAAAATCGTCGCTAAATCGTCGCCAATTTTGCGACGAAAACATACCTCGCTAAATAGCGACGATTTAGCGACGACAATATTCTCCGTTGCTATTTCGTCGCCAATTCGTTGCTATTTCGTTGCTATATTTATTCGTCGTTATTTCCTTGCTAAATGTCGTTGCTAAAAGCCATGTTTCTTGTAGTGTTATAAGTATCTCAATGATCTTTGTACAAGTTTGAAGAACGTATGAAACATCTAACAACGCGTTTCTAGGACTCTAAACCAAGTTTCATGCAACATGAGTGCTTATTAAGTGTCTCAATGAGCTTTGTACAAGTTTCACGAACTTATGAAACCTCTAACAACGCGTTTCTAGGACTCTAAACCACGTTTCATGCACAATGAGAGCTTATAAGTTCCTCAATGAGCTTTGTAAAAGTTTAACGAACGTATGAAACATCTAGCAACGTGTTTCTAGGACTCGAAACCAAGTTTCATGCAACATGAGAGCTTATAAGTTCCTCAATGAGCTTTGTACAAGTTTGACGAACGTATGAAACATCTAACAACGCGTTTCTAGGACTCTAAACCAAGTTTCATGCAACATGAGAGCTTATAAGTTCCTCAATGAGCTTTGTACAAGTTTGACGAACGTATGAAAATCTAACAACGCGTTTCTAGGACTCTAAACCAAGTTTCTTGCAACATGAGTGCTTATAAGTATCTCAATGAGCTTTGTACAAGTTTCACGAACTTATGAAACATCTAACAACGCGTTTCTAGGACTCTAAACCAAGTTTTATGCAACATGAGAGCTTATAAGTTCCTCAATGAGCTTTGTATAAGTTTTACGAACGTATGAAACATCTAACAACGCGTTTCTAGGATTCTAAACCAAGTTTCATGCAACATGAGTGCTTATAAGTTCCTCAATGAGCTTTTTACAAGTTTCACGAACTTATGAAACATCTAACAACGCGTTTCTAGGACTGTAAACCAAGTTTCATGCAAAATGAATGATTATAAGTGTCTCAATGAGCTTTATACAAGTTTGACAAACCTATGAAACATCTAACAACGCGTTTCTAGGACTCTAAACCAAGTTTCATGCAACATGAGTGCTTATAAGTGTCTCAATGAGCTTTGTACCAGTTTCACGAACTTATGAAACCTCTAACAACGCGTTTCTAGGACTCTAAACCAAGTTTCATGCACAATAAGTTCCTCAATGAGTTTTGTAAAAGTTTGACGAACGTATGAAACATCTAACAACGTGTTTCTAGGACTCTAAACCAAGTTTCATGCAACATGAATGCTTATAAGTGTCTCAATGAGCTTTATACAAGTTTGACTAACTTACGAAACATCTAACAACGTGTTTCTAGGACTCTAAACCAAGTTTCATGCAACATGAGTGCTTATAAGTATCTCAATGAGCTTTGTACAAGTTTCACGAACTTATAAAACATCAAACAACGCGTTTCTAGGACTCTAAACCAAGTTTCATGCAACATGAGAGCTTATAAGTTCCTCAATGAGCTTTGTATAAGTTTTACGAACGTATGAAACATCTAACAACGCGTTTCTAGGATTCTAAACCAAGTTTCATGCAACATGAGTGCTTATAAGTTCCTCAATGAGCTTTTTACAAGTTTCACGAACTTATGAAACATCTAACAACGCGTTTCTAGGACTGTAAACCAAGTTTCATGCAACATGAATGATTATAAGTGTCTCAATGAGCTTTATACAATTTTGACGAACTTATGAAACATCTAACAACGCGTTTCTAGGACTCTAAACCAAGTTTCATGCAACATGAGTGCTTATAAGTGTCTCAATGAGCTTTGTACAAGTTTCACGAACTTATGAAACCTCTAACAACGCGTTTCTAGGACTCTAAACCAAGTTTCATGCACAATGAGAGTTTATAAGTTCCTCAATGAGCTTTGTAAAAGTTTGACGAACGTATGAAACATCTAACAACGTGTTTCTAGGACTCTAAACCAAGTTTAATGCAACATGAGTGCTTATAAGTTCATCAATGAGCTTTGTACAAGTTTCACGAACTTATGAAACATCTAACAACACGTTTCTAGGACTCTAAACCAAGTTTTTTGCAACATGAGAGCTTATAAGTTCCTCAATGATGTTTTTACAATTTTGACGAACGTATGAAAATCTAACAACGCGTTTCTAGGACTCTAAACCAAGTTTCATGCAACATGAGTGCTTATAAGTTCCTCAATGAGCTTTGTACAAGTTTCACGAACTTATGAACATCTAACAACGCTTTTTGTAGGCCTCTAAACCAATTTTCATGCAACATGAGAGCTTATAAGTTCCTCAATGAGCTTTGTACAAGTTTTACGAACGTATGAAACATCTAACAACGCGTTTCTAGGATTCTAAACCAAGTTTCATGCAACATAAGTGCTTATAAGTTCCTCAATGAGCTTTGTATAAGTTTTACGAACGTATGAAACATCTAACAACGCGTTTCTAGGATTCTAAACCAAGTTTCATGCAACATGAGTGCTTATAAGTTCCTCAATGAGCTTTTTACAAATTTCACGAACTTATGAAACATCTAACAACGCGTTTCTAGGACTGTAAACCAAGTTTCATGAAACATGAATGATTATAAGTGTCTCAATAAGCTTTATACAAGTTTGACGAACTTATGAAACATCTAACAACGCGTTTCTAGGACTCTAAACCAAGTTTCATACAACATGAGTGCTTATAAGTGTCTCAATGAGCTTTGTACAAGTTTCACGAACTTATGAAACGTCTAACAACGCGTTTCTAGGACTCTAAACCAAGTTTCATGCAACATGAATGATTATAAGTGTCTCAATGAGCTTTATACAAGATTGACAAACTTATGAAACATCTAACAACGCGTTTCTAGGACTTTAAACCAAGTTTCATGCAACATGAGTGCTTATAAGTATCTCAATGAGCTTTGTACAAGTTTGACGAACTTATGAAACATCTAACAACACGTTTCTAGGACTCTAAACCAAGTTTCATGCAACATGAGAGCTTATAAGTTCTTCAATGAGCTTTGTACAAAATTGACGAACGTATGAAACATCTAACAACGCGTTTCTAGGACTCTAAACCAAGTTTCATGCAACATGAGTGTTTATAAGTATCTCAATGAGCTTTGTACAAGTTTCACGAATTTATGAAACATCTAACAACGCGTTTCTAGGACTATAAACCAAGTTTCATGCAACATGAGAGCTTATAAGTTCCTCAATGAGCGTTGTATAAATTTTACGAACGTATGAAACATCTAACAACGTGTTTCTAGGATTCTAAAGCAAGTTTCATGCAACATGAGTGCTTATAAGTGTCCTCAATGAGCTTTTTACAATTTTCACGAACTTATGAAACATCTAACAACACGTTTCTAGGACTCCAAAACAAGTTTCATGCAACATGAGATGATTATAAGTGTCCTCAATGAGCTTTATACAAGTTTGACGAACTTATGGAACATCTAACAACGCGTTTCTAGGACTATAAACCAAGTTTCATGCAACATGAGAGCTTATAAGTTCCTCAATGAGCTTTGTATAAGTTTTACGAACGTATGAAACATCTAACAACATGTTTCTAGGATTCTAAACCAAGTTTCATGCAACATGAGTGCTTATAAGTTCCTCAAAGAGCTTTTTACAATTTTCACGAACTTATGAAACATCTAACAACACGTTTATAGGACTCCAAACCAAGTTTCTTGCAACATGAATGATTATAAGTGTCTCAATGAGCTTTATACAAGTTTGACGAACTTATGGAACATCTAACAACGCGTTTCTAGGACTCTAAACCAAGTTTCATGCAACATGAGTGCTTATAAGTATCTCAATGAGCTTTGTACAAGTTTGACGAACTTATGAAACATCTAACAACACGTTTCTAGGACTCTAAACCAAGTTTCATGCAACATGAGAGCTTATAAGTTCTTCAATGAGCTTTGTACAAGTTTGACGAACGTATGAAAATCTAACAACGCGTTTCTAGGACTCTAAACCAAGTTTCATGCAACATGAGTGCTTATAAGTATCTCAATGAGTTTTGTACAAGTGTCACGAACTTATGAAACATCTAACAATGTGTTTCTAGGACTCTAAACCAAGTTTCATGCAACATGAGATCTTATAAGTTCCTCAATGAGCTTTGTATAAGTTTTACGAACGTATGAAACATCTAACAACACATTGCTAGGATTCTAAACCAAGTTTCATGCAACATGAGTGCTTATAAGTTCCTCAATGAGCTTTTTACAAGTTTCACGAACTTATGAAACATCTAACAACGCGTTTCTAGGACTGTAAACCAAGTTTCATGAAACATGAATGATTATAAGTGTCTCAATGAGCTTTATACAAGTTTGACGAACTTATGAAACATCTAACAACGCGTTTCTAGAACTCTAAACCAAGTTTCATGCAACATGAGTGCTTATAAGTGTCTCAATGAGCTTTGTACAAGTTTCACGAACTTATGAAACCTCTAACAACGCGTTTCTTGGACTCTAAACCAAGTTTCATGCACAATGAGAGCTTATAAGTTCCTCAATGAGCTTTGTAAAAGTTTAAAGAACGTATGAAACATTTAACAACGTGTTTCTAGGATTCTAAACCAAGTTTCATGCAACATGAGTGCTTATAAGTTCCTCAATGAGCTTTTTACAAGTTTCACGAACTTATGAAACATGTAACAACGCGTTTCTAGGACTCTAAACCAAGTTTTATGCAACATGAATGATTATAAGTGTCTCAATGAGCTTTATACCAGTTTGAAGAACTTATGAAACATCTAACAACGTGTTTCTAGGACTCTAAACCAAGTTTCATGCAACATCAGTGCTTATAAGTATCTCAATGAGCTTTGTACAAGTTTGACGAACTTATGAAACATCTAACAACACGTTTCTAGGACTCTAAACCAAGTTTCATGCAACATGAGAGCTTATAAGTATCCTCAATGAACTTTGTACAAGTTTGACGAACGTATGAAACATCTAACAACGCGTTTCTAGGACTCTAAACCAAGTTTCATGCAACACGAGTGCTTATAAGTATCCTCAATGAGCTTTGTACAAGTTTCACAAACTTATAAAACATCAAACAACGCGTTTCTAGGACTCTAAACCAAGTTTCATGCAACAATGAGAGCTTATAAGTTCCTCAATGAGCTTTGTATAAGTTTTACGAACGTATGAAACATCTAACAACGCGTTTCTAGGATTCTAAACCACGTTTCATGCAACAATGAGAGCTTATAAGTTCCTCAATGAGCTTTGTAAAAGTTTAAAGAACGTATGAAACATCTAACAACGCGTTTCTAGGATTCTAAACCAAGTTTCATGCAACATGAGTGCTTATAAGTTTTTCAATGAGCTTTTTACAAGTTTCACGAACTTATGAAACATGTAACAACGCGTTTCTAAGACTCTAAACCAAGTTTCATGCAACATGAATGATTATAAGTGTCTCAATGAGCTTTATACCAGTTTGACGAACTTATGAAACATCTAACAACGTGTTTCTAGGACTCTAAACCAAGTTTCATGCAACATGAGTGCTTATAAGTATCCTCAATGAGCTTTGTACAAGTTTGACGAACTTATGAAACATCTAACAACACGTTTCTAGGACTCTAAACCAAGTTTCATGCAACATGAGAGCTTATAAGTATCCTCAATGAACTTTGTACAAGTTTGACGAACGTATGAAACATCTAACAACGCGTTTCTAGGACTCTAAACCAAGTTTCATGCAACACGAGTGCTTATAAGTATCCTCAATGAGCTTTGTACAAGTTTCACAAACTTATAAAACATCAAACAACGCGTTTCTAGGACTCTAAACCAAGTTTCATGCAACAATGAGAGCTTATAAGTTCCTCAATGAGCTTTGTATAAGTTTTACGAACGTATGAAACATCTAACAACGCGTTTCTAGGATTCTAAACCACGTTTCATGCAACAATGAGAGCTTATAAGTTCCTCAATGAGCTTTGTAAAAGTTTTCACGAACTTATGAAACATCTAACAACGCGTTTCTAGGACTATAAAACCAAGTTTCATGCAACATGAATGATTATAAGTGTCTCAATGAGCTTTATACAAGTTTGACGAACTTATGAAACATCTAACAACGCGTTTCTAGGACTCTAAACCAAGTTTCATGCAACATGAGTGCTTATAAGTGTCTCAATGAGCTTTGTACAAGTTTCACGAACTTATGAAACCTCTAACAACGCGTTTCTAGGACTCTAAACCAAGTTTCATACACAATGAGTGCTTATAAGTTACTCAATGAGCTTTGTAAAAGTTTGACGAACGTATGAAACATCTAACAACGTGTATCTAGGACTCTAAAGAAAGTTTCATGCAACATGAGTGCTTATAAGTTCCTCAATGAGCTTTGTACAAGTTTCACGAACTTATGAAACATCTAACAACGTGTTTCTAGGACTCTAAAACAAGTTTCATGCAACATGAGTGCTTCTAAGTTCCTCAATGAGCTTTGTACAAGTTTGACGAACGTATGAAACATCTAACAACGCGTTTCTAGGACTCTAAACCAAGTTTCATGCAACATGAGTGCTTATAAGTATCTCAATGAGCTTTGTACAAGTTTCACGAACTTATGAAACATCTAACAACGCGTTTCTAGGACCCTAAACCAAGTTTTATGCAACATGAATGATTATAAGTGTCTCAATGAGCTTTATACAAGTTTGACGAACTTATGAAACATCTAACAACGTGTTTCTAGGACTCTAAACCAAGTTTCATGCAACATGAGTGCTTATAAGTATCTCAATGAGCTTTGTACAAGTTTGACGAACTTATGAAACATCTAACAACACGTTTCTAGGACTCTAAACCAAGTTTCATGCAACATGAGAGCTTATAAGTTCCTCAATGAGCTTTGTACAAGTTTGACGAACGTATGAAAATCTAACAACGCGTTTCTAGGACTCTAAACCAAGTTTCATGCAACATGAGTGCTTATAAGTATCTCAATGAGCTTTGTACAAGTTTCACAAACTTATAAAACATCAAACAACGCGTTTCTAGGACTCTAAACCAAGTTTCATGCAACATGAGAGCTTATAAGTTCCTCAATGAGCTTTGTATAAGTTTTACGAACGTATGAAACATCTAACAACGCGTTTCTAGGATTCTAAACCACGTTTCATGCACAATGAGAGCTTATAAGTTCCTCAATGAGCTTTGTAAAAGTTTAAAGAACGTATGAAACATCTAACAACGCGTTTCTAGGATTCTAAACCAAGTTTCATGCAACATGAGTGCTTATAAGTTTTTCAATGAGCTTTTTACAAGTTTCACGAACTTATGAAACATGTAACAACGCGTTTCTAGGACTCTAAACCAAGTTTCATGCAACATGAATGATTATAAGTGTCTCAATGAGCTTTATACCAGTTTGACGAACTTATGAAACATCTAACAACGTGTTTCTAGGACTCTAAACCAAGTTTCATGCAACATGAGTGCTTATAAGTATCTCAATGAGCTTTGTACAAGTTTGACGAACTTATGAAACATCTAACAACACGTTTCTAGGACTCTAAACCAAGTTTCATGCAACATGAGAGCTTATAAGTTCCTCAATGAACTTTGTACAAGTTTGACGAACGTATGAAAATCTAACAACGCGTTTCTAGGACTCTAAACCAAGTTTCATGCAACACGAGTGCTTATAAGTATCTCAATGAGCTTTGTACAAGTTTCACAAACTTATAAAACATCAAACAACGCGTTTCTAGGACTCTAAACCAAGTTTCATGCAACATGAGAGCTTATAAGTTCCTCAATGAGCTTTGTATAAGTTTTACGAACGTATGAAACATCTAACAACGCGTTTCTAGGATTCTAAACCACGTTTCATGCACAATGAGAGCTTATAAGTTCCTCAATGAGCTTTGTAAAAGTTTAAAGAACGTATGAAACATCTAACAACGCGTTTCTAGGATTCTAAACCAAGTTTCATGCAACATGAGTGCTTATAAGTTCCTCAATGAGCTTTTTACAAGTTTCACGAACTTATGAAACATCTAACAACGCGTTTCTAGGACTATAAACCAAGTTTCATGCAACATGAATGATTATAAGTGTCTCAATGAGCTTTATACAAGTTTAACGAACTTATGAAACATCTAACAACGTGTTTCTAAGGTTCTAAACCAAGTTTCATGCAACATGAGTGCTTATAAGTGTCTCAATGAGCTTTGTAAAAGTTTCACGAACTTATGAAACCTCTAACAACGCGTTTCTAGGACTCTAAACCAAGTTTCATACACAATGAGTGCTTATAAGTTACTCAATGAGCTTTGTAAAAGTTTGACGAACGTATGAAACATCTAACAACGTGTATCTAGGACTCTAAAGAAAGTTTCATGCAACATGAGTGCTTATAAGTTCAACATGAGATCTTATAAGTTCCTCAATGAACTTTGTACATGTTTGACGAACGTATGAAAATCTAACAACGCGTTTCTAGGACTCTAAACCAAGTTTCATGCAACATGAGTGCTTATAAGTATGAGATCTTATAAGTTCAATGAGCTTTGTATAAGTTTTACGAACTTATGAAACATCCAACAACGCGTTTCTTGGACTCTAAACCAAGTTTCATGCAACATGAGAGCTTATAAGTTCCTCAATAAGCTTTGTATAAGTTTTATGAACGTATGAAACATCTAACAACGCGTTTCTATGATTCTAAACCAAGTTTCATGCAACATGAGTGCTTATAATTCCTCAATGAGCTTTTTACAAGTTTCACGAACTTATGAAACATCTAACAACGCGTTTCTAGGATTTGTAAACCAAGTTTCATGCAACATGAATGATTATAAGTGTCTCAATGAGCTTTATACAATTTTGACGAACTTATGAAACATCTAACAACGTGTTTCTAAGGTTCTAAACCAAGTTTCATGCAACATGAGTGCTTATAAGTGTCTCAATGAGCTTTGTAAAAGTTTCACGAACTTATGAAACCTCTAACAACGCGTTTCTAGGACTCTAAACCAAGTTTCATACACAATGAGTGCTTATAAGTTACTCAATGAGCTTTGTAAAAGTTTGACGAACGTATGAAACATCTAACAACGTGTATCTAGGACTCTAAAGAAAGTTTCATGCAACATGAGTGCTTATAAGTTCCTCAATGAGCTTTGTACAAGTTTCACGAACTTATGAAACATCTAACAACGTGTTTCTAGGACTCTAAAACAAGTTTCATGCAACATGAGTGCTTCTAAGTTCCTCAATGAGCTTTGTACAAGTTTGACGAACGTATGAAACATCTAACAACGCGTTTCTAGGACTCTAAACCAAGTTTCATGCAACATGAGTGCTTATAAGTATCTCAATGAGCTTTGTACAAGTTTCACGAACTTATGAAACATCTAACAACGCGTTTCTAGGACCCTAAACCAAGTTTTATGCAACATGAATGATTATAAGTGTCTCAATGAGCTTTATACAAGTTTGACGAACGTATGAAACATCTAACAACGTGTTTCTAGGACTCTAAACCAAGTTTCATGCAACATGAGTGCTTATACGTATCTCAATGAGCTTTGTACAAGTTTGACGAACTTATGAAACATCTAACAACACGTTTCTAGGACTCTAAACCAAGTTTCATGCAACATGAGAGCTTAAAAGTTCCTCAATGAGCTTTGTACAAGTTTGACGAACGTATGAAAATCTAACAACGCGTTTCTAGGACTCTAAACCAAGTTTCATGCAACATGAGTGCTTATAAGTATCTCAATGAGCTTTGTACAAGTTTCACAAACTTATAAAACATCAAACAACGCGTTTCTAGGACTCTAAACCAAGTTTCATGCAACATGAGAGCTTATAAGTTCCTCAATGAGCTTTGTATAAGTTTTACGAACGTATGAAACATCTAACAACGCGTTTCTAGAATTCTAAACCAAGTTTCATGCAACATGAGTGCTTATAAGTTCCTCAATGAGCTTTTTACAAGTTTCACGAAGTTATGAAACATCTAACAACGCGTTTCTAGGAATCTAAACCAAGTTTCATGCAACATGAGTTCTTATAAGTGTCTCAATGAGCTTTGTACAAGTTTCATGAACTTATGAAACCTCTAACAACGCGTTTCTAGGACTCTAAACAAAGTTTCATGCACAATGAGAGCTTATAAGTTCCTCAATGAGCTTTGTAAATGTTTGACGAACGTATGAAACATCTAACAACGTGTTTCTAGGACTCTAAACCAATTTTCATGCAACATGAGTGCTTATAAGTTCCTCAATGAGCTTTGTACAAGTTTAACGAACTTATGAAACATCTAACAACGCGTTTCTAGGACTCTAAAACAAGTTTCATGCAACATGAGTGCTTCTAAGTTCCTCAATGAGCTTTGTACAAGTTTGACGAACGTATGAAACATCTAACAACGCATTTCTAGGACTCTAAACCAAGTTTCATGCAACATGAGTGCTTATAAGTATCTCAATGAGCTTTGTACAAGTTTCACGAACTTATGAAACATCTAACAACGCGTTTCTAGGACCCTAAACCAAGTTTTATGCAACATGAATGATTATAAGTGTCTCAATGAGCTTTATACAAGTTTGACGAACTTATGAAACATCTAACAACGTGTTTCTAGGACTCTAAACCAAGTTTCATGCATAATGAGTACTTATAAGTATCTCAATGATCTTTGTACAAGTTTGACGAACTTATGAAACATCTAACAACACGTTTCTAGGACTCTAAACCAATTTTCATGCAACATGAGAGCTTATAAGTTCCTCAATGATGTTTGTACAAGTTTGACGAACGTATGAAAATCTAACAACGCGATTGTAGGACTCTAAACCATGTTTCATGCAACATGAGTGCTTATAAGTACCTCAATGGCTTTGTACAAGTTTCACGATCTTATGAAACATCTAACAACGTGTTTCTAGGACTCTAAACCAAGTTTCATACAACATGAGAGCTTATAAGTTACTCAATGAGCTTTGTATAAGTTTTACGAACGTATGAAACATCTAACAACGCGTTTCTAGGAATCTAAACCAAGTTTCATGCAACATGATTGCTTATAAGTATCTCAATGAGCTTTGTACAAGTTTTACGAACTTATGAAACATCTAACAACGCGTTTCTAGGACTCTAAACCAAGTTTCAAGCAACATGAGAGCTTATAAGTTCCTCAATGAGGTTTGTACAAGTTTTACGAACGTATGAAACATCTAACAATGCGTTTCTAGGATTCTAAACCAAGTTTCATGCAACATGAGTGCTTATAAGTTCCTCAATGAACTTTTTACAAGTTTCACGAACTTATGAAACATCTAACAACGCGTTTCTAGGACTGTAAACCAAGTTTCATGCAACATGAATGATTATAAGTGTCTCAATGAGCTTTATACAAGTTTGACGAACTTATGAAATATCTAACTACGCGTTTCTAGGACTCTAAACCAAGTTTCATGCAACATGAGTGCTTATAAGTGTATCAATGAGCTTTGGACAAGTTTCACGAACTTATGAAACCTCTAACAACCGTTTTTAGGACTCTAAACAAAGTTTCATGCACAATGAGAGCTTATAAGTTCCTCAATGAGCTTTGTAAAAGTTTGACGAACGTATGAAACATCTAACAACGTGTTTCTTGGACTCTAAACCAAGTTTCATGCAACATGAGTGCTTATAAGTTCCTCAATGAGCTTTGTACAAGTTTCACGAACTTCTGAACATCTAACAACGCGTTTCTAGGCCTCTAAACCAAGTTTCATGCAACATGAGAGCTTATAAGTTCCTCAATCAGCTTTGTACAAGTTTTACGAACGTATGAAACATCAAACAACGCGTTTCTAGGATTCTAAACCAAGTTTCATGCAACATGAGTGTTTATAAGTTCCTCAATGAGATTTGTACAAGTTTCACGAACTTATGAAACGTCTAACAACGCGTTTCTAGGACTCTAAACCAAGTTTCATGCAACATGAATGATTATAAGTGTCTCAATGAGCTTTATACAAGTTTGACGAACTTATGAAACATCTAACAACGCGTTTCTAGGACTCTAAACCAAGTTTCATGCAACATGAGTGCTTATAAGTATCTCAATGAGCTTTGTACAAGTTTGACGAACGTATGAAACATCTAACAACACGTTTCTAGGACTCTAATCCAAGTTTCATGCAACATGAGAGCTTATAAGTTCCTCAATGAGCTTTGTACAAGATTGACGAACGTATGAAACATCTAACAACGCGTTTCTAGGACTCTAAACCAAGTTTCATGCAACATGAGTGCTTATAAGTATCTCAATGAGCTTTGTATAAGTTTTACGAACGTATGAAACATCTAACAACGGGTTTCTAGGATTCTAAACCAAGTTTCATGCAACATGAGTGCTTATAAGTTCCTCAATGAGCTTTTTACAAGTTTCACGAACTTATGAAACATCTAACAACGCGTTTCTAGGACTCTAAACCAAGTTTCATGCAACATGAATGATTATAAGTGTCTCAATGAGCTTTATACAAGTTTGACGAACTTATGAAACATCTAACAACGTGTTTCTAGGACTCTAAACCAAGTTTCAGGCAACATGAGGGCTTAAAAGTATCTCAATGAGCTTTGTACAAGTTTGACGAACTTATGAAACATTTAACAACACGTTTCTAGGACTCTAAACCAAGTTTCATGCAACATGAGAGCTTATAAGTTCCTCAATGAGCTTTGTACAAGTTTGACGAACGTATGAAAATCTAACAAAGCGTTTCTAGGACTCTAAACCAAGTTTCATGCAACATGAGTGCTTAGAAATATCTCAATGAGCTTTGTACAAGTTTCACGAACTTATGAAACATCTAACAACGCGTTTCTAGGACTCTAAACCAAGTTTCATGCAACATGAGAGCTTATAAGTTCCTCAATGAGCATTGTATAAGTTTTACGAACGTATGAAACATCTAACAACGCGTTTTTAGGATTCTAAACCAAGTTGCATGCAACATGAGTGCTTATAAGTTCCTCTATGTGCTTTTTACAAGTTTCACGAACTTATGAAACATCTAACAACGCGTTTCTAGGACTGTAAACCAAGTTTCATGAAACATGAATGATTATAAGTGTCTCAATAAGCTTTATACAAGTTTGACGAACTTATGAAACATCTAACAACGCGTTTCTAGGACTCTAAACCAAGTTTCATACAACATGAGTGCTTATAAGTGTCTCAATGAGCTTTGTACAAGTTTCACGAACTTATGAAACCTCTAACAACGCGTTTCTAGGACTCTAAACCAAGTTTCATGCACAATGAGAGCTTATAATTTCCTCAATGAGCTTTATAAAAGTTTGACGAACGTATGAAACATCTAACAACGCGTTTCTAGGACTCTAAACCAAGTTTCATGCAACATGAGTGCTTATAAGTATCTCAATGAGCTTTGTATAAGTTTGACGAACTTATGAAACATCTAACAACACGTTTATAGGACTCTAAACCAAGTTTCATGCAACATGAGATCTTATAAGTTCCTCAATGAACTTTGTACATGTTTGACGAACGTATGAAAATCTAACAACGCGTTTCTAGGACTCTAAACCAAGTTTCATGCAACATGAGTGCTTATAAGTATCTCAATGAGCTTTGTATAAGTTTTACGAACTTATGAAACATCCAACAACGCGTTTCTTGGACTCTAAACCAAGTTTCATGCAACATGAGAGCTTATAAGTTCCTCAATAAGCTTTGTATAAGTTTTATGAACGTATGAAACATCTAACAACGCGTTTCTATGATTCTAAACCAAGTTTCATGCAACATGAGTGCTTATAATTCCTCAATGAGCTTTTTACAAGTTTCACGAACTTATGAAACATCTAACAAGGCGTTTCTAGGACTGTAAACCAAGTTTCATGCAACATGAATGATTATAAGTGTCTCAATGAGCTTTATACAATTTTGACGAACTTATGAAACATCTAACAACGTGTTTCTAAGGTTCTAAACCAAGTTTCATGCAACATGAGTGCTTATAAGTGTCTCAATGAGCTTTGTAAAAGTTTCACGAACTTATGAAACCTCTAACACCGCGTTTCTAGGACTCTAAACCAAGTTTCATGCACAATGAGAGCTTATAAGTTCCTCAATGAGCTTTGTAAAAGTTTGACGAACGTATGAAACATCTAACAACGTGTTTCTAGGACTCTAAACCAAGTTTCATGCAACATGAGTGCTCATAAGTTAAGTTCCTCAATGAGCTTTGTACAAGTTTCACGAACTTATGAAACATCTAACAACGCGTTTCTAGGACTCTAAAACAAGTTTCATGCAACATGAGTGCTTATAAGTTCCTCAATGAGTTTTGTAAAAGTTTGACGAACGTATGAAACATCTAACAACGTGTTTCTAGGACTCTAAACCAAGTTTCATGCAACATGAGTGCTTATAAGTTCCTGAATGAGCTTTGTACAAGTTTCACAAACTTATGAACATCTAACAACGCGTTTCTAGGATTCTAAACCAAGTTTCATGCAACATGAGTGCTTATAAGTTCCTCAATGAGCTTTGTACAAGGTTCACGAACTTATGAAACATCTTACAACGCGTTTCTAGGACTCTAAACCAAGTTTCATGCACAATGAGAGCTTATAAGTTCCTCAATGAGCTTTGTAAAAGTTTGACGAACGTATGAAACATCTAACAATGTGTTTCTAGGACTATAAACCAAGTTTCATGCAACATGAGTGCTTATAAGTTCCTCAATGAGCTTTGTACAAGTTTCACGAACTTATGAAACATCTAACAACGCGTTTCTAGGACTCTAAAACAAGTTTCATGCAACATGAGTGCTTCTAAGTTCCTCAATGAGCTTTGTAAAAGTTTGACGAACGTATGAAACATCTAACAACGCATTTCTAGGACTCTAAACCAAGTTTCATGCAACATGAGTGCTTATAAGTGTCTCAATGAGCTTTGTACAAGTTTCACGAACTTATGAAACCTCTAACAACGCGTTTCTAGGACTCCAAACCAAGTTTCATGCACTATGAGAGCTTATAAGTTCCTCAATGAGCTTTGTAAAAGTTTTACGAACGTATGAAACAACTAACAACGCGTTTCTAGGATTCTTAACCAAGTTTCATGCAACATGAGAGCTTATAAGTTCCTCAATGAGCTTTGTATAAGTTTTACGAACGTATGAAACATCTAACAACGCGTTTCTAGGATTCTAAACCAAGTTTCATGCAACATGAGTGCTTATAAGTTCCTCAATGAGCTTTGTACAAGTTTCACGAACTTCTGAACATCTAACAACGCGTTTCTAGGCCTCTAAACCAAGTTTCATGCAACATGAGAGCTTATAAGTTCCTCAATCAGCTTTGTACAAGTTTTACGAACGTATGAAACATCAAACAACGCGTTTCTAGGATTCTAAACCAAGTTTCATGCAACATGAGTGTTTATAAGTTCCTCAATGAGATTTGTACAAGTTTCACGAACTTATGAAACGTCTAACAACGCGTTTCTAGGACTCTAAACCAAGTTTCATGCAACATGAATGATTATAAGTGTCTCAATGAGCTTTATACAAGTTTGACGAACTTATGAAACATCTAACAACGCGTTTCTAGGACTCTAAACCAAGTTTCATGCAACATGAGTGCTTATAAGTATCTCAATGAGCTTTGTACAAGTTTGACGAACGTATGAAACATCTAACAACACGTTTCTAGGACTCTAATCCAAGTTTCATGCAACATGAGAGCTTATAAGTTCTTCAATGAGCTTTGTACAAGATTGACGAACGTATGAAACATCTAACAACGCGTTTCTAGGACTCTAAACCAAGTTTCATGCAACATGAGTGCTTATAAGTATCTCAATGAGCTTTGTATAAGTTTTACGAACGTATGAAACATCTAACAACGGGTTTCTAGGATTCTAAACCAAGTTTCATGCAACATGAGTGCTTATAAGTTCCTCAATGAGCTTTTTACAAGTTTCACGAACTTATGAAACATCTAACAACGCGTTTCTAGGACTCTAAACCAAGTTTCATGCAACATGAATGATTATAAGTGTCTCAATGAGCTTTATACAAGTTTGACGAACTTATGAAACATCTAACAACGTGTTTCTAGGACTCTAAACCAAGTTTCAGGCAACTTGAGGGCTTAAAAGTATCTCAATGAGCTTTGTACAAGTTTGACGAACTTATGAAACATTTAACAACACGTTTCTAGGACTCTAAACCAAGTTTCATGCAACATGAGAGCTTATAAGTTCCTCAATGAGCTTTGTACAAGTTTGACGAACGTATGAAAATCTAACAAAGCGTTTCTAGGACTCTAAACCAAGTTTCATGCAACATGAGTGCTTAGAAATATCTCAATGAGCTTTGTACAAGTTTCACGAACTTATGAAACATCTAACAACGCGTTTCTAGGACTCTAAACCAAGTTTCATGCAACATGAGAGCTTATAAGTTCCTCAATGAGCATTGTATAAGTTTTACGAACGTATGAAACATCTAACAACGCGTTTTTAGGATTCTAAACCAAGTTGCATGCAACATGAGTGCTTATAAGTTCCTCTATGTGCTTTTTACAAGTTTCACGAACTTATGAAACATCTAACAACGCGTTTCTAGGACGTAAACCAAGTTTCATGAAACATGAATGATTATAAGTGTCTCAATAAGCTTTATACAAGTTTGACGAACTTATGAAACATCTAACAACGCGTTTCTAGGACTCTAAACCAAGTTTCATACAACATGAGTGCTTATAAGTGTCTCAATGAGCTTTGTACAAGTTTCACGAACTTATGAAACCTCTAACAACGCGTTTCTAGGACTCTAAACCAAGTTTCATGCACAATGAGAGCTTATAATTTCCTCAATGAGCTTTATAAAAGTTTGACGAACGTATGAAACATCTAACAACGCGTTTCTAGGACTCTAAACCAAGTTTCATGCAACATGAGTGCTTATAAGTATCTCAATGAGCTTTGTATAAGTTTGACGAACTTATGAAACATCTAACAACACGTTTATAGGACTCTAAACCAAGTTTCATGCAACATGAGATCTTATAAGTTCCTCAATGAACTTTGTACATGTTTGACGAACGTATGAAAATCTAACAACGCGTTTCTAGGACTCTAAACCAAGTTTCATGCAACATGAGTGCTTATAAGTATCTCAATGAGCTTTGTATAAGTTTTACGAACTTATGAAACATCCAACAACGCGTTTCTTGGACTCTAAACCAAGTTTCATGCAACATGAGAGCTTATAAGTTCCTCAATAAGCTTTGTATAAGTTTTATGAACGTATGAAACATCTAACAACGCGTTTCTATGATTCTAAACCAAGTTTCATGCAACATGAGTGCTTATAATTCCTCAATGAGCTTTTTACAAGTTTCACGAACTTATGAAACATCTAACAACGCGTTTCTAGGACTGTAAACCAAGTTTCATGCAACATGAATGATTATAAGTGTCTCAATGAGCTTTATACAATTTTGACGAACTTATGAAACATCTAACAACGTGTTTCTAAGGTTCTAAACCAAGTTTCATGCAACATGAGTGCTTATAAGTGTCTCAATGAGCTTTGTAAAAGTTTCACGAACTTATGAAACCTCTAACAACGCGTTTCTAGGACTCTAAACCAAGTTTCATACACAATGAGTGCTTATAAGTTACTCAATGAGCTTTGTAAAAGTTTGACGAACGTATGAAACATCTAACAACGTGTTTCTAGGACTCTAAACCAAGTTTCATGCAACATGAGTGCTCATAAGTTAAGTTTCTCAATGAGCTTTGTACAAGTTTCACGAACTTATGAAACATCTAACAACGCGTTTCTAGGACTCTAAAACAAGTTTCATGCAACATGAGTGCTTATAAGTTCCTCAATGAGTTTTGTAAAAGTTTGACGAACGTATGAAACATCTAACAACGTGTTTCTAGGACTCTAAACCAAGTTTCATGCAACATGAGTGCTTATAAGTTCCTGAATGAGCTTTGTACAAGTTTCACAAACTTATGAACATCTAACAACGCGTTTCTAGGATTCTAAACCAAGTTTCATGCAACATGAGTGCTTATAAGTTCCTCAATGAGTTTTGTACAAGGTTCACGAACTTATGAAACATCTTACAACGCGTTTCTAGGACTCTAAACCAAGTTTCATGCACAATGAGAGCTTATAAGTTCCTCAATGAGCTTTGTAAAAGTTTGACGAACGTATGAAACATCTAACAATGTGTTTCTAGGACTATAAACCAAGTTTCATGCAACATGAGTGCTTATAAGTTCCTCAATGAGCTTTGTACAAGTTTCACGAACTTATGAAACATCTAACAACGCGTTTCTAGGACTCTAAAACAAGTTTCATGCAACATGAGTGCTTCTAAGTTCCTCAATGAGCTTTGTAAAAGTTTGACGAACGTATGAAACATCTAACAACGCATTTCTAGGACTCTAAACCAAGTTTCATGCAACATGAGTGCTTATAAGTGTCTCAATGAGCTTTGTACAAGTTTCACGAACTTATGAAACCTCTAACAACGCGTTTCTAGGACTCCAAACCAAGTTTCATGCACTATGAGAGCTTATAAGTTCCTCAATGAGCTTTGTAAAAGTTTTACGAACGTATGAAACATCTAACTACGCGTTTCTAGGATTCTTAACCAAGTTTCATGCAACATGAGAGCTTATAAGTTCCTCAATGAGCTTTGTATAAGTTTTACGAACGTATGAAACATCTAACAACGCGTTTCTAGGATTCTAAACCAAGTTGCATGCAACATGAGTGCTTATAAGTTCCTCAATGACCTTTTTACAAGTTTCACGAACTTATGAAACATCTAACAACGCGTTTCTAGGATTGTAAACCAACTTTCATGAAACATGAATGATTATAAGTGTCTCAATAAGCTTTATACAAGTTTGACGAACTTATGAAACATCGAACAACGTGTTTCTAGGATTCTAAACCAAGTTTCATGTAACATGAGTGCTTATAAGTTCCTCAATGAGCTTTTTACAAGTTTCACGAACTTATGAAACATCTAACAACGCGTTTCTAGGTCTGTAAACAAAGTTTCATGCAACATGAATGATTATAAGTGTCTCAATGAGCTTTATACAAGTTTGACGAACTTATGAAACATCTAACAACGCGTTTCTAGTTCTATAAACCAAGTTTCATGCAACATGAGTGCATATAAGTGTCTCAATGAGCTTTGTACAAGTTTCACGAACTTATGAAACGTCTAACAACGCATTTCTAGGACTCTAAACCGAGTTTCATGCAACATGAGTGCTTATAAGTTCCTCAATGAGCTTTGTACAAGTTTCGAGAACTTATGAAACATCTAACAACGCGTTTCTAGGACTCTAAAACAAGTTTCATGCAACATGAGTGCTTATAAGTTCCTCAATGAGCTTTGTACAAGTTTTGCGAACTTATGAAACATCTAACAACGCGTTTCTAGGACTCTAAACCGAGTTTCATGCAACATGAGTGCTTATAAGTTCCTCAATGAGCTTTGTACAAGTTTCGAGAACTTATGAAACATCTAACAACGCGTTTCTAGGACTCTAAAAAAGATTCATGCAACATGAGTGCTTATAAGTTCCTCAATGAGCTTTGTACAAGTTTTGCGAACTTATGAAACATCTAACAACGCGTTTCTAGGACTCTAAAACAAGTTTCATGCAACATGAGTGCTTCTAAGTTCCTCAATGAGCTTTGTACAAGTTTTGCAAACTTATGAAACATCTAACAACGCGTTTCTAGGACTCTAAAACAAGTTTCATGCAACATAAGTGCTTCTAAGTTCCTCAATGAGCTTTGTACAAGTTTGACGGACGTATGAAACATCTAACAACGCGTTTCTAGGACTCTAAACAGAGTTTCATGCAACATGAGTGCTTATATGTTCCTCAATGAGCTTTGTAAAAGTTTGACGAACGTATGAAACATCTAACAACGTGTTTCTAGGACTCTAAACCAAGTTTCATGCAACATGAGTGCTTATAAGTTCCTCAATGAGCTTTGTACAAGTTTCGCGAACTTATGAAACATCTAACAACGCGTTTCTAGGACTCTAAAACAAGTTTCATGCAACATGAGTGCTTCTAAGTTCCTCAATGAACTTTGTAAAAGTTTGACGAACGTATGAAACATCTAACAACGCGTTTCTAGGACTCTAAACCAAGTTTCATGCAACATGAGTTCTTATAAGTGTCTCAATGAGCTTTGTACAAGTTTCACGAACTTATGAAACCTCTAACAACGCGTTTCTAGGACTCCAAACCAAGTTTCATGCACTATGAGAGCTTATAAGTTCCTCAATGAGCTTTGTAAAAGTTTGACGAATGTATGAAACATCTAACGACGTGTTTCTAGGACTCTAAACCAAGTTTCATGCAACATGAGAGCTTATAAGTTCCTCAATGAGCTTTGTATAAGTTTTACGAACGTATGAAACATCTAACAACGCGTTTCTAGGATTCTAAACCAAGTTGCATGCAACATGAGTGCTTATAAGTTCCTCAATGAGCTTTGTACAAGTTTGACGAACTTATGAAACATCTAACAACGCGTTTCTAGGACTCTAAACCAAGTTTCATGCAACATGAGTGCTTATAAGTATCTCAATGAGCTTTGTACAAGTTTGACAAACTTATGAAAGATCTAACAACGCGTCTCTAGGACTCTAAACCAAGTTTCATGCAACATGAGAGCTTATAAGTTCCTCAATAAGCTTTGTATAAGTTTTACGAACGTATGAAACATCTAACAACGCGTTTCTAGGATTCTAAACCAAGTTTCGTGCAACATGAGTGCTTATAAGTTCCTCAATAAGCTTTTTACAAGTTTCACGAACTTATGAAACATTTGACAACGCGTTTCTAGGACTGTAAACAAAGTTTCATGCAACATGAATGATTATAAGTGTCTCAATGAGCTTTATACAAGTTTGACGAACTTATGAAACATCTAACAACGCGTTTCTAAGACTCTAAACCATGTTTCATGCAACATGAGTGCTTATAAGTGTCTCAATGAGCTTTTTACAAGTTTCACGAACTTATGAAACCTCTAACAACGCGTTTCTAGGACTCTAAAACAAGTTTCATGCAACATGAGTGCTTCTAAGTTCCTCAATGAGCTTTGTACAAGTTTGACGAACGTATGAAACATCTAACAACGCGTTTCTATGACTCTAAACCGAGTTTCATGCAACATGAGTGCTTATAAGTATCTCAATGAGCTTTGTACAAGTTTCACGAACTTATGAAACATCTAACAACGCGTTTCTAGGACCCTAAACCAAATTTCATGCAACATGAATGATAATAAGTGTCTCAATGAGCTTTATACAAGTTTGACGAACTTATGAAACATCTAACAACGTGTTTCTAGGACTCTAAACCAAGTTTCATGCAACATGAGTGCTTATAAGTATCTCAATGAGCTTTGTACAAGTTTGACGAACTTATGAAACATCTAACAACACGTTTCTAGGACTCTAAACCAAGTTTCATGCAACATGAGAGCTTATAAGTTCCTCAATGATGTTTGTACAACTTTGACGAACGTATGAAAAATCTAACAACGCGTTTCTAGGACCCTAAACCATGTTTCATGCAACATGAGTGCTTATAAGTATCTCAATGAGCTTTGTACAAGTTTCATGAACTTATGAAACATCTAACAACGTGTTTCTAGGACTCTAAACCAAGTTTCATGCAACATGAGAGCTTATAAGTTACTCAATGAGCTTTGTATAAGTTTTACGAACGTATGAAAAATCTAACAACGCGTTTCTAGGATTCTTAACCAAGTTTCATGCAACATGATTGCTTATAAGTTCCTCAATGAGCTTTTTACAAGTTTCACGAACTTATGAAACATCTAACAACGCGTTTCTAGGAATCTAAACCAAGTTTCATGCAATATGAGTGCGTATAAGTATCTCAATGAGCTTTGTACAAGTTTTACGAACTTATGAAACATCTAACAATGCGTTTCTAGGACTCTAAACCAAGTTTCATGCAACATGAGAGCTTATAAGTTCCTCAATGAGCTTTGTACAAGTTTTATGAACGTATGAAACATCTAACAACGCGTTTCTAGGATTCTAAACCAAGTTTCATGCAACATGAGTGCTTATAAGTTCCTCAATGAACTTTTTACAAGTTTCACGAACTTATGAAATATCTAACAACACGTTTGTAGGACTGTAAACCAAGTTTCATGCAACATGAATGATTATAAGTGTCTCAATGAGCTTTATACAAGTTTGACGAACTTATGAAACCTCTAACAACGCATTTCTAGGACTCTAAACCAAGTTTCATGCAACATGAGAGCTTATAAGTTCCTCAATAAGCTTTGTATAAGTTTTACGAACGTATGAAAAATCGAACAACGCGTTTCTAGGATTCTAAACCAAGTTTCATGCAACATGAGTGCTTATAAGTTCCTCAATGAGCTTTTTACAAGTTTCACGAACTTATGAAACATCTAACAACGCGTTTCTAGGACTGTAAACAAAGTTTCATGCAATATGAATGATTATAAGTGTCTCAATGAGCTTTATACAAGTTTGACGTACTTATGAAACATCTAACAACGCGTTTCTAGGACTCTAAACCAAGTTTCATGCAACATGAGTGCATATAAGTGTCTCAATGAGCTTTGTACAAGTTTCACGAACTTATGAAACCTCTAATAACGCGTTTCTAGGACTCTAAACCGAGTTTCATGCAACATGAGTGCTTATAAGTTCCTCAATGAGCTTTGTACAAGTTTCGAGAACTTATGAAACATCTAACAACGCGTTTCTAGGACTCTAAAACAAGTTTCATGCAACATGAGTGCTTATAAGTTCCTCAATGAGCTTTGTACAAGTTATGCGAACTTATGAAACATCTAACAACGCGTTTCTAGGACTCTAAACCGAGTTTCATGCAACATGAGTGCTTATAAGTTCCTCAATGAGCTTTGTACAAGTTTCGAGAACTTATGAAACATCTAACAACGCGTTTCTAGGACTCTAAAACAAGTTTCATGCAACATGAGTGCTTATAAGTTCCTCAATGAGCTTTGTACAAGTTTCGAGAACTTATGAAACATCTAACAACGCGTTTCTAGGACTCTAAAACAAGTTTCATGCAACATGAGTGCTTATAAGTTCCTCAATGAGTTTTGTACAAGTTTTGCGAACTTATGAAACATCTAACAACGCGTTTCTAGGACTCTAAACCGAGTTTCATGCAACATGAGTGCTTATAAGTTCCTCAATGAGCTTTGTACAAGTTTCGAGAACTTATGAAACATCTAACAACGCGTTTCTAGGACTCTAAAACAAGTTTCATGCAACATGATTGCTTATAAGTTCCTCAATGAGCTTTGTACAAGTTTTGCGAACTTATGAAACATCTAACAACGCGTTTCTAGGACTCTAAAACAAGTTTCATGCAACATGAGTGCTTCTAAGTTCCTCAATGAGCTTTGTACAAGTTTTGCGAACTTATGAAACATCTAACAACGCGTTTCTAGGACTCTAAAACAAGTTTCATGCAACATGAGTGCTTCTAAGTTCCTCAATGAGCTTTGTACAAGTTTGACGAACGTATGAAACATCTAACAACGCGTTTCTAGGACTCTAAACAGAGTTTCATGCAACATGAGTGCTTATAAGTTCCTCAATGAGCTTTGTAAAAGTTTGACGAACGTATGAAACATCTAACAACGTGTTTCTAGGACTCTAAACCAAGTTTCATGCAACATGAGTGCTTATAAGTTCCTCAATGAGCTTTGTACAAGTTTCGCGAACTTATGAAACTTCTAACAACGCGTTTCTAGGACTCTAAAACAAGTTTCATGCAACATGAGTGCTTCTAAGTTCCTCAATGAACTTTGTAAAAGTTTGACGAACGTATGAAACATCTAACAACGCGTTTCTAGGACTCTAAACCAAGTTTCATGCAACATGAGTGCTTATAAGTGTCTCAATGAGCTTTTTACAAGTTTCACGAACTTTTGAAACCTCTAACAACGCGTTTCTAGGACTCCAAACCAAGTTTCATGCACTATGAGAGCTTATAAGTTCCTCAATGAGCTTTGTAAAAGTTTGACGAACGTATGAAACATCTAACAACGTGTTTCTAGGACTCTAAACCAAGTTTCATGCAACATGAGAGCTTATAAGTTCCTCAATGAGCTTTGTATAAGTTTTACGAACGTATGAAACATCTAACAACGCGTTTCTAGGATTCTAAACCAAGTTGCATGCAACATGAGTGCTGATAAGTTCCTCAATGAGCTTTGTACAAGTTTGACGAACTTATGAAACATCTAACAACGCGTTTCTAGGACTCTAAACCAAGTTTCATGCAACATGAGTGCTTATAAGTATCTCAATGAGCTTTGTACAAGTTTGACAAACTTATGAAAGATCTAACAACGCGTTTCTAGGACTCTAAACCAAGTTTCATGCAACATGAGAGCTTATAAGTTCCTCAATAAGCTTTGTATAAGTTTTACGAACGTATGAAACATCTAACAACGCGTTTCTAGGATTCTAAACCAAGTTTCGTGCAACATGAGTGCTTATAAGTTCCTCAATAAGCTTTTTACAAGTTTCACGAACTTATGAAACATTTGACAACGCGTTTCTAGGACTGTAAACAAAGTTTCATGCAACATGAATGATTATAAGTGTCTCAATGAGCTTTATACAAGTTTGACGAACTTATGAAACATCTAACAACGCGTTTCTAAGACTCTAAACCAAGTTTCATGCAACATGAGTGCTTATAAGTGTCTCAATGAGCTTTTTACAAGTTTCACGAACTTATGAAACCTCTAACAACGCGTTTCTAGGACTCTAAAACAAGTTTCATGCAACATGAGTGCTTCTAAGTTCCTCAATGAGCTTTGTACAAGTTTGACGAACGTATGAAACATCTAACAACGCGTTTCTAGGACTCTAAACCGAGTTTCATGCAACATGAGTGCTTATAAGTATCTCAATGAGCTTTGTACAAGTTTCACGAACTTATGACACATCTAACAACGCGTTTCTAGGACCCTAAACCAAATTTCATGCAACATGAATGATAATAAGTGTCTCAATGAGCTTTATACAAGTTTGACGAACTTATGAAACATCTAACAACGTGTTTCTAGGACTCTAAACCAAGTTTCATGCAACATGAGTGCTTATAAGTATCTCAATGAGCTTTGTACAAGTTTGACGAACTTATGAAACATCTAACAACACGTTTCTAGGACTCTAAACCAAGTTTCATGCAACATGAGAGCTTATAAGTTCCTCAATGATGTTTGTACAACTTTGACGAACGTATGAAAAATCTAACAACGCGTTTCTAGGACCCTAAACCATGTTTCATGCAACATGAGTGCTTATAAGTATCTCAATGAGCTTTGTACAAGTTTCATGAACTTATGAAACATCTAACAACGTGTTTCTAGGACTCTAAACCAAGTTTCATGCAACATGAGAGCTTATAAGTTACTCAATGAGCTTTGTATAAGTTTTACGAACCTATGAAAAATCTAACAACGCGTTTCTAGGATTCTAAACCAAGTTTCATGCAACATGATTGCTTATAAGTTCCTCAATGAGCTTTTTACAAGTTTCACGAACTTATGAAACATCTAACAACGCGTTTCTAGGAATCTAAACCAAGTTTCATGCAATATGAGTGCGTATAAGTATCTCAATGAGCTTTGTACAAGTTTTACGAACTTATGAAACATCTAACAATGCGTTTCTAGGACTCTAAACCAAGTTTCATGCAACATGAGAGCTTATAAGTTCCTCAATGAGCTTTGTACAAGTTTTATGAACGTATGAAACATCTAACAACGCGTTTCTAGGATTCTAAACCAAGTTTCATGCAACATGAGTGCTTATAAGTTCCTCAATGAACTTTTTACAAGTTTCACGAACTTATGAAATATCTAACAACACGTTTGTAGGACTGTAAACCAAGTTTCATGCAACATGAATGATTATAAGTGTCTCAATGAGCTTTATACAAGTTTGACAAACTTATGAAACATCTAACTAAGCGTTTCTAGGACTCTAAACCAAGTTTCATGCAACACGAGTGCTTATAAGTGTCTCAATGAGCTTTGTACAAGTTTCACGAACTTATGAACATCTAACAACGCGTTTCTAGGATTCTAAACCAAGTTTCATGCAACATGAGTGCTTATAAGTTCCTCAATGAGCTTTGTACAAGTTTCACGAACTTATGAAACATCTAACAACGCGTTTCTAGGACTCTAAACCAAGTTTAATGCAACATGAGTGCTTATAAGTATCTCAATGAGCTTTGTACAAGTTTGACGAACTTATGAAACATCTAACAACACGTTTATAGGACTCTAAACCAAGTTTCATGCAACATGAGAGCTTATAAGTTCCTCAATGAGCTTTGTACATGTTTGACGAACGTATGAAAATCTAACAACGCGTTTCTAGGACTCTAAACCAAGTTTCATGCAACATGAGTGATTATAAGTATCTCAATGGGATTTGTACAAGTTTCACGAACTTATGAAACCTCCAACAACGCGTTTCTTGGACTCTAAACCAAATTTCATGCAACATGAGAGCTTATAAGTTCCTCAATAAGCTTTGTATATGTTTTACGAACGTATGAAACATCTAACAACGCGTTTCTAGGACTGTAAACCAAGTTTCATGCAACATGAATGATTATAAGTGTCTCAATGACCTTTATACAACTTTGACGAACTTATGAAACATCTAACAACGTGTTTCTAGGGTTCTAAACCAAGTTTCATGCAACATGAGTGCTTATAAGTGTCTCAATGAGCTTTGTACAAGTTTCACGAACTTATGAAACCTCTAACAGCGCGTTTCTAGGACTCTAAACCAAGTTTCATGCACAATGAGAGCTTATAAGTTCCTCAATGAGCTTTGTAAAAGTTTGAAGAACGTATGAAACATCTAACAACGTGTTTCTAGGACTCTAAACCAAGTTTCATGCAACATGAGTGCTTATAAGTTCCTCAATGAGCTTTGTACAAGTTTCACAAACTTATGAACATCTAACAACGCGTTTCTAGGATTCTAAACCAAGTTTCATGCAACATGAGTGCTTATAAGTTCCTCAATGAGCTTTGTACAAGTTTCACGAACTTATGAAACATCTAACAACGCGTTTCTAGGACTCTAAACCAAGTTTCATGCACAATGAGAGCTTATAAGTTCCTCAATGAGCTTTGTAAAAGTTTGACGAACGTATGAAACATCTAACAACGTGTTTCTAGGACTCTAAACCAAGTTTCATGCAACATGAGTGCTTATAAGTTCCTCAATGAGCTTTGTACAAGTTTCACAAACTTATGAAACATCTAACAACGCGTTTCTAGGACTCTAAAACAAGTTTCATGCAACATGAGTGCTTCTAAGTTCCTCAATGAGCTTTGTAAAAGTTTGACGAACGTATGAAACATCTAACAACGCGTTTCTAGGACACTAAACCAAGTTTCATGCAACATGAGTGTTTATAAGTGTCTCAATGAGCTTTGTACAAGTTTCACGAACTTATGAAACATCTAACAACGTGTTTCTAAGACTCTAAACCAAGTTTCATGCACTATGAGAGCTTATAAGTTCCTCAATGAGCTTTGTAAAAGTTTGACAAACGTATGAAACATCTAACAACGTGTTTCTAGGACTCTAAACCAAGTTTCATGCAACATGAGTGATTATAAGTTCCTCAATGAGTTTTGTACAAGTTTCACAACCTTATGAACATCTAACAACGCGTTTCTAGGATTCTAAACAGAGTTTCATGCAACATGAGTGCTTATAAGTTCCTCACTGAGCATTGTACAAGTTTCACGAACTTATGAAACATCTAACAACGCGTTTCTAGGACCCTTAACCAAGTTTCATGCAACATGAGTACTTATAAGTATCTCAATGAGCTTTGTACAAGTTTGACGAACTTATGAAACATCTAAAAACACGTTTCTAGGACTCTAAACCAAGTTTCATGCAACATGAGAGCTTATAAATTCCTCAATGAGCTTTGTACAAGTTTGACGAACGTATGAAAATCTAACAACGCGTTTCTAGGACCCTAAACCAAGTTTCATGCAACATGAGTGCTTATCAGTATCTCAATGAGCTTTGTACAAGTTTCACGAACTTATGAAACATCTAACAACGCGTTTCTAGGACTCTAAACCAAGTTTCATGCGACATGAGAGCTTATAAGTTCCTCAATGAGCTTTGTATAAGTTTTACGAACGTATGAAACATCTAACAACGCGTTTCTAGGACTCTAAACCAAGTTTCATGCAACATGAGTGCTTATAAGTTCCTCAATGAGCTTCTTACAAGTTTCACGAACTTATGAAACATCTAACAACGCGTTTCTAGGACTGTAAACCAAGTTTCATGCAACATGAATGAATATAAGTGTCTCAATGAGCTTTATACAAGTTTAACGAACTTATGAAACATCTAACAACGCGTTTCTAGGGTTCTAAACCAAGTTTCATGCAACATGGGTGCTTATAAATTCCTCAATGAGCTTTGTACAAGTTTCACGAACTTATGAAACGTCTAACAACGCGTTTCTAGGACTCTAAAACAAGTTTCATGCAACATGAATGATTATAAGTGTCTCAATGAGCTTTATACGAGTTTGACGAACTTATGAAACATCTAACAACGCGTTTCTAGGACTCTAAACCAAGTTTCATGCAACATAATTGCTTATAAGTATCTCAATGAGCTTTGTACAAGTTTGACGAACTTATGAAACATCTAACAACTCGTTTCTAGGACTCTAAACCAAGTTTCATGCAACATGAGAGCTTATAAGTTCCTCAATGAGCTTTGTACAAGTTTTACGAACGTATGAAACATCTAACAACGCGTTTCTAGGATTCTAAACCAAGTTTCATGCAACATGAGTGCTTATAAGTTCCTCAATGAAATTTGTATAAGTTTCACGAACTTATGAAACGTCTAACAACGCGTTTCTAGGACTCTAAACCAAGTTTCATGCAACATGAGTGCTTATAAGTATCTCAATGAGCTTTGTACAAGTTTCACGAACTTATGAAACATCTAACAACGCGTTTCTAGGACTCTAAACCAAGTTTCATGCAACATGAGTGCTTATAAGTATCTCAATGAGCTTTGTACAAGTTTGACGAACTTATGAAACATCTAACAACACGTTTCTAGGACTCTAAACCAAGTTTCATGCAACATGAGTGCTTATAAGTTCCTCAATGAGCTTTGTACAAGATTCACGAACTTATGAAACATCTAACAACGCGTTTCTAGGAGTGTAAACCAAGTTTCATGCAAAATGAATGATTATAAGTGTCTCAATGAGCTTTGTACAAGTTTGACGAAGTTATGAAACATCTAAAAACGTATTTCTAGGACTATAAACCAAGTTTCATACAACATGAGAGCTTATAAGTGTCTCAATGAGCTTTGTACAAGTTTCACGAACTTATGAAACCTCTAACAACGCGTTTCTAGGACTCTAAACCAAGTTTCATGCACAATTAGAGCTTATAAATTCCTCAATGAGCTTTGTAAAAGTTTGACGAACGTATGAAACATATAACAACGTGTTTCTAGGACTCTAAACCAAGTTTCATGCAACATGAGTGCTTATAAGTTCCTCGATGAGCTTTGTACAAGTTTCACGAACTTATGAACATCTAACAACGCGTTTCTAGGCCTCTAAAGCAAGTTTCATGCAACATGAAAGTTTATAAGTTCCTCAATGAGCTTTGTACATGTTTTACGAATGTATGAAACATCTAACAACGCGTTTCTAGGATTCTAAACAAAGTTTCATGCAACATGAGTGATTATAAGTTCCTCAATGAGATTTGTATAAGTTTCACGAACTTATGAAACGTCTAACAACGCGTTTCTAGGACTCTAAACCAAGTTTCATGCAACATTAGTGCTTATAAGTATCTCAATGAGCTTTGTACAAGTTTCACGAACTTATGAAACATCTAACAACGCGTTTCTAGGACTCTAAACCAAGTTTCATGCAACATGAGTGCTTATAAGAATCTCAATGAGCTTTGTACAAGTTTGACGAACTTATGAAACATCTAACAACACGTTTCTAGGACTCTAAACCAAGTTTCATGCAACATGAGTGCTTATAAGTTCCTCAATGAGCTTTGTACAAGATTCACGAACTTATGAAACATCTAACAACGTGTTTCTAGAAATGTAAACCAAGTTTCATGCAATATGAATGATTATAATTGTCTCAATGAGCTTTGTGCAAGTTTGACGAACTTATGAAACATCTAACAACGTGTTTCTAGGACTATAAACCAAGTTTCATGCAACATGAGAGCTTATAATTGTCTCAATGAGCTTTGTACAAGTTTCACGAACTTATGAAACCTTTAACAACGCGTTTCTAGGACTCTAAACCAAGTTTCATGCACAATTAGAGCTTATAAGTTCCTCAATGAGCTTTGTAAAAGTTTGACGAACGTATGAAACATCTAACAACGCGTTTCTATGACTCTAAACCAAGTTTCATGCAACATGAGTGCTTATAAGTTCCTCAATGAGCTTTGTACAAGTTTCACGAATTTATGAACATCTAACAACGCGTTTCTAGGACTCTAAACCAAGTTTCATGCAACATGAATGATTATAAGTGTCTCAATGAGCTTTATACAAGTTTGACAAACTTATGAAACATCCAACAACGCGTTTCTAGGACTCTAAACCAAGTTTCATGCAACATGGGTGCTTATAAGTGCCTCAATGAGCTTTGTACAAGTTTCACGAACTTATGAAACGTCTAACAACGCGTTTCTAGGACTCTAAACCAAGTTTCATGCAACATGAGTGCTTATAAGTATCTCAATGAGCTTTGTACAAGTTTCACGAACTTATGAAACATCTAACAACGCGTTTCTAGGACTCTAAACCAAGTTTCATGCAACATGAGTGCTTATAAGTATCTCAATGAGCTTTGTACAAGTTTGACGAACTTATGAAACATCTAACAACACGTTTCTAGGACTCTAAACCAAGTTTCATGCAACATGAGTGCTTATAAGTTCCTCAATGAGCTTTGTACAAGATTCACGAACTTATGAAACATCTAACAACGCGTTTCTAGGACTGTAAACCAAGTTTCATGCAACATGAATGATTATAAGTGTCTCAATGAGCTTTGTACAAGTTTGACGAAGTTATGAAACATCTAAAAACGTGTTTCTAGGACTATAAACCAAGTTTCATACAACATGAGAGCTTATAAGTGTCTCAATGAGCTTTGTACAAGTTTCACGAACTTATGAAACCTCTAACAACGCGTTTCTAGGACTCTAAACCAAGTTTCACGCACAATTAGAGCTTATAAATTCCTCAATGAGCTTTGTAAAAGTTTGACGAACGTATGAAACATATAACAACGTGTTTCTAGGACTCTAAACCAAGTTTCATGCAACATGAGTGCTTATAAGTTCCTCAATGAGCTTTGTACAAGTTTCACGAACTTATGAACATCTAACAACGCGTTTCTAGGCCTCTAAAGCAAGTTTCATGCAACATGAAAGTTTATAAGTTCCTCAATGAGCTTTATACATGTTTTACGAATGTATGAAACATCTAACAACGCGTTTCTAGGATTCTAAACAAAGTTTCATGCAACATGAGTGATTATAAGTTCCTCAATGAGATTTGTATAAGTTCCACGAACTTATGAAACGTCTAACAACGCGTTTCTAGGACTCTAAACCAAGTTTCATGCAACATGAGTGCTTATAAGTATCTCAATGAGCTTTGTACAAGTTTCACGAACTTATGAAACATCTAACAACGCGTTTCTAGGACTCTAAACCAAGTTTCATGCAACATGAGTGCTTATAAGAATCTCAATGAGCTTTGTACAAGTTTGACGAACTTATGAAACATCTAACAACACGTTTCTAGGACTCTAAACCAAGTTTCATTTAACATGAGTGCTTATAAGTTCCTCAATGAGCTTTGTACAAGATTCACGAACTTATGAAACATCTAACAACGCGTTTCTAGAACTGTAAACCAAGTTTCATGCAACATGAATGATTATAATTGTCTCAATGAGCTTTGTGCAAGTTTGACGAACTTATGAAACATCTAACAACGTTTTTCTAGGACTATAAACCAAGTTTCATGCAAGATGAGAGCTTATAATTGTCTCAATGAGCTTTGTACAAGTTTCACGAATTTATGAAACCTTTAACAACGCGTTTCTAGGACTCTAAACCAAGTTTCATGCACAATTAGAGCTTATAAGTTCCTCAATGAGCTTTGTAAAAGTTTGACGAACGTATGAAACATCTAACAACGCGTTTCTATGACTCTAAACCAAGTTTCATGCAACAAGAGTGCTTATAAGTTCCTCAATGAGCTTTGTACAAGTTTCACGAACTTATGAACATCTAACAACGCGTTTCTAGGACTCTAAACCAAGTTTCATGCAACATGAATGATTATAAGTGTCTCAATGAGCTTTATACAAGTTTGACAAACTTATGAAACATCCAACAACGCTTTTCTAGGACTCTAAACCAAGTTTCATGCAACATGGGTGCTTATAAGTGCCTCAATGAGCTTTGTACAAGTTTCACGAACTTATGAAACCTCTAACAACGCGTTTCAAGGACTCTAAACCAAGTTTCATTCAACATGAGTGTTTATAAGTTCCTCAATGAGCTTTGTACAAGATTCACGAACTTATGAAACATCTAACAACGCGTTTCTAGGACTGTAAACCAAGTTTCATGCAACATGAATGATTATAAGTGTCTCAATGAGCTTTGTACAAGTTTGACGAACTTATGAAACATCTAACAACACGTTTCTAGGACTATAAACCAAGTTTCATGCAACATGAGAGCTTATAAGTGTCTCAATGAGCTTTGTACAAGTTTCACGAACTTATGAAACCTCTAACAACGCGTTTCTAGGACTCTAAACCAAGTTTCATGCACAATGAGAGCTTATAAGTTCCTCAATGAGCTTTGTAAAAGTTTGACGAACGTATGAAACATCTAACAACGTGTTTCTAGGACTTTAAACCAAGTTTCATGCAACATGAGTGCTTATAAGTTCCTCAATGAGCTTTGTACAAGTTTAACGAACTTATGAACATCTAACAACGCGTTTCTAGGACTGTAAACCAAGTTTCATGCAACATGACAGCTTATAAGTTCCTCAATGAGCTTTGTACAAGTTTTACGAACGTACGAAACATCTAACAACGCGTTTATAGGATTCTAAACCAAGTTTCATGCAACATGAGTGCTTATAAGTTCCTCAATGAGCTTTGTACAAGTTTGACGAACTTATGAAACATCTAACAACGCGTTTCTAGGACTTTCAACCAAGTTTCATGAAACATGAGTGCTTATAAGTTTCTCAATGAGATTTGTAAAAGTTTGAAGAACGTATCAAACATCTAATAACGCGTTTCTAGGACTCTAAACCAAGTTTCATGCAACATGAGTGCTTATAAGTTCCTCAATGAGCTTTGTACAAGTTTCACGAACTTATGAAACATCTAACAACGCGTTTCTAGGACTCTAAAACAACTTTCATGGAACATGAGTGCTTCTAAGTTCCTCAATGAGCTTTGTACAAGTTTGACAAACGTATGAAACATCTAACAATGCGTTTCTAGGACTCTAAACCAAGTTTCATGCAACATGAGTGCTTATAAATTTCTCAATGAGCTTTGTACAAGTTTCACGAACTTATGAAACATCAAACAACGCGTTTCTAGGACTCTAAACCAAGTTTCATGCAACATGAGTGCTTATAAGTTCCTCAATGAGCTTTGTACAAGTTTGTTGAACGTATGAAACATCTAACAACGCGTTTCTAGGACTCTAAACCAAGTTTCATGCAACATGAGTGCTTATAAGTATCTCAATGAGCTTTGTACAGGTTTCACGAACTTATAAAACATCTAACAACGCGTTTCTAGGACTCAAAACCAAGTTTCATGCAACTTGAACGCTTATAAGTTCCTCAATGAGCTTTGTACAAGTTTGACGAAAGTATGAAATATCTAACAACGCGTTTCTAGCACTCTAAACCAAGTTTCATGCGACATGAGTTCTTATAAGTTCCTCAATGAGCTTTGTACAAGTTTGTCGAACGTATGAAACATCTAACAACGCGTTTCTAGGACTCTAAACCAAGTTTCATGCAACATGAATGGTTATAAGTATCTCAATGAGCTTTTTACAGGTTTCACGAACTTATAAAACATCTAACAACGCGTTTCTAGGACTCTAAACCAAATTTCATGCAACTTGAACGCTTATAAGTTCCTCAATGAGCTTTGTACAAGTTTGACGAACGTATGAAATATCTAACAACGCGTTTCTAGCACTCTAACCCAAGTTTCATGCGACATGAGTGCTTATAAGTTCCTCAATGAGCTTTGTACAAGTTTGTCGAACGTATGAAACATCTAACAAAGCGTTTTTAGGACTCTAAACCAAGTTTCATGCAACATGAGTGCTTATAAGTATCTCAATGAGCTTTGTACAAGTTTCACGAACTTATAAAACATCTAACAACGCGTTTGTAGGACTCTAAACCAAGTTTCATGCAGCTTGAACGCTTATAAGTTCCTCAATGAGTTTTGTACAAGTTTGACGAACGTATGAAATATCTAACAACGCGTTTCTAGCACTCTAAACCAAGTTTCATGCGACATGAGCGCTTATAAGTTCCTCAATGAGCTTTGTACAATTTTGACGAACGTATGAAACATCTAACAACGCATTCTAGGACTCTAAACCAAGTTTCATGCAACATGAGTGCTTATAAGTATCTCAATGAGCTTTGTACAAGTTTCACGAACTAATAAAACATCTAACAACGCGTTTCTAGGACTCTAAACCAAGTTTCATGCAACATGAGCGCTTATAAGTTCCTCAATGAGCTTTGTACAAGTTTGACGAACGTATGAAATATCTAACAACGCGTTTCTAGCACTCTTAACCAAGTTTCATGCGACATGAGCGCTTATAAGTTCCTCAATGAGCTTTGTACAAGTTTGACGAACGTATGAAATATCTAACAACGCGTTTCTAGCACTCTAAACCAAGTTTCATGCGACATGAGCGCTTATAAGTTCCTCAATGAGCTTTGTACAAGTTTGACGAACGTATGAAACATTTAACAACACGTTTCTAGGACTCTAAACCAAGTTTCATGCAACATGAGCGCTTATAAGTATTGAAACTAATGTCTAACTTCACTAAGGCATTGGTACTTATGGTTACTTGAAGTACAAGCCAAGCCGAGTGTAACCGAGCCCTAAATATAAGGAAGATAAAAGAAGGGAGTCAAGTTTACCCGGGTAAAATCTGTCTAAGGGTAAACCGAGAGAAGGAAGAAAATTACCGAGCAACGTGTACCGCAGTACGGAGAATCATCGGTCTCCAGCTGCGCTACCGGACAAAACTATCGGGTTCCCACGTGCCGGTACGCGGCTCCAACGGTTATGTTGACCAAAACCGTGTGGCACCTTCTTTTACTTTACCTTTTCTTCCTTATCTATTAACGGTAACATTGTTGCTTTATATTGGCTTGTAAAAACATTATTGTAACTTAACTTTCTGAAATCAATAATCAATGGAAGTTTTTTACACTTTTCTCTCTTTTTCTCTCAAGAACACCGAATCATATTTCATCTAAACACTCCTAAACACGTTCAAATTCTAACATGGTATCCGAGCAATCTTGCTCTTGAAACCATTCTCTACTTCCGCTACTCTAAATCTCTTACAAATCTTCTTCAAATCTTTGTGTTCTTCATGTTCTTGGCCGGAAAAGTTTCTGTTTTTCATAAACTCTATATTTTTCCTCTAGATCTAAAGTTTTCTTCGGTAAAGCGACAAGCTTTCTTCAAATTTGAACAAAGCCTTGCCCTTTCCTTTGTTTCTGAAGAAACCCCTTTCTAAAACTCCAAACTTTATTCAAGATCCAAGCTTTCTCGTGATATAGCCTAGATCTATCATAAAGTTGCCTTCTTTATCCATTTCCTTACCAAATCCTTCACAAAGTTTCATCTTTTCTAATGGAAGACAAAGAAGGAAGCAAGAAGGTGATTTGCCCGGTGGTCCTAAAGGGGATTAACTATCTCCTTTGGGCTAGGACGGTCAAAATTGCTCTTTGTGGCCGCGGTTTATGGAGCCACATCATCCAAACTCAAGATGCCACCGAGAAGACTCTTGAAGAGAGCGACGTGACATCCACGAAAGGTATTTGGTTCCAAGAGGACCAAAAGGTACTAAGTTTCATTCAAGGATCTTTAGATCCACCTATTCTTGAAGCCTATTCCTATTGTGAAACCGCCAAATCTCTGTGCGATACTCTCCAAGTAGTCTATGGGAACATCTTAAATCTTAGCCGAGTGTTTGAAGTCAAGAAGGCAATTAGCACTCTCACTCAAGAAGATACCGAATTTACCAAACATTTTGGCAAATTCAGAGTCTTATGGGCAGAGTTTGAGATTTTGAGACCAAGCACCGTTGATCCAAAGATCCTCATGGAAAGGAGAGAACAAGACAAGGTCTTTGTCTTGTTATTGTCTCTAAATGGTGGCTACAAAGATCTCATCAAACATCTACTCCGCTCGGATACTCTCCCAAATCTTGAGGAAGTATGTGCACAACCTCAAAAAGAGCAAGGATCTATATAGCTCTTTGGTGGGAAGAAAGAACTAGTATCCGCCAACAAAGTCACCTTCAAGTCGACTACAAAGACATATGAAGATCGTAAATCTCTCATGTGTGATCATTGCAAGAATAAGGGACATTCCAAGGAGAGATGCTGGATACTTAACCCCCACCTCAAACCGGCAAAATTCAAGGATGCAAAGGCGCACTTCTCCAACGATGATTCTGCAAGTGGAGCTAGCTCTAGTACCACAAGTTTAAGCAGCAAGGAGAAGGAGGAGGATGCCACGGTTATTTTCCCATACCATGATGAATACGTGAGGAAATCTGACCTGGATGCACTCATCAAAGCCCTTAAGGGCTCCGGTATTGAATCTCTTTACTCCCTTAGTGCTAAAATGATTGAAAAACCTATTATCATTAATTCAGGAGCTTCACATCACATGATTAGTAATGAAAACCTGATTAGCAATATAAAACCAGCTCTTGGAAATGTGATCATTGCAAATGGTAGTAGAATTCCGGCTAAAGGGTTATGAAATCTTAGGTTGTTCAATAGAGAATCTCAAGTCTTGTATATGCCAAATTTTACTTCTAATCTCATTTTTGTAAAACAGATTGCTTGTGATCTTAATTGCAATGTCATTTTTAGTCCTAATGAAGTGATTTTTCAGGATATTGAAAGTAAAGAGATTATTGGGAAAGGTGTTACAAGAGGAGATCTATATATACTTGACAAGGAAGTGTCAAGTTCTCACCATCACTCTGTTTTTAGTTCTGTTTTAGCTGAGGCAAATAATGTGCTTTGGCACTATAGACTAGGACATCCTCATGTTAAAGCTTTAAAAACTCTTTTGCCAAATGTTTTCTTTGATCATGCTACTTGTGAACCTTGCATTTTAGGCAAGCATCACAAATCTGTTTTCTCAAACTCTAAAACCCTTTATGAAAACTGTTTTGATCTTGTTCATTCGGATGTTTGGTCGTCCCCTTGCAAGTTTAGAGAAAACCAAGCTTATTTTGTCACCTTTATAGATGAGAAATCAAAATATACTTGGTTAACTCTATTACCATCTAAAGATAGGGAGCTAGATGCGTTTAAAACTTTTCAAAACTACATCACTAGCCAATACAATGCAAGGATTAAATGTTTCAGATCAGATAATGGTGGGGAATATACAAGTAATGCATTCAAAGAACACATAACAAAACATGGAATACTACATCAAAGAAGTTGTCCATATACTCCTCAACAAAATGGCGTGGCAGAGAGGAAGAATAGACACTTGATGGAAGTAACAAGAGCCATGATGTTCCACATGAATGTACCCAAGAAGTTTTGGGCTGATGCTGTTTCAATAGCTTGTTACCTCATAAACAGAACTCCAACACAATTTTTGGAGAATCAATCTCCATATCACGTTGTTAGATGTTCATAAGTTCGTGAAACTTGTACAAAGCTCATTGAGGAACTTATAAGCACTCATATTGCATGAAACTTGGTTTAAAGTCCTAGAAACACGTTGTTAGATGTTTCATACGTTCTTCAAACTTTTACAAAGCTCATTGAAGAACTTATAAGCACTCATGTTGCATGAAACTTGGTTTAGAGTCCTAGAAATGCGTTGTTAGAGGTTTCATAAGTTCGTGAAACTTGTACAAAGCTAATTGAGATACTTATAAGCGCTCATGTTGCATGAAACCTCGTTTAGAGTCCTAGAAACGCGTTGTTAGATGTTTCATACGTTCGTCAAACTTGTACAAAGCTCATTGAGGAACTTATAAGCGCTCATGTTGCATGAAACTTGGTTTAGAGTCCTAGAAACGCGTTGTTAGATGTTTCATAAATTCGTGAAAGTTGTACAAAGTTCATTGAGGAATTTATAAGCACCCATGTTGCATGAAACTTGGTTTAGAATCCTAGAAACGCGTTGTTAGATGTTTAATACGTTCGTAAAACTTGTACAAAGCTCATTGAGGAACTTATCATCGCCTCCGGACATTTTTTTTTATAAAAGAGTTTTTTTTTGTAAGTGAGAGAGATAGAGAGATATAAAATTGATGGTGTGATTTATGGTGAAAGATGAAGAGGTATTTATAGGATTTTTAAAAAATTTCCAAACTTTTTACCAAGGAAATTAACTACTAATTTACAACGATTCATAATTCTACAAGGAATTAACAACGATTTTACAACGATTTAACGACTAAAATGAAAGTTGTAAATAATTAGGTGCAACAGTAAATACACGTTTTCAACTACCAGATTAAATGTCTTTAAATCGTTGTTAAAAAGTCCCAAAATCAGAAGTTGTAAATTCGTGGTAAATTAGCAACGATATAGCGACGAAATATTCTTATAAACCAAAACGTCGGTAAATCTTTGTAAATTTACCACGATTTTACAACGATTTGGTGCTTAATCGGAAAATTGTGGTAAAATCGTAGTAAATTTACGACGATTTTAATCGTTGTAACGTTTACGACGATTTTACGACGATTACAAAAATCGTAGTAAAATCGTCGTAATATCGTCGTAAGTTTACGACGATTCAAATCGTTGTAAGTTTTTCGTGGTAATTTGCGCAGATTCTTGTAGTGTCTAGGATTCTAAACCAAGTTTCATGCAACATGAGCGTTTATAAGTTCCTCAATGAGCTTTGTACAAGTTTGACGAATTTATGAAACATCTAACAACGCGTTTCTAGGACTCTAAACCAAGTTTCATGCAACATGAGAGCTTATAAGTTCCTCAATGAGCTTTTTACAAGTTTGACGAACGTATGAAACAACTAACAACGCATTTCTAGGACTTTAAACCAAGTTTCATGCAACATGAGTGCTTATAAGTATCTCAATGAGCTTTGTACAAGTTAAACGAACTTATGAAACATCTAACAACGCGTTTCTAGGACTCTAAACCAAGTTTCATGCAACATGAGCGCTTATAAGTTCCTCAATGAGCTTTGTACAAGTTTGACGAACGTACTAAACATCTAACAACGCGTTTCTAGCACTCTAAACCAAGTTTCGTGCAACATGAGCGCTTATAAGTTCCTCAATGAGCTTTGTACAAGTTGGACGAACGTATGAAACATCTAACAACGCGTTTCTAGGACTCTAAACCAACTTTCATGCAACAAGAGTGCTTATAAGTTCCTCAATGAGCTTTGTACAAGTTTGTCGAACGTATGAAACATCTAACAACGCGTTTCTAGGACTCTAATCCAAGTTTCATGCAACATGAGGGCTTATAAGTATCTCAATGAGCTTTGTACAAGTTTCACGAACTTATAAAACGTCTAACAATGCGTTTCTAGGACTCTAAACCAAGGTTCATGCACAGTGAGAGCTTATAAGTTCCTCAATGAGCTTTGTAAATGTTTGACGAACGTATGAAACATCTAACAAACGTGTTTCTAGGACTCTAAAGCAAGTTTCATGCAACATGAGTGCTTATATGTTCCTCAATGAGCTTTGTACAAGTTTCACGAACTTATAAACATCTAACAACGCGTTACTAGGACTCTAAACCAAATTTCATGCAACATGAGAGCTTATAAGTTCCTCAATGAGCTTTGTACAAGTTTTACGAACGTATGAAACATTTAACAACGCGTTTCTAGGACTCTAAACTAAGTTTCATGCAACATGAATGATTATAAGTATCTCAATGAGCTTTGTACAAGTTTGAATAACTTATGAAACATCTAACAATGCGTTTCTAGGACTCTAAACCAAGTTTCATGCAACATGAGTGCTTATAAGTTCCTCAATGAGCTTTGTACAAGTTTTGCGAACTTATGAAACATCTAACAACGCGTTTCTAGGACTCTAAACCGAGTTTCATGCAACATGAGTGCTTATAAGTTCCTCAATGAGCTTTGTACAAGTTTCGAGAACTTATGAAACATCTAACAACGCGTTTCTAGGACTCTAAAACAAGTTTCATGCAACATGATTGCTTATAAGTTCCTCAATGAGCTTTGTAAAAGTTTGACGAACGTATGAAACATCTAACAACGTGTTTCTAGGACGTTAAACCAAGTTTCATGCAACATGAGTGTTTATATGTTCCTCAATGAGCTTTGTACAAGTTTCCCGAACTTATTAACATCTAACAATGCGTTTCTAGGACTCTAAACCAAGTTTCATGCAACATGAGAGCTTATAAGTTCCTCAATGAGCTTTGTACAAGTTTTACGAACATATGAAACATCTAACAACGCGTTTCTAGGATTCTAAACCAAGTTTTATGCAACATGAGTGCTTATAAGTTCCTCAATGGGCTTTGTACAAGTTTGAAGAACTTATGAAACATCTAACAACGCGTTTCTAGGACTCTAAACCAAGTTTCATGCAACATGAGTGCTTATAAGTTCTTCAATGAGCTTTGAACAAGTTTGTCGAACGTATAAAACATCTAACAACGCGTTTCTAGGACTCTAAACCAAGTTTCATGCAACATGAGTGCTTATAGGTATCTCAATGAGCTTTGTACAAGTTTCACGAACTTATAAACATTTATCAACGCGTTTCTAGGACTCTAAATCAAGTTTCATGCAACTTGAGCGCTTATAAGTTCCTCAATGAGCTTTGTACAAGTTTGACGAACGTATGAAACATCTAACAACGCGTTTCTAGGACTCTAAAACAAGTTTCATGCAACATGAGTGCTTATAAGTATCTCACTGAGCTTTGTACAAGTTTCACAAACTTATAAAACATCTAACAACGCGTTTCTAGGACTCTAAACCAAGTTTCAAGCAACATGAGCGCATATAAGTTCCTCGATGAGCTTTGTACAAGTTTGACGAACGTATGAAACATCTAACAACGCGTTTCTAGGATTCTAAACCAAGTTTCATGCAACATGAGTGCTTATAAATTCCTCAATGAGCTTTGTTCAATTTTCACGAACTTATGAAACATCTAACAACGCGTTTCTAGGACTCTAAACCAAGTTTCATGCAACATGAATGATTATAAGTGTCTCAATGAGCTTTATACAAGTTTGAAGAACTTATGAAACATCTAACAACGCGTTTCTAGGACTCTAAACCAAGTTTCATGCAACTTGAGTGCTTATAAGTATCTCAATGAGCTTTGTACAAGTTTGACGAACTTATGAAACATCTAACAACGCGTTTCTAGGAATCTAAACCAAGTTTCATGCAACATGAGAGCTTATAAGTTCCTCAATGAGCTTTGTACAAGTTTGACGAACGTATGAAACATCTAACAACGCGATTCTAGGACTTTAAACCAAGTTTCATGCAACATGAGTGCTTATAAGTACCTCAATGAGCTTTGTACAAGTTTCACGAACTTATGAAACATCTAACAACGCGTTTCTAGAACTCTAAACCAAGTTTCATGCAACATGAGCGCTTATAAGTTCCTCAATGAGCTTTGTACAAGTTTGACGAACGTATGAAACATCTAACAACGCGTTTCTAGCACTCTAAACCAAGATTCATACAACATGAGCGCATATAAGTTCCTCAATGAGCTTTGTACAAGTTTGACGAACGTATGAAACATCTAACAACGCGTTTCTAGGACTCTAAACGAGGTTTCATGCAACATGAGTGCTTATAAGTTCCTCAATGAACTTTATACAAGTTTCACGAACTTATGAAACATCTAACAACGCATTTCTAGGACTCTAAACCAAGTTTCATGCAACATGAGTGATTATAAGTGTCTCAATGAGCTTTTTACAAGTTTCACGAACTTATGAAACATCTAACAACGCATTTCTAGGACTCTAAACCAAGTTTCATGCACAATGAGAGCTTATAAGTTCCTCAATGAGCTTTGTAAAAGTTTGACGAACGTATGAAACATCTAAAAACGTGTTTCTAGGACGCTAAACCAAGTTTCATGCAACATGAGTGCTTATATGTTCCTCAATGAGCTTTGTACAAGTTTCATGAACTTATTAACATCTAACAACGCGTTTCTAGGACTCTAAACCAAGTTTCATGCAACATGAGAGCTTATAAGTTCCTCAATGAGCTTTGTACAAGTTTTACGAACGTATGAAACATCTAACAACGCGTTTCTAGGATTCTAAACCAAGTTTCATGCAACATGAGTGCTTATAATTTCCTCAATGAGCTTTGTACAAGTTTGAAGAACTTATGAAACATCTAACAACGCGTTTCTAGGACTCTAAACCAAGTTTCATGCAACATGAGTGCTTATAAGTTCCTCAACGAGCTTTGAACAAGTTTGTCGAACGTATGAAACTTCTAACAACGCGTTTCTAGGACTCTAAACCAAGTTTCATGCAACATGAGTGCTTATAAGTATCTCAATGAGCTTTGTACAAGTTTCACGAACTTATAAACATCTATCAACGCGTTTCTAGGACTCTAAATCAAGTTTCATGCAACTTGAGCGCTTATTAGTTCCTCAATGAGCTTTGTACAAGTTTGACGAACGTATGAAACATCTAACAACGCGTTTCTAGGACTCTAAACCAAGTTTAATGCAACATGAGCGCCTATAAGTTCGTCAATGAGCTTTGTACAAGTTTGACGAACGTATGAAACATCTAACAACGCGTTTCTAGGACTCTAAACGAGGTTTCATGCAACATGAGTGCTTATAAGTTCCTCAATGAGCATTATACAAGTTTCACGAACTTATGAAACATCTAACAACGCGTTTCTAGGATTCTAAACCAAGTTTCATGCAACATGAGTGCTTATAAGTTCCTCAATGAGCTTTGTACAAGTTTGAAGAACTTATGAAACATCTAACAACGCGTT
Organism: Cochlearia excelsa; assembly: GCA_963556525.1. NCBI lineage: Eukaryota > Viridiplantae > Streptophyta > Magnoliopsida > Brassicales > Brassicaceae > Cochlearia > Cochlearia excelsa. The sequence continues at coordinate 1,269,356 of CAUVZT010000010.1, read as the reverse complement.
TCTAGGACTCTAAACCAACTTTCATGCAACATGAGTGCTTATAAGTTCCTCAACGAGCTTTGAACAAGTTTGTCGAACGTATGAAACATCTAACAACGCGTTTCTAGGACTCTAAACCAAGTTTCATGCAACATGAGTGCTTATAAGTATCTCAATGAGCTTTATACAAGTTTCACGAACTTATGAAACATCTAACAACGCGTTTCTAGGACTCTAAACCAAGTTTCATGCAGCATGAGTGATTATAAGTGTCTCAATGAGCTTTGTACAAGTTTCACGAACTTATGCAACCTCCAACAACGCGTTTCTAGGACTCTAAACCACGTTTCATGCAAAATGAGAGCTTATAAGTTCCTCAATGAGCTTTGTAAAAGTTTGACGAACGTATGAAACATCTAACAAAGTGTTTCTAGGACTCTAAACCAAGTTTCATGCAACATGAGTGCTTATAAGTTCCTCAATGAGCTTTGTACAAGTTTCACGAACTTATGAAACATCTAACAACGCGTTTCTAGGACTCTAAACGAGGTTTCATGCAACATGAGTGCTTATAAGTTCCTCAATGAGCTTTATACAAGTTTCACGAACTTATGAAACATCTAACAACGCATTTCTAGGACTCTAAACCAAGTTTCATGCAACATGAGTGATTATAAGTGTCTCAATGAGCTTTTTACAAGTTTCACGAACTTATAAAACCTCTAACAACGCATTTCTAGGACTCTAAACCAAGTTTCATGCACAATGAGAGCTTATAAGTTCCTCAATGAGCTTTGTAAAAGTTTGACGAACGTATGAAACATCTAACAACGTGTTTCTAGAAGTCTAAACCAAGTTTCATGCAACATGAGTGCTTATAAGTTCCTCAATGAGCTTTGTACAAGTTTCACGAACTTATGAACATCTAACAACGTGTTTCTAGGACTCTAAATCAAGATTCATGCAACATGAGTGCTTATAAGTTCCGCAATGAGCTTTTTACAAGTTTCACGAACTTATGAAACATGTAACAACGCGTTTCTAGGACTCTAAACCAAGTTTCATGCAACATGAATGATTATAAGTGTCTCAATGAGCTTTATACAAGTTTGACGAACTTATGAAACATCTAACAACGCGTTTCTAGCACTCTAAACCAAGTTTCATGCAACATGAGCGCTTATAAGTTCCTCAATGAGCTTTGTACAAGTTTGACGAACGTATGAAACATCTAACAACGCGTTTCTAGGACTCTAAATGATACACCCTTGGTTAGGATCTCGACTCTATGGCAAAGGCAAGCTCACTTCTATGGTGGATTGATGGAGGACGTGAAGGTGGAGATGGCGATGGTACAGAAACCAGCGGATATGGAGGTGGAAGAGGTGCGAGATGGAGGGGAACTTCTCAAGCTATCGATGGGGTGATTGCTTGATGTTTGGAGAAGCTTTTGGAAGAGGATCTCTCTTGTAAAAGCCTCGGATTCAACTCTCTTGAATCGGTTGGGTATGTTCTTTCGCAGAACGGAGATGAGTCTAAACAAAGAGGTTTTTCGTTAATGCTTGACTAAAGAAACAAGGAGAAGGAGGCGCCGTATATAAAGAGTAGCACAGCCGCATGCTCTTTAGGTTTAGGCGACCTCATGTCCAAATAAGGAAATAAGTAAAACAACGCGGTGTTTTAAAACAACACGCGGAAACAACAAAGCGTGTAACATAAAACGACGAGTAGGGAATATAGTGCCTCGTCTCTTGCACTCTTCAAAGTAATGTTGCTAAGTAACCGACGTGGTGATCTTCTTAGCCTCGTTAAAACCCAGTGGGAAAGAGTACTAAGTCGATCACCGAGTCACTTAGCCGCATTACCTTGGTCTTTGCTCTAGGCCATGATGTGTACGTTGAAGAAGCTCCTAGCTGCTCCTCCAAGTTTTCCCTCCATGATCATCGCTTGAGCTTCCTTAGCTAGTTCCTTGGCCTTTGATCGCGTGATTGCTCCTTTCGGTTCTTCGGTATCGATGTCGACGCGGTCGATGTCGATGTTGTCGATGTCGACGTGGTCGATGTCGATGTTGTCGATGTCGACGTGGTCGATGTCGATGTTGTCGATGTCGACGTGGTCGATGTCGATGTCCGTTTCCGGTTCCGGCTTTAAGATCATATCATCCCTCCCTCTTGAAAAGGATTTGTCCTCAAATCCGAATCGCAAAATAAGGGGACAAGTCAGAAACGTTGAAGGAATCCGATATAGAGTACTTACCTTGGAGGTCGATTTTGTAGGCATTGTCATTGATCCGCTTGGTGACTTTGAATGGTCCGTCGACTCGCGGCATCAGCTTGGACTTCCTTTCAGCTGGAAACCTCTCCTTCCTCAAGTGGATCCACACCAAGTCGCCTTCTTCAAATAGCAACTTCTTGCGGCCTCGGTTTGCATGCGTGCGGTATTGCTCCGTCTTCTTCTCTATGTTTTCCTTCGCCTTCTCGTGCATCTTCTTAACCTGTTCAGCCTTCTTTCTCCCATCAAAACTAGACACTTCACTCAAAGGTATTGCAATTAGATCAAGTGGAGACATAGGATTAAACCCGTAAACTAATTCAAAAGGAGAGAAAAGGGTAGTAGAGTGCTTAGCGTGATTGTAAGCAAACTCAACATGGGGTAGACAATCCTCCCAAGACTTGAGATTGCTTCTTACCGTGGTCCCGAGAAGAGTGGATAAGGACCTATTGACTACCTCGGTTTGACCGTCGGTCTGTGGGTGGCAAGTGGTGGAGAATGATAGCTTGGTTCCTAGTTTGGCCCACAAGGTGCGCCAAAAGTGACTAAGGAACTTGGTGTCACGGTCGAAACAATAACTCGCGGCATCCCGTGCAACTCGACCACTTCCCCGAAAAACAAGTTAGCTACACTTACCGCATCATCGGTCTTGTGGCAGGCTATGAAGTGGGCCATCTTGCTAAATCTGTCCACGACAACAAATATAGAATCTCTACCATTCCTGGTTCGAGGTAAGCCAATCACAAAATCCATAGAAATATCTGTCCACGGATGAGAAGGTATAGGTAAAGGAGTATACAAACCGTGGGGTTGAACCTTACTCTTTGCCTGTTTGCATGTGATGCACCTTAGACATACCCTCTCAACGTCCCTTCTCATCTGCGGCCAGTAGAAGTAGGCTTGGAGGCTAGCAAGTGTCTTGGCCTGACCAAAGTGTCCAGCTAGGCCTCCTCCATGGGCTTCTCGAACCAATAACTCTCTTATTGAACCGCGGGTATACATAGCCTATTGTTGAAGAACAAATAGCCATCCCGTCTAAAGAAACTCTCAAAGGCAAACTTAGTACACTTAGCATAAGGTTCACTAAACTCGGAATCAGCCTCATACAATGTCTTAATCAATTCAAATCCGATAAGGCTAGAAGTCAATTCAGAGATTAGGGTGTACCTCCTGGACAATGCGTCGGCTACGACATTGTCCTTACCTTTCTTATACTTGATCACATAGGGAAAGGTCTCGATGAACTCTATCCGGCGACCATGTCTCTTGTTCGGCTTCGTTGGCCTTTGAGATGCTTCGGGGACTCATGATCGTTGTGGATAACAAATTCCTTTGGCCAAAGGTAGTGTTGCCAAGTCCGCAAGGCTCTCACCAACGCGTAAAGCTCCTTGTCGTACGTAGGATAGTTCGGCGTGGCTCCCCCTAGTTTCTCACCGAAGTATGCTATCGGCTTCCTATCCCGCATCAAGACACCCCCGATACCTACACCTGAAGCATCACATTCAATCTCGAAAGTCTTAAGGAAATCAGGTAGCATAAGTAAAGGAGAATTGATAAGCTTCTCTTTAAGGCTTTCGAAAGCCTTGTCTTGTGCTTCTCCCCACTGGAATCCTACATCCTTCTTGATCACTTCCGTCAATGGTGCAGCAATGGTGCTGAAGTCCACGACAAAGCGCCTATAGAATCTGCAAGACCATGAAAGCTCCCGACTTCTCCAATGGTCGTCGGCTTCGGCCAATCTCGATAGCCTTGATCTTCTCTTCATCGACCCGTACGCCCTCTCGCACTCACAACAAAGCCTAAGAAAACAACCCGATTAGTACAAAAGGTGCATTTATCAATGTTAGCAAACAGGTTTTCCCTCCTTAGAACTTCAAGAACAGCTCGGACATGGTCGATGTGCTCGGCTAAACTCCGGCTGAAGATCGGATGTCATCAAAGTACACCACCACGAACACACCTATAAAAGATCTCAAGACATGGTTCATTAGTCTCATAAAAGTACTAGGTGCATTAGTAAGACCAAAAGGCATAACAAGCCACTCGTAGAGGCCTTGTTTAGTCTTGAAAGCTGTCTTCCACTCGTCACCCTCCTTCATCCTAATCTGATGGTAACCACTCTTAAGATCAATCTTAGAGAAAATGTTAGAACCACACAATTCATCAAGCATATCATCAAGTCTAGGAATAGGGTGGCGATACTTCACCGTGATGTTGTTGATGGCTCGGCAATCAACACACATCCTCCATGAACCGTCTTTCTTGGGCACAAGAAGAACAGGTACGGCACACGGGCTCATGCTCTCGCGGATATGTCCCTTGCTCATCAGCTCCTCAACCTCGCTTCGAAGCTCCTTAGTCTCTACCGGATTGGTCCTATAGGCTGGTCGGTTTGGAAGTGCTGAACCGGGTACTAGATCAATCTGGTGCTCAATGCCTCGAATAGGTGGGAGTCCGGGGGTATTTCCTGAGGGAAAACATCACTAAAATCCTGCAATAGCTTAGACATATCACTAGGAAGATCCTGTGTGGGGTTAGTGCTAATAAGGCTCTCCTTATACACAAACAATAAGATAGAAGAATCGAAGTTAAGAGTTGAGAAACTTCTCTTTTGGTCATGTAGAGGCTGGCGGATGGAGATGGCGCCTTCTCTTTCTCTTCTTTGAGCTTGAGATGGAGTTGATCTTGATAAACTTCACTTGGTGTGAGAGGAGCAAGAATAATCTTTCGGCCGTTGAACTCAAAGGAGTGCTTGTTGGTGTAGCCATCGTGCATAACCCTCCGGTCGATTGCCAAGGTCTACCAAGAAGCACATGACTTGATCCCATTGGTATCACATCACATAGAACCTCATCCTCATACTTACCAATGGCGAAAGTAAACCGGACCTGATGTGTCACCGTGAGAGCTCCACTCTCATTAAGCCATTGTAGCTTATATGGTCGGGGGTGCGAGATAGTCTCTAGGCGCAACTTCTTCACCATGAGCTCACTAGCAGCATTGGTGCAACTACCACCATCGATAATCAAGCTGCATACCTTGCCTTTGACGAGGCATCGAGTGTGGAAGAGATGGTCTCGTTGCACAAGCTCCTCGGGTTGGTTCTGAACACTCAAAGCCCTCCGAGCTACTAACATGTCTCCAACAGCGGCTGTCTCTTCTTCCTCCTCTTCGTCGGCTCTCGAATCGGACTCTTGAGGTACCACGTCGCCATTATCAAGTAACATGAATACCTTCTTGTTGGGGCAGTCTCTCGCATAATGACCCATACCTTGACATCTAAAGCACCTGGTATTGCTAGAGGAGGTGTTGCCTCGGCTCTTAGGATCATACTTAGCATCTTCCTTAACCGCCGTCGTTGGCTTGGTGTCTTTGGTGAAGGGTGGCCGGGCGGGTGTGAAGTCCTTGGGCTTGTTTGGTGTGGAGAAGCTAGGCTTGGCATATCGTCTCTTGTTCTGACTTTCCACTAGCTCAGCTTTGTGTACAAGCTCCTCAAGATTCTCATAAGTTTGAAGTTCTACTTTATCCTGGATGTCTCGACTAAGTCCACCGACAAACCGAGCCATCATTACCTCGTTGTCCTCTTCTAGGCCAGCCCTAATCAAGAGTGTTTCCATCTCCTGGAAATAGTCACGTACTGAGCTTGATCCCTGGGTAAGCTTCCGGAGTTTGTTGAGAACCTCTCGGTGATAGTGGCTAGGGACAAACCGCTTCCTCATGTGTGCGATGAGCTGAGGCCAAGTGTGGATAGGAGGCTCATTGTGGCGGTCCCTAGTAGTGCATAGCTGATCCCACCAAAGCAAAGCGTAGTCACTAAATTCTGAAATGGCTATCTTCACCTTGTTGGATGCATAGGTGTCATGGCATAGGAAGCTAGACTCCATTTTTCGTTCCCAATCCAAATAGGCTTCCGGGTCGTTCTTGCCTTGGAAGGAAGGGAACTTAGCTTTGATATGCCTCAGTTGTTGCCTTTCATAATCCCCCGGGTCATCCCTACCGCGTCTCTCGGGTCTATAGTACTCGTCTTCGGCAACCTCATCGAAACGGTGTCGGGCGTTGGTTCCGGATTGGCGGGGAGGATCAGCATATCCTTGGTGCCTAGGAGCATACTGCGCGTGCTCCTCGGGCCCTCTGTACACTCGTCGCCTGGGTAACGGGTCTTCTTCATCCGCATCAAGGTGGAGGAAATCTCGGACCGTTTGGCTCTTTTCGGCACCGGTGGGAAAATATTGCGGACGGCTCGAAGTCGTGACGTACCGACAACTCCCTTCCCTTTAGCAATTCGGATAGCTTCGAAGGAGTAGGGGTAGGTTCCTTGTCGGATTCGGACAACTCAACCGCGGTCTCCTTGGCTTGTTGTTCACGTTCCAAAGTCAAGTGTTGGGAGATTTGCTGGGGAAGAAGTTGTTGAAGAGTGGCGGCAATCTGATCCGCGATGAGCTTCGTAGATCATCCGAGAGTTCCGTGGGGAGTGCCATGTACACGAGACACAAACAAGAACTCGCGAGTAAGTAGTTCTTAGGAAAGGTTTAAGCAAAAAGGAAACTCGGCGAGAAAAGGAAATTCGAGCAAAGACGAGAAAAAGGAAATCGCCTTAGGGTTCTTCCCTCTTAGCTCGCGGCCGCCAAGCAATCGACAAAAATTCACAACGATTTTTTTTTTCAACAAGTTTGGCGATGAATAACACAAACAACAGATCAAACAAGATTCAAATCATTACAAACAAGCAATCTCAACAATCCTAAACAAGTTCGATCAATTCTAAGCAAGCGTAAGCATCAGGCAATCGATAAGCATGTAACGACGTTTCTAGCAACTTAGCAAGCGACTAGCACAGATTTTGAATCGAAGAGGTTAAAGGATAGAAAGACTCAGCCTTTGGTACAGAGTTTGGCTCGATACCACGTGATACACCCTTGGTTAGGATCTCGACTCTATGGCAAAGGCAAGCTCACTTCTATGGTGGATTGATGGAGGACGTGAAGGTGGAGATGGCGATGGTACGAAACCAGCGGATATGGAGGTGGAAGAGGTGCGAGATGGAGGGGAACTTCTCAAGCTATCGATGGGGTGATTGCTTGATGTTTGGAGAAGCTTTTGGAAGAGGATCTCTCTTGTAAAAGCCTCGGATTCAACTCTCTTGAATCGGTTGGGTATGTTCTTTCGCGAACGGAGATGAGTCTAAACAAAGAGGTTTTTCGTTAATGCTTGACTAAAGAAACAAGGAGAAGGAGGCGCCGTATATAAAGAGTAGCACAGCCGCATGCTCTTTAGGTTTAGGCGACCTCATGTCCAAATAAGGAAATAAGTAAAACAACGCGGTGTTTTAAAACAACACGCGGAAACAACAAAGCGTGTAACATAAAACGACGAGTAGGGAATATAGTGCCTCGTCTCTTGCACTCTTCAAAGTAATGTTGCTAAGTAACCGACGTGGTGATCTTCTTAGCCTCGTTAAAACCCAGTGGGAAAGAGTACTAAGTCGATCACCGAGTCACTTAGCCGCATTACCTTGGTCTTTGCTCTAGGCCATGATGTGTACGTTGAAGAAGCTCCTAGCTGCTCCTCCAAGTTTTCCCTCCATGATCATCGCTTGAGCTTCCTTAGCTAGTTCCTTGGCCTTTGATCGCGTGATTGCTCCTTTCGGTTCTTCGGTATCGATGTCGACGCGGTCGATGTCGATGTTGTCGATGTCGACGTGGTCGATGTCGATGTTGTCGATGTCGACGTGGTCGATGTCGATGTTGTCGATGTCGACGTGGTCGATGTCGATGTCCGTTTCCGGTTCCGGCTTTAAGATCATATCACTAAACCAAGTTTCATGCAACATGAGGGCTTATAAGTTCCTCAATGAGCTTTGTACAAGTTTTACGAACGTATGAAACATCTAACAACGCGTTTCTAGGATTCTAAACCAAGTTTCATGCAACATGAGTGCTTATAAGTTCCTCTATGAGCTTTGTACAAGTTTGAAGAACTTATGAAACATCTAACAACGCGTTTCTAGGACTCTAAACCAACTTTCATGAAACATGAGTGCTTATAAGTTCCTCAACGAGCTTTGAACAAGTTTGTCGAACGTATGAAACATCTAACAACGCGTTTCTAGGACTCTAAACCAAGTTTCATGCAACATGAGTGCTTATAAGTATCTCAATGAGCTTTGTACAAGTTTCACGAACTTATAAACATCTATCAACGCGTTTCTAGGACTCTAAATCAAGTTTCATGCAACTTGAGCGCTTATAAGTTCCTCAATGAGCTTTGTACAAGTTTGACGAACGTATGAAACATCTAACAACGCGTTTCTAGGACTCTAAACTAAGTTTCATGCAACATGAGTGCTTATATGTTCCTCAATGAGCTTTGTACAAGTTTCACAAACTTATTAACATCTAACAACGCGTTTCTAGGACTCTAAACCCAGTTTCATGCAACATGAGAGCTTATAAGTTCCTCAATGAGCTTTGTACAAGTTTTACGAACGTATGAAACATCTAACAACGCGTTTCTAGGATTCTAAACCAAGTTTCATGCAACATGAGTGCTTATAAGTTCCTCAATGAGCTTTGTACAAGTTTGAAGAACTTATGAAACATCTAACAACGCGTTTCTAGGACTCTAAACCAACTTTCATGCAACATGAGTGCTTATAAGTTCCTCAACGAGCTTTGAACAAGTTTGTCGAACGTATGAAACATCTAACAACGCGTTTCTAGGACTCTAAACCAAGTTTCATGCAACATGAGTGCTTATAAGTATCTCAATGAGCTTTGTACAAGTTTCACGAACTTATAAACATCTATCAACGCGTTTCTAGGACTCTAAATCAAGTTTCATGCAACTTGAGCGCTTATAAGTTCCTCAATGAGCTTTGTACAAGTTTGACGAACGTATGAAACATCTAACAACGCGTTTCTAGGACTCTAAACCAAGTTTAATGCAACCTGAGCGCCTATAATTTCGTCAATGAGCTTTGTACAAGTTTGACGAACGTATGAAACATCTAACAACGCGTTTCTAGGACTCTAAACGAGGTTTCATGCAACATGAGTGCTTATAAGTTCCTCAATGAGCATTATACAAGTTTCACGAACTTATGAAACATCTAACAACGCGTTTCTAGGACTCTAAACCAAGTTTCATGCAACATGAGTTATTATAAGTGTCTCAATGAGCTTTTTACAAGTTTCACGAACTTATGAAACCTCTAACAACGCATTTCTAGGACTCTAAACCAAGTTTCATGCACAATGAGAGCTTATAAGTTCCTCAATGAGCTTTGTAAAAGTTTGACGAACGTATGAAACATCTAACAACGTGTTTCTAGGAGTCTAAACCAAGTTTCATGCAACATGAGTGCTTATAAGTTCCTCAATGAGCTTTGTACAAGTTTCATGAACTTATGAACATCTAACAACGTGTTTCTAGGACTCTAAATCAAGATTCATGCAACATGAGTGCTTATAAGTTCCGCAATGAGCTTTTTACAAGTTTCACGAACTTATGAAACATGTAACAACGGGTTTCTAGGACTCTAAACCAAGTTTCATGCAACATGAATGATTATAAGTGTCTCAATGAGCTTTATACAAGTTTGACGAACTTATGAAACATCTAACAACGCGTTTCTAGCACTCTAAACCAAGTTTCATGCAACATGAGCGCTTATAAGTTCCTCAATGAGCTTTGTACAAGTTTGACGAACGTATGAAACATCTAACAACGCGTTTCTAGGACTCTAAACCAAGTTTCATGCAACATGAGGGCTTATAATTTCCTCAATGAGCTTTGTACAAGTTTTACGAACGTATGAAACATCTAACAACGCGTTTCTAGGATTCTAAACCAAGTTTCATGCAACATGAGTGCTTATAAGTTCCTCAATGAGCTTTGTACAAGTTTGAAGAACTTATGAAACATCTAACAACGCGTTTCTAGGACTCTAAACCAACTTTCATGCAACATGAGTGCTTATAAGTTCCTCAACGAGCTTTGAACAAGTTTGTCGAACGTATGAAACATCTAACAACGCGTTTCTAGGACTCTAAACCAAGTTTCATGCAACATGAGTGCTTATAAGTATCTCAATGAGCTTTATACAAGTTTCACGAACTTATGAAACATCTAACAACGCGTTTCTAGGACTCTAAACCAAGTTTCATGCAGCATGAGTGATTATAAGTGTCTCAATGAGCTTTGTACAAGTTTCACGAACTTATGCAACCTCCAACAACGCGTTTCTAGGACTCTAAACCACGTTTCATGCAAAATGAGAGCTTATAAGTTCCTCAATGAGCTTTGTAAAAGTTTGACGAACGTATGAAACATCTAACAAAGTGTTTCTAGGACTCTAAACCAAGTTTCATGCAACATGAGTGCTTATAAGTTCCTCAATGAGCTTTGTACAAGTTTCACGAACTTATGAACATCTAACAACGTGTTTCTAGAACTCTAAACCAAGTTTCATGCAACATGAGTGCTTATAAGTTCCGCAATGAGCTTTTTACAAGTTTCAAGAACTTATGAAACATGTAACAACGCGTATCTAGGACTCTAAACCAAGTTTCATGCAACATGAATGATTATATGTCTCTCAATGAGCTTTATACAATTTTGACGAACTTATGAAACATCTAACAACGCGTTTTTAGGACTCTAAACCAAATTTCATGCAACATGAGTGCTTATAAGTATCTCAGTGAGCTTTGTACAAGTTTCACGAACTTATAAAACATCTAACAACGCGTTTCTAGGACTCTAAACCAAGGTTCATGCAACATGAGCGCTTATAAGTTCCTCAATGAGCTTTGTACAAGTTTCACGAACTTATGAAACATCTAACAACGCGTTTCTAGGACTCTAAACCAAGTTTCATGCAACATGAGTGATTATAAGTGTCTCAATGAGCTTTGTACCAGTTTCATGAACTTATGAAACCTCTAACAACGCATTTATAGGACTCTAAACCAAGTTTCATGCACAATGAGAGCTTATAAGTTCCTCAATAAGCTTTGTAAAAGTTTGACGAACGTATGAAACATCTAACAACATGTTTCTAGGACTCTAAACCAAGTTTCATGCAACATGAGTGCTTATAAGTTCCTCAATGAGCTTTGTACAAGTTTCACAAACTTATGAACATCTAACAACGCGTTTCTAGGAATCTAAACCAAGTTTCATGCAACATGAGAGCTTATAAGTTCCTCAATTCGCTTTGTACAAGTTTTACGAACGTATGAAACATCTAACAACGCGTTTCTAGGATTCTAAACCAAGTTTCATGCAACATGAGTGCTTATAATTTCCTCAATGAGCTTTGTACACAAGTTTCACGAACTTATGAAACATCTAACAACGCGTTTCTAGGACTCTAAACCAAGTTTCATGCAACATGAATGATTATAATTGTCTCAATGAGCTTTATACAAGTTTAAAGAACTTATGAAACATCTAACAACGCGTTTCTAGGACTCTAAACCAAGTTTCATGCAACATGAGTGCTTATAAGTATCTCAATGAGCTTTGTACAAGTTTGACGAACTTATGAAACATCTAACAACGCGTTTCTAGGACTCTAAACCAAGTTTCATGCATCATGAATGATTATAAGTGTCTCAATGAGCTTTATACAAGTTTGACGAACTTATGAAACATCTAACAACGCGTTTCTAGCACTCTAAACCAAGTTTCATGCAACATGAGCGCTTATAAGTTCCTCAATGAGCTTTGTAAAAGTTTGACGAACGTATGAAACATCTAACAACGCCTTTCTAGGACTCTAAACCAAGTTTCATGCAACATGAGTGCTTATAAGTTCCTCAATGAGCTTTATACAAGTTTCACGAACTTATGAAACATCTAACAACGCGTTTCTAGGACTCTAAACCAAGTTTCATGCAGCATGAGTGATTATAAGTGTCTCAATGAGCTTTGTACAAGTTTCACGAACTTATAAACATCTCTCAACGCGTTTCTAGGACTCTAAATCAAGTTTCATGCAACTTGAGCGCTTATAAGTTCCTCAATGAGCTTTGTACAAGTTTGACGAACGTATGAAACATCTAACAACGCGTTTCTAGGACTCTAAACTAACTTTCATGCAACATGAGTGCTTATATGTTCCTCAATGAGCTTTGTACAAGTTTCACAAACTTATTAACATCTAACAACGCGTTTCTAGGACTCTAAACCAAGTTTCATGCAACATGAGAGCTTATAAGTTCCTCAATGAGCTTTGTACAAGTTTTACGAACGTATGAAACATCTAACAACGCGTTTCTAGGATTCTAAACCAAGTTTCATGCAACATGAGTGCTTATAAGTTCCTCAATGAGCTTTGTACAAGTTTGAAGAACTTATGAAACATCTAACAACGCGTTTCTAGGACTCTAAACCAACTTTCATGCAACATGAGTGCTTATAAGTTCCTCAACGAGCTTTGAACAAGTTTGACGAACGTATGAAACATCTAACAACGCGTTTCTAGGACTCTAAACCAAGTTTCATGCAACATGAGTGCTTATAAGTTCCTCAATGAGCTTTGTACAAGTTTGACGAACATATGAAACATCTAACAACGCCTTTCTAGGACTCTAAACCAAGTTTCATGCAACATGAGTGCTTATAAGTTCCTCAATGAGCTTTATACAAGTTTCAAGAACTTATGAAACATCTAACAACGCGTTTCTAGGACTCTAAACCAAGTTTCATGCAACATGAGTGATTATAAGTGTCTCAATGAGCTTTGTACAAGTTTCACGAACTTATGTAACCTCTAACAACGCGTTTCTAGGACGCTAAACCAAGTTTCATGCAACATGAGTGCTTATATGTTCCTCAATGAGCTTTGTACAAGTTTCACGAACTTATTAACATCTAACAACGCGTTTCTAGGATTCTAAACCAAGTTTCATGCAACATGAGTGCTTATAAGTTCCTCAATGAGCTTTGTACAAGTTTCAAGAACTTATGAAACATCTAACAACGCGTTTCTAGGACTCTAAACCAAGTTTCATGCAACATGAGTGATTATAAGTGTCTCAATGAGCTTTGTACAAGTTTCACGAACTTATGTAACCTCTAACAACGCGTTTCTAGGACGCTAAACCAAGTTTCATGCAACATGAGTGCTTATATGTTCCTCAATGAGCTTTGTACAAGTTTCACGAACTTATTAACATCTAACAACGCGTTTCTAGGATTCTAAACCAAGTTTCATGCAACATGAGTGCTTATAAGTTCCTCAATGAGCTTTGTACAAGTTTGAAGAACTTATGAAACATCTAACAACGCGTTTCTAGGTCTCTAAACCAAGTTTCATACAACATGAGTGCTTATAAGTATCTCAATGAGTTTTGTACAAGTTTCAAGAACTTATAAACATCTATCAACGCGTTTCTAGGACTCTAAATGAAGTTTCATGCAACTTGAGCGCTTATAAGTTCCTCAAAGAGCTTTGTACAAGTTTGACGAACGTATGAAACATCTAACAACGCGTTTCTAGGACTCTAAACCAAGTTTCATGCAACATGAGCGCTTATAAGTTCCTCAATGAGCTTTGTACAAGTTTGACGAACGTATGAAACATTTAACAACTTGTTTCTAGGACTCTAAACCAAGTTTCATGCAACATGAGTGCTTATAAGTTCCTCAATGAGCTTTGTACATGTTTCACGAACTTATGAACATCTAACAACGCGTTTCTAGGATTCGTAACCAAGTTTCATGCAACATGAGAGCTTATAAGTTCCTCAATGACCTTTGTACAAGTTTGACGAACGTATGAAACATCTAACAACGCGTTTCTAGGATTCTAAACCAAGTTTCATGCAACATGAGTGCTTATAAATTCCTCAATGAGCTTTGTACAATTTTCACGAACTTATGAAACATCTAACAACGTGTTTCTAGGACTCTAAATCAAGTTTCATGCAACATGAGTGCTTATAAGTTCCGCAATGAGCTTTTTACAAGTTTCACGAACTTATGAAACATGTAACAACGCGTTTCTAGGACTCTAAACCAAGTTTCATGCAACATGAATGATTATAAGTGTCTCAATGAGCTTTATACAAGTTTGACGAACTTATGAAACATCTAACAACGCGTTTCTAGCACTCTAAACCAAGTTTCATGCAACATGAGCGCTTATAAGTATCTCAATGAGCTTTGTACAAGTTTGACGAACTTATGAAACATCTAACAACGCCTTTCTAGGACTCTAAACCAAGTTTCATGCAACATGAGAGCTTATAAGTTCCTCAATGAGTTTTGTACAAGTTTGACGAACTTATGAAACATCTAACAACGCGTTTCTAGGACTCTAAACCAAGTTTCATGCAACATGAGTGATTATAAGTGTCTCAATGAGCTTTGTACAAGTTTCACGAACTTATGTAACCTCTAACAACGCGTTTCTAGAACTCTAATCCAAGTTTCATGCACAATAAGAGCTTATAAGTTCCTCAATGAGCTTTGTAAAAGTTTGACGAACGTATGAAACATCTAACAACGTGTTTCTAGGACTCTAAACCAAGTTTCATGCAACATGAGTGCTTATAAGTTCCTCAATGAGATTTGTACAAGTTTCACGAACTTATGAAATATCTAACAACGCGTTTCTAGGACTCTAAACCAAGTTTCATGCAACATGAGTGATTATAAGTGTCTCAATGAGCTTTGTACAAGTTTCACGAACTTATGCAACCTCCAACAACGCGTTTCTAGGACTCTAAACCACGTTTCATGCAAAATGAGAGCTTATAAGTTCCTCAATGAGCTTTGTAAAAGTTTGACGAACGTATGAAACATCTAACAAAGTGTTTCTAGGACTCTAAACCAAGTTTCATGCAACATGAGTGCTTATAAGTTCCTCAATGAGCTTTGTACAAGTTTCACGAACTTATGAACATCTAACAACGTGTTTCTAGAACTCTAAACCAAGTTTCATGCAACATGAGTGCTTATAAGTTCCGCAATGAGCTTTTTACAAGTTTCAAGAACTTATGAAACATGTAACAACGCGTTTCTAGGACTCTAAACCAAGTTTCATGCAACATGAATGATTATAAGTCTCTCAATGAGCTTTATACAATTTTGACGAACTTATGAAACATCTAACAACGCGTTTTTAGGACTCTAAACCAAATTTCATGCAACATGAGTGCTTATAAGTATCTCAGTGAGCTTTGTACAAGTTTCACGAACTTATAAAACATCTAACAACGCGTTTCTAGGACTCTAAACCAAGGTTCATGCAACATGAGCGCTTATAAGTTCCTCAATGAGCTTTGTACAAGTTTCACGAACTTATGAAACATTTAACAACGCGTTTCTAGGACTCTAAACCAAGTTTCATGCAACATGAGTGATTATAAGTGTCTCAATGAGCTTTGTACCAGTTTCATGAACTTATGAAACCTCTAACAACGCATTTATAGGACTCTAAACCAAGTTTCATGCACAATGAGAGCTTATAAGTTCCTCAATAAGCTTTGTAAAAGTTTGACGAACGTATGAAACATCTAACAACATGTTTCTAGGACTCTAAACCAAGTTTCATGCAACATGAGTGCTTATAAGTTCTTCAATGAGCTTTGTACAAGTTTCACAAACTTATGAACATCTAACAACGCGTTTCTAGGAATCTAAACCAAGTTTCATGCAACATGAGAGCTTATAAGTTCCTCAATTCGCTTTGTACAAGTTTTACGAACGTATGAAACATCTAACAACGCGTTTCTAGGATTCTAAACCAAGTTTCATGCAACATGAGTGCTTATAAATTCCTCAATGAGCTTTGTACAATTTTCACGAACTTATGAAACATCTAACAACGTGTTTCTAGGACTCTAAATCAAGTTTCATGCAACATGAGTGCTTATAAGTTCCGCAATGAGCTTTTTACAAGTTTCACGAACTTATGAAACATGTAACAACGCGTTTCTAGGACTCTAAACCAAGTTTCATGTAACATGAATGATTATAAGTGTCTCAATGAGCTTTATACAAGTTTGACGAACTTATGAAACATCTAACAACGCGTTTCTAGCACTCTAAACCAAGTTTCATGCAACATGAGCGCTTATAAGTATCTCAATGAGCTTTGTACAAGTTTGACGAACTTATGAAACATCTAACAACGCCTTTCTAGGACTCTAAACCAAGTTTCATGCAACATGAGAGCTTATAAGTTCCTCAATGAGTTTTGTACAAGTTTGACGAACTTATGAAACATCTAACAACGCGTTTCTAGGACTCTAAACCAAGTTTCATGCAACATGAGTGATTATAAGTGTCTCAATGAGCTTTGTACAAGTTTCACGAACTTATGTAACCTCTAACAACGCGTTTCTAGAACTCTAATCCAAGTTTCATGCACAATAAGAGCTTATAAGTTCCTCAATGAGCTTTGTAAAAGTTTGACGAACGTATGAAACATCTAACAACGTGTTTCTAGGACTCTAAACCAAGTTTCATGCAACATGAGTGCTTATAAGTTCCTCAATGAGATTTGTACAAGTTTCACGAACTTATGAAATATCTAACAACGCGTTTCTAGGACTCTAAACCAAGTTTCATGCAACATGAGTGATTATAAGTGTCTCAATGAGCTTTGTACAAGTTTCACGAACTTATGCAACCTCCAACAACGCGTTTCTAGGACTCTAAACCACGTTTCATGCAAAATGAGAGCTTATAAGTTCCTCAATGAGCTTTGTAAAAGTTTGACGAACGTATGAAACATCTAACAAAGTGTTTCTAGGACTCTAAACCAAGTTTCATGCAACATGAGTGCTTATAAGTTCCTCAATGAGCCTTGTACAAGTTTCACGAACTTATGAACATCTAACAACGTGTTTCTAGAACTCTAAACCAAGTTTCCGCAATGAGCTTTTTACAAGTTTCAAGAACTTATGAAACATGTAACAACGCGTTTCTAGGACTCTAAACCAAGTTTCATGCAACATGAATGATTATAAGTCTCTCAATGAGCTTTATACAATTTTGACGAACTTATGAAACATCTAACAACGCGTTTTTAGGACTCTAAACCAAATTTCATGCAACATGAGTGCTTATAAGTATCTCAGTGAGCTTTGTACAAGTTTCACGAACTTATAAAACATCTAACAACGCGTTTCTAGGACTCTAAACCAAGGTTCATGCAACATGAGCGCTTATAAGTTCCTCAATGAGCTTTGTACAAGTTTCACGAACTTATGAAACATCTAACAACGCGTTTCTAGGACTCTAAACCAAGTTTCATGCAACATGAGTGATTATAAGTGTCTCAATGAGCTTTGTACCAGTTTCATGAACTTATGAAACCTCTAACAACGCATTTATAGGACTCTAAACCAAGTTTCATGCACAATGAGAGCTTATAAGTTCCTCAATAAGCTTTGTAAAAGTTTGACGAACGTATGAAACATCTAACAACATGTTTCTAGGACTCTAAACCAAGTTTCATGCAACATGAGTGCTTATAAGTTCCTCAATGAGCTTTGTACAAGTTTCACAAACTTATGATCATCTAACAACGCGTTTCTAGGAATCTAAACCAAGTTTCATGCAACATGAGAGCTTATAAGTTCTTCAATTCGCTTTGTACAAGTTTTACGAACGTATGAAACATCTAACAACGCGTTTCTAGGATTCTAAACCAAGTTTCAAGTTTGACGAACTTATGAAACATCTAACAACGCGTTTCTAGGACTCTAAACCAAGTTTCATGCATCATGAATGATTATAAGTGTCTCAATGAGCTTTATACAAGTTTGACGAACTTATGAAACATCTAACAACGCGTTTCTAGCACTCTAAACCAAGTTTCATGCAACATGAGCGCTTATAAGTTCCTCAATGAGCTTTGTAAAAGTTTGACGAACGTATGAAACATCTAACAACGCCTTTCTAGGACTCTAAACCAAGTTTCATGCAACATGAGTGCTTATAAGTTCCTCAATGAGCTTTATACAAGTTTCACGAACTTATGAAACATCTAACAACTCGTTTCTAGGACTCTAAACCAAGTTTCATGCAACATGAGTGATTATAAGTGTCTCAATGAGCTTTGTACAAGTTTCACGAACTTATGTAACCTCTAACAACGCGTTTCTAGGACTCTAATCCAAGTTTCATGCACAATGAGAGCTATTAAGTTCCTCAATGAACTTTGTAAAAGTTTGACGAACGTATGAAACATCTAACAACGTGTTTCTAGGACTCTAAACCAAGTTTCATGCAACATGAGAGCTTATAAGTTCCTCAATGGGTTTTGTACAAGTTTGACGAACTTATGAAACATCTAACAACGCGTTTCTAGGACTCTAAACCAAGTTTCATGCAACATGAGTGATTATAAGTGTCTCAATGAGCTTTGTACAAGTTTCACGAACTTATGTAACCTCTAACAACGCGTTTCTAGAACTCTAATCCAAGTTTCATGCACAATAAGAGCTTATAAGTTCCTCAATGAGCTTTGTAAAAGTTTGACGAACGTATGAAACATCTAACAACGTGTTTCTAGGACTCTAAACCAAGTTTCATGCAACATGAGTGCTTATAAGTTCCTCAATGAGATTTGTACAAGTTTCAAGAACTTATGAAATATCTAACAACGCGTTTCTAGGACTCTAAACCAAGTTTCATGCAACATGAGTGATTATAAGTGTCTCAATGAGCTTTGTACCAGTTTCATGAACTTATGAAACCTCTTACAACGCATTTCTAGGACTCTAAACCAAGTTTCATGCACAATGAGAGCTTATAAGTTCCTCAATAAGCTTTGTAAAAGTTTGACAAACGTATGAAACATCTAACAACATGTTTCTAGGACTCTAAACCAAGTTTCATGCAACATGAGTGCTTATAAGTTCCTCAATGAGCTTTGTACAAGTTTCACGAACTTATGAACATCTAACAACGCGTTTCTAGGAATCTAAACCAAGTTTCATGCAACATGAGAGCTTATAAGTTCCTCAATTCGCTTTGTACAAGTTTTACGAACGTATGAAACATCTAACAACGCGTTTCTAGGATTCTAAACCAAGTTTCACGCAACATGAGTGCTTATAAGTTCCTCAATGAGCTTTGTACAAGTTTCACGAACTTATGAAACATCTAACAACGCGTTTCTAGGACTCTAAACCAAGTTTCATGCAACATGAATGATTATAATTGTCTCAATGAGCTTTATACAAGTTTAAAGAACTTATGAAATATCTAACAACGCGTTTGTAGGACTCTAAACCAAGTTTCATGCAACATGAGTGCTTATAAGTATCTCAATGAGCTTTGTACAAGTTTGACGAACTTATGAAACATGTAACAACGCGTTTCTAGGACTCTAAACCAAGTTTCATGCAACATGAGTGATTATAAGTGTCTCAATGAGCTTTGTACCAGTTTCATGAACTTATGAAACCTCTTACAACGCATTTCTAGGACTCTAAACCAAGTTTCATGCACAATGAGAGCTTATAAGTTCCTCAATAAGCTTTGTAAAAGTTTGACAAACGTATGAAACATCTAACAACATGTTTCTAGGACTCTAAACCAAGTTTCATGCAACATGAGTGCTTATAAGTTCCTCAATGAGCTTTGTACAAGTTTCACGAACTTATGAACATCTAACAACGCGTTTCTAGGAATCTAAACCAAGTTTCATGCAACATGAGAGCTTATAAGTTCCTCAATTCGCTTTGTACAAGTTTTACGAACGTATGAAACATCTAACAACGCGTTTCTAGGATTCTAAACCAAGTTTCATGCAACATGAGTGCTTATAAGTTCCTCAATGAGCTTTGTACAAGTTTCACGAACTTATGAAACATCTAACAACGCGTTTCTAGGACTCTAAACCAAGTTTCATGCAACATGAATGATTATAATTGTCTCAATGAGCTTTATACAAGTTTAAAGAACTTATGAAATATCTAACAACGCGTTTCTAGGACTCTAAACCAAGTTTCATGCAACATGAGTGCTTATAAGTATCTCAATGAGCTTTGTACAAGTTTGACGAACTTATGAAACATGTAACAACGCGTTTCTAGGACTCTAAACCAAGTTTCATGCAACATGAGAGCTTATAAGTTCCTCAATGAGCTTTGTACAAGTTTGACGAAGGTATGAAACATCTAACAACGCGTTTCTAGGACTTTAAACCAAGTTTCATGCAACATGAGTGCTTATAAGTATCTTAATGAGCTTTGTACAAGTTTAACGAACTTATGAAACATCTAACAACGCGTTTCTAGGACTCTAAACCAAGTTTCATGCAACATGAGCGCTTATAAGTTCCTCAATGAGATTTGTACAAGTTTGACGAACGTACGAAACATCTAACAACGCGTTTCTAGCACTCTAAACCAAGTTTCGTGCAACATGAGCGCTTATAAGTTCCTCAATGAGCTTTGTAAAAGTTTGACGAACGTATGAAACATCTAACAACGCGTTTCTAGGACTCTAAACCAAGTTCATGCAACATGAGTGCTTATAAGTTCCTCAATGAGCTTTGTACAAGTTTGTCGAACGTATGAAACATCTAACAACGCGTTTCTAGTACTCTAAACCAAGTTTCATGCAACATGAGGGCTTATAAGTATCTCAATGAGCTTTGTACAAGTTTCACGAACTTATAAAACGTCTAACAATGCGTTTCTAGGACTCTAAACCAAGGTTAATGCACAATGAGAGCTTATAAGTTCCTCAATGAGCTTTGTAAAAGTTTGACAAACGTATGAAACATCTAACAACGTGTTTCTAGGACTCTAAAGCAAGTTTCATGCAACATGAGTGCTTATATGTTCCTCAATGAGCTTTGTACAAGTTTCAAGAACTTATGAAACATCTAACAACGCGTTTCTAGGACTCTAAATAGAGTTTCATGCAACATGAGTGCTTATAAGTTCCTCAATGAGCTTTGTACAAGTTTTACGAACGTATGAAATATTTAACAACGCGTTTCTAGGACTCTAAACCAAGTTTCATGCAACATGAGTGCTTATAAGTTCCTCAATGAGCTTTGTACAAGTTTGTCGAAGGTATGAAACATCTAACAAGGCTTTTCTAGGACTCTAAACCAAGTTTCATGCAACATGAGTGCTTATAAGTATCTCAATGAGCTTTGTACAAGTTTGAAGAACTTATGAAACATCTAACAACGCGTTTCTAGGACTCTAAACCAAGTTTCATGCAACATGAGTGCTTATAAGTTCCTCAATGAGCTTTGTACAAGTTTGTCGAAGGTATAAAACATCTAACAACGCGTTTCTAGGACTCTAAACCAAGTTTCATGCAACATGAGTGCTTATAAGTATCTCAATGAGATTTGTACAAGTTTCCCGAACTTATAAAACATCTAACAACGCGTTTCTAGGACTCTAAATCAAGTTTCATTCAACTTGAGCGCTTATAAGTTCCACAACGAGCTTTGTACAAATTTCCCGAACTTATAAAACATCTAACAACGCGTTTCTAGGACTCTAAACCAAGTTTCATGCAACATGAGCGCTTATAAGTTCCTCAATGAGCTTTGTACAAGTTTGACGAACTTAATAAACATCTAACAACGCGTTTCTAGGACTCTAAACCAAGTTTCATGCAACATGAGTGATTATAAGTGTCCCAATGAGCTTTTTACAAGTTTCACGAACTTATGAAACCTCTAACAACGCATTTCTAGGACTCTAAACCAAGTTTCATGCACAATGAGAGCTTATAAGTTCCTCAATGAGCTTTGTACAAGTTTCACAAACTTATGAACATCTAACAACGCGTTTCTAGGATTCGTAACCAAGTTTCATGCAACTTGAGACCTTATAAGTTCCTCAATGAGCTTTGTACAAGTTTTACGAACGTATTAAACATCTAACAACGCGTTTCTAGGATTCTAAACCAAGTTTCATGCAACATGAGTGCTTATAAATTCCTCAATGAGCTTTGTACAACTTTCACGAACTTATGAAACATCTAACAACGCGTTTCTAGGACTCTAAACCAAGTTTCAAGCAACATGAATGATTATAAGTGTCTCAATGAGCTTTATACATGTTTGAAGAATTTATGAAATATCTAACAACGCGTTTCTAGGACTCTAAACCAAGTTTCATGCAACTTGAATGCTTATAAGTATCTCAATGAGGTTTGTACAAGTTTGACGAACTTATGAAACATCTAACAACGCGTTTCTAGGACTCGAAACCAAGTTTCATGCAACATGAGAGCTTATAAGTTCCTCAATGAGCTTTGTACAAGTTTGACGAACGTATGAAACATCTAACAATGCGTTTCTAGGATTCTAAACCAAGTTTCATGCAACATGAGTGCTTATAAGTACCTCAATGAGCTTTGTACAAGTTTCACGAACTTATGAAACATCTAACAACGCGTTTCTAGGACTCTAAACCAAGTTTCATGCAACATGAGCGCTTATAAGTTCCTCAATGAGCTTTGTACAAGTTTGACGAACGTATGAAACATCTAACAACGCGTTTCTAGCACTCTAAACCAAGTTTCATACAACATGAGCGCTTATAAGTTCCTCAATGAGCTTTGTACAAGTTTGACGAACATATGAAACATCTAACAACGCGTTTCTAGGACTCTAAACGAGGTTTCATGCAAAATGAGTGCTTATAAGTTCCTCAATGAGCTTTATACAAGTTTCACGAACTTATGAAACATCTAACAACGCGTTTCTAGGACTCTAAACCAAGTTTCATGCAACATGAGTGATTATAAGTGTCTCAATGGGCTTTTTACAAGTTTCACGAACTTATGAAACCTCTAACAACGCATTTCTAGGACTCTAAACAAAGTTTCATGCACAATGAGAGCTTATAAGTTCCTCAATGAGCTTTGTAAAAGTTTGACGAACGTATGAAACATCTAACAACGTGTTTCTAGGACGCTAAACCAAGTTTCATGCAACATGAGTGCTTATATGTTCCTCAATGAGCTTTGTACAAGTTTCACAAACTTATTAACATCTAACAACACGTTTCTAGGATTCTAAACCAAGTTTCATGCAACATGAGTGCTTATAAGTTCCTCAATGAGCTTTGTACAAGTTTGAAGAATTTATGAAACATCTAACAACGCGTTTCTAGGACTCTAAACCAAGTTTCATGCAACATGAGTGCTTATAAGTTCCTCAATGAGCTTTGAACAAGTTTGTCGAACGTATGAAACATCTAACAACGCGTTTCTAGGACTCTAAAGTGAGTTTCATGCATAATGAGTGCTTATAAGTATCTCAATGAGCTTTGTACAAGTTTCACGAACTTATAAACATCTAACAACGCGTTTCTAGGACTCTAAATCAAGTTTCATGCAACTTGAGCGCTTATAAGTTCCTCAATGAGCTTTGTACAAGTTTGACGAACATATGAAATATCTAACAACGCGTTTGTTGGACTCTAAACCAAGTTTCATGCAACATGAGCGCTTATAAGTTCCCCAATGAGCTTTGTACAAGTTTGACGAACTTATGAAACATCTAACAACGCGTTTCTAGGACTCTAAACCAAGTTTCATGCAACATGAGTGATTATAAGTGTCTCAATGAGCTTTGTACAAGTTTCACGAACTTATGAATCCTCTAACAACGCATTTCTAGGACTCTAAACTAAGTTTCATGCACAATGAGAGCTTATAAGTTCCTCAATGAGCTTTGTAAAAGTTTGACGAACGTATGAAACATCTAACAACGTGTTTCTAGGACTCTAAACCAAGTTTCAGGCAACATGAGTGCTTATAAGTTCCTTAATGAGCTTTGTACAAGTTTCACGAACTTATGAACATCTAACAACGCGTTTCTAGGATTCGTAACCAAGTTTCATGCAACATGAGAGCTTATAAGTTCCTCAATGATCTTTGTACAAGCTTTACGAACGTATGAAACATCTAACAACGAGTTTCTAGGATTCTAAACCAAGTTTCATGCAACATGAGTGCTTATAAATTCCTCAATGAGCTTTGTACAATTTTCACGAACTTATGAAACATCTAACAACGCGTTTCTAGGACTCTAAACCAAGTTTCATGCAACATGAATGATTATAAGTGTCTCAATGAGCTTTATACAAGTTTGAAGAACTTATGAAACATCTAACAACGCGTTTCTAGGACTCTAAACCAAGTTTCATGCAACTTGAGTGCTTATAAGTATCTCAATGAGCTTTGTACAACTTTGACGAACTTATGAAACATCTAACAACGCGTTTCTAGGAATCTAAACCAAGTTTCATGCAACATGAGAGCTTATAAGTACCTCAATGAGCTTTGTACAAGTTTGACGAACGTATGAAACATCTAACAACGCGTTTCTAGCACTCTAAACCAAGTTTCATACAACATGAGCGCTTATAAGTTCCTCAATGAGTTTTGTACAAGTTTTACGAACGTATGAAACATCTAACAACGTGTTTCTAGGACGCTAAACCAAGTTTCATGCAACATGAGTGCTTATATGTTCCTCAATGAGCTTTGTACAAGTTTGACGAACGTATGAAACATCTAACAACGCGTTTCTAGGACTCTAAACGAGGTTTCATGCAACATGAGCGCTTATAAGTTCCTCAATGAGCTTTGTACAAGTTTGACGAACTTATGAAACATCTAACAACGCGTTTCTAGGACTCTAAACCAAGTTTCATGCAACATGAGTGATTATAAGTGTCTCAATGAGCTTTTTACAAGTTTCACGAACTTATGAATCCTCTAACAACGCATTTCTAGGACTCTAAACCAAGTTTCATGCACAATGAGAGCTTATAAGTTCCTCAATGAGCTTTGTACAAGTTTGACGAACGTATGAAACATCTAACAACGTGTTTCTAGGACGCTAAACCAAGTTTCATGCAACATGAGTGCTTATATGTTCCTCAATGAGCTTTGTACAAGTTTCACGAACATATTAACATCTAACAACGCGTTTATAGGACTCTAAACCAAGTTTCATGCAACATGAGAGCTTATAAGTTCCTCAATGAGCTTTGTACAAGTTTTACGAACGTATGAAACATCTAACAACGCGTTTCTAGGATTCTAAACCAAGTTTCATGGAACATGGGTGCTTATAAGTTCCTCAATGAGCTTTATATAAGTTTGAAGAACTTATGAAACATCTAACAACGCGTTTCTAGGACTCTAAACCAAGTTTCATGCAACTTGAGTGCTTATAAGTATCTCAATGAGCTTTGTACAAGTTTGACGAACTTTTGAAACATCTAACAACGCGTTTCTAGGAATCTAAACCAAGTTTCATGCAACATGAGAGCTTATAAGTACCTCAATGAGCTTTGTACAAGTTTGACGAACGTATGAAACATCTAACAACGCGTATCTAGCACTCTAAACCAAGTTTCATACAACATGAGCGCTTATAAGTTCCTCAATGAGCTTTGTACAAGTTTGACGAACGTATGAAACATCTAACAACGCGTTTCTAGGACTCTAAACGAGGTTTCATGCAACATGAGCGCTTATAAGTTCCTCAATGAGCTTTGTACAAGTTTGACGAACTTATGAAACATCTAACAACGCGTTTCTAGGACTCTAAACCAAGTTTCATGCAACATGAGTGATTATAAGTGTCTCAATGAGCTTTTTACAAGTTTCACGAACTTATGAATCCTCTAACAACGCATTTCTAGGACTCTAAACCAAGTTTCATGCACAATGAGAGCTTATAAGTTCTTCAATGAGCTTTGTACAAGTTTGACGAATGTATGAAACATCTAACAACGTGTTTCTAGGACTCTAAACCAAGTTTCATGCAACATGAGTGCTTATAAGTTCTTTAATGAGCTTTGTACAAGTTTCACGAACTTATGAACATCTAACAACGCGTTTCTAGGATTCGTAACCAAGTTTCATGCAACATGAGAGCTTATAAGTTCCTCAATGATCTTTGTACAAGTTTTACGAACGTATGAAACATCTAACAACGAGTTTCTAGGATTCTAAACCAAGTTTCATGCAACATGAGTGCTTATAAATTCCTCAATGAGCTTTGTACAATTTTCACGAACTTATGAAACATCTAACAACGCGTTTCTAGGACTCTAAACCAAGTTTCATGCAACATGAATGATTATAAGTGTCTCAATGAGCTTTATACAAGTTTAAAGAACTTATGAAACATCTAACAACGCGTTTCTAGGAATCTAAACCAAGTTTCATGCAACATGAGAGCTTATAAGTACCTCAATGAGCTTTGTACAAATTTGACGAACGTATGAAACATCTAACAACGCGTTTCTAG
Source organism: Cochlearia excelsa (assembly GCA_963556525.1). NCBI lineage: Eukaryota > Viridiplantae > Streptophyta > Magnoliopsida > Brassicales > Brassicaceae > Cochlearia > Cochlearia excelsa. The sequence goes on along the minus strand of CAUVZT010000010.1, from coordinate 1,242,829 downwards.
CACTCTAAACCAAGTTTCATACAACATGAGCGCTTATAAGTTCCTCAATGAGCTTTGTACAAGTTTGACGAACGTATGAAACATCTAACAACGCGTTTCTAGGACTCTAAACGAGGTTTCATGCAACATGAGTGCTTATAAGTTCCTCGATGAGCTTTATACAAGTTTCACGAACTTATGAAACATCTAACAACGCGTTTCTAGGACTCTAAACCAAGTTTCATGCAACATGAGTGATTATAAGTGTCTCAATGAGCTTTTTACAAGTTTCACGAACTTATGAAACCTCTAACAACGCATTTCTAGGACTCTAAACCAAGTTTCATGCACAATGAGAGCTTATAAGTTCCTCAATGAGCTTTGTAAAAGTTTGACGAACGTATGAAACATCTAACAACGTGTTTCTAAGACGCTAAACCAAGTTTCATGCAACATGAGTGCTTATATGTTCCTCAATGAGCTTTAGTACAAGTTTCACGAACTTATTAACATCTAACAACGCGTTTCTAGGACTCTAAACCAAGTTTCTTGCAACATGAGAGCTTATAAGTTCCTCAATGAGCTTTGTACAAGTTTTACGAACGTATGAAACATCTAACAACAGGTTTCTAGGATTCTAAACCAAGTTACATGCAACATGAGTGCTTATAAGTTCCTCAACGAGCTTTGTACAAGTTTGAAGAACTTATGAAACATCTAACAATGCGTTTCTAGGACTCTAAACCAAGTTTCATGCAACATGAGTGCTTATAAGTTCCTCAATGAGCTTTGAACAAGTTTTTTGAACGTATGAAACATCTAACAACGCGTTTCTAGTACTCTAAACCAAGTTTCATGCAACATGAGTGCTTATAAGTATCTCAATGAGCTTTGTACAAGTTTCACGAACTTATAAACATATAACAACGCGTTTCTAGGACTCTAAATAAAGTTTCATGCAACTTGAGCGCTTATAAGTTCCTCAATGAGCTTTGTACAAGTTTGACGAACGTATGAAACATCTAACAACACGTTTCTAGGACTCTAAACCAAGTTTCATGCAACATGAGCGCTTATAAGTTCCTCAATGAGCTTTGTACAAGTTTGACGAACTTATGAAACATCTAACAACGCGTTTCTAGGACTCTAAACCAAGTTTCATGCAACATGAGTGATTATAAGTGTCTCAATGAGCTTTGTACAAGTTTCACGAACTTATGAATCCTCTAACAACGCATTTCTAGGACTCTAAACCAAGTTTCATGCACAATGAGGGCTTATAAGTTCCTCAATGAGCTTTGTAAAAGTTTGACGAACGTATGAAACATCTAACAACGTGTTTCTAGGACTCTAAACCATGTTTCATGCAACATGAGTGCTTATAAGTTCCTCAATGAACTTTGAACAAGTTTTTCGAACGTATGAAACATCTAACAACGCGTTTCTAGGACTCTAAACCAAGTTTCATGCAACATGAGTGCTTATAAGTATCTCAATGAGCTTTGTACAAGGTTCACGAACTTATAAACATATAACAACGCGTTTCTAGGACTCTAAATAAAGTTTCATGCAACTTGAGCGCTTATAAGTTCCTCAATGAGCTTTGTACAAGTTTGACGAACGTATGAAACATCTAACAACATGTTTCTAGGACTCTAAACCAAGTTTCATGCAACATGAGCGCTTATAAGTTCCTCAATGAGCTTTGTACAAGTTTGACGAACTTATGAAACATCTAACAACGCGTTTCTAGGACTCTAAACCAAGTTTCATGCAACATGAGTGATTATAAGTGTCTCAATGAGCTTTGTACAAGTTTCACGAACTTATGAATCCTCTAACAACGCATTTCTAGGACTCTAAACCAAGTTTCATGCACAATGAGGGCTTATAAGTTCCTCAATTAGCTTTGTAAAAGTTTGACGAACGTATGAAACATCTAACAACGTGTTTCTAGGACTCTAAACCAAGTTTCAGGCAACATGAGTGCTTATAAGTTCCTTAATGAGCTTTGTACAAATTTCCCGAACTTATAAAACATCTAACAACGCGTTTCTAGGACTCTAAACCAAGTTTCATGCAACATGAGCGCTTATAAGTTCCTCAATGAGCTTTGTACAAGTTTGACGAACTTAATAAACATCTAACAACGCGTTTCTAGGACTCTAAACCAAGTTTCATGCAACATGAGTGATTATAAGTGTCCCAATGAGCTTTTTACAAGTTTCACGAACTTATGAAACCTCTAACAACGCATTTCTAGGACTCTAAACCAAGTTTCATGCACAATGAGAGCTTATAAGTTCCTCAATGAGCTTTGTACAAGTTTCACAAACTTATGAACATCTAACAACGCGTTTCTAGGATTCGTAACCAAGTTTCATGCAACTTGAGACCTTATAAGTTCCTCAATGAGCTTTGTACAAGTTTTACGAACGTATTAAACATCTAACAACGCGTTTCTAGGATTCTAAACCAAGTTTCATGCAACATGAGTGCTTATAAATTCCTCAATGAGCTTTGTACAACTTTCACGAACTTATGAAACATCTAACAACGCGTTTCTAGGACTCTAAACCAAGTTTCAAGCAACATGAATGATTATAAGTGTCTCAATGAGCTTTATACAAGTTTGAAGAATTTATGAAATATCTAACAACGCGTTTCTAGGACTCTAAACCAAGTTTCATGCAACTTGAGTGCTTATAAGTATCTCAATGAGGTTTGTACAAGTTTGACGAACTTATGAAACATCTAACAACGCGTTTCTAGGACTCGAAACCAAGTTTCATGCAACATGAGAGCTTATAAGTTCCTCAATGAGCTTTGTACAAGTTTGACGAACGTATGAAACATCTAACAATGCGTTTCTAGGATTCTAAACCAAGTTTCATGCAACATGAGTGCTTATAAGTACCTCAATGAGCTTTGTACAAGTTTCACGAACTTATGAAACATCTAACAACGCGTTTCTAGGACTCTAAACCAAGTTTCATGCAACATGAGCGCTTATAAGTTCCTCAATGAGCTTTGTACAAGTTTGACGAACGTATGAAACATCTAACAACGCGTTTCTAGCACTCTAAACCAAGTTTCATACAACATGAGCGCTTATAAGTTCCTCAATGAGCTTTGTACAAGTTTGACGAACATATGAAACATCTAACAACGCGTTTCTAGGACTCTAAACGAGGTTTCATGCAAAATGAGTGCTTATAAGTTCCTCAATGAGCTTTATACAAGTTTCACGAACTTATGAAACATCTAACAACGCGTTTCTAGGACTCTAAACCAAGTTTCATGCAACATGAGTGATTATAAGTGTCTCAATGGGCTTTTTACAAGTTTCACGAACTTATGAAACCTCTAACAACGCATTTCTAGGACTCTAAACAAAGTTTCATGCACAATGAGAGCTTATAAGTTCCTCAATGAGCTTTGTAAAAGTTTGACGAACGTATGAAACATCTAACAACGTGTTTCTAGGACGCTAAACCAAGTTTCATGCAACATGAGTGCTTATATGTTCCTCAATGAGCTTTGTACAAGTTTCACAAACTTATTAACATCTAACAACACGTTTCTAGGATTCTAAACCAAGTTTCATGCAACATGAGTGCTTATAAGTTCCTCAATGAGCTTTGTACAAGTTTGAAGAATTTATGAAACATCTAACAACGCGTTTCTAGGACTCTAAACCAAGTTTCATGCAACATGAGTGCTTATAAGTTCCTCAATGAGCTTTGAACAAGTTTGTCGAACGTATGAAACATCTAACAACGCGTTTCTAGGACTCTAAAGTGAGTTTCATGCATAATGAGTGCTTATAAGTATCTCAATGAGCTTTGTACAAGTTTCACGAACTTATAAACATCTAACAACGCGTTTCTAGGACTCTAAATCAAGTTTCATGCAACTTGAGCGCTTATAAGTTCCTCAATGAGCTTTGTACAAGTTTGACGAACATATGAAATATCTAACAACGCGTTTGTTGGACTCTAAACCAAGTTTCATGCAACATGAGCGCTTATAAGTTCCCCAATGAGCTTTGTACAAGTTTGACGAACTTATGAAACATCTAACAACGCGTTTCTAGGACTCTAAACCAAGTTTCATGCAACATGAGTGATTATAAGTGTCTCAATGAGCTTTGTACAAGTTTCACGAACTTATGAATCCTCTAACAACGCATTTCTAGGACTCTAAACTAAGTTTCATGCACAATGAGAGCTTATAAGTTCCTCAATGAGCTTTGTAAAAGTTTGACGAACGTATGAAACATCTAACAACGTGTTTCTAGGACTCTAAACCAAGTTTCAGGCAACATGAGTGCTTATAAGTTCCTTAATGAGCTTTGTACAAGTTTCACGAACTTATGAACATCTAACAACGCGTTTCTAGGATTCGTAACCAAGTTTCATGCAACATGAGAGCTTATAAGTTCCTCAATGATCTTTGTACAAGCTTTACGAACGTATGAAACATCTAACAACGAGTTTCTAGGATTCTAAACCAAGTTTCATGCAACATGAGTGCTTATAAATTCCTCAATGAGCTTTGTACAATTTTCACGAACTTATGAAACATCTAACAACGCGTTTCTAGGACTCTAAACCAAGTTTCATGCAACATGAATGATTATAAGTGTCTCAATGAGCTTTATACAAGTTTGAAGAACTTATGAAACATCTAACAACGCGTTTCTAGGACTCTAAACCAAGTTTCATGCAACTTGAGTGCTTATAAGTATCTCAATGAGCTTTGTACAACTTTGACGAACTTATGAAACATCTAACAACGCGTTTCTAGGAATCTAAACCAAGTTTCATGCAACATGAGAGCTTATAAGTACCTCAATGAGCTTTGTACAAGTTTGACGAACGTATGAAACATCTAACAACGCGTTTCTAGCACTCTAAACCAAGTTTCATACAACATGAGCGCTTATAAGTTCCTCAATGAGTTTTGTACAAGTTTTACGAACGTATGAAACATCTAACAACGTGTTTCTAGGACGCTAAACCAAGTTTCATGCAACATGAGTGCTTATATGTTCCTCAATGAGCTTTGTACAAGTTTGACGAACGTATGAAACATCTAACAACGCGTTTCTAGGACTCTAAACGAGGTTTCATGCAACATGAGCGCTTATAAGTTCCTCAATGAGCTTTGTACAAGTTTGACGAACTTATGAAACATCTAACAACGCGTTTCTAGGACTCTAAACCAAGTTTCATGCAACATGAGTGATTATAAGTGTCTCAATGAGCTTTTTACAAGTTTCACGAACTTATGAATCCTCTAACAACGCATTTCTAGGACTCTAAACCAAGTTTCATGCACAATGAGAGCTTATAAGTTCCTCAATGAGCTTTGTACAAGTTTGACGAACGTATGAAACATCTAACAACGTGTTTCTAGGACGCTAAACCAAGTTTCATGCAACATGAGTGCTTATATGTTCCTCAATGAGCTTTGTACAAGTTTCACGAACATATTAACATCTAACAACGCGTTTATAGGACTCTAAACCAAGTTTCATGCAACATGAGAGCTTATAAGTTCCTCAATGAGCTTTGTACAAGTTTTACGAACGTATGAAACATCTAACAACGCGTTTCTAGGATTCTAAACCAAGTTTCATGGAACATGGGTGCTTATAAGTTCCTCAATGAGCTTTATATAAGTTTGAAGAACTTATGAAACATCTAACAACGCGTTTCTAGGACTCTAAACCAAGTTTCATGCAACTTGAGTGCTTATAAGTATCTCAATGAGCTTTGTACAAGTTTGACGAACTTTTGAAACATCTAACAACGCGTTTCTAGGAATCTAAACCAAGTTTCATGCAACATGAGAGCTTATAAGTACCTCAATGAGCTTTGTACAAGTTTGACGAACGTATGAAACATCTAACAACGCGTATCTAGCACTCTAAACCAAGTTTCATACAACATGAGCGCTTATAAGTTCCTCAATGAGCTTTGTACAAGTTTGACGAACGTATAAAACATCTAACAATGCGTTTCTAGGACTCTAAACGAGGTTTCATGCAACATGAGCGCTTATAAGTTCCTCAATGAGCTTTGTACAAGTTTGACGAACTTATGAAACATCTAACAACGCGTTTCTAGGACTCTAAACCAAGTTTCATGCAACATGAGTGATTATAAGTGTCTCAATGAGCTTTTTACAAGTTTCACGAACTTATGAATCCTCTAACAACGCATTTCTAGGACTCTAAACCAAGTTTCATGCACAATGAGAGCTTATAAGTTCCTCAATGAGCTTTGTACAAGTTTGACGAATGTATGAAACATCTAACAACGTGTTTCTAGGACTCTAAACCAAGTTTCATGCAACATGAGTGCTTATAAGTTCTTTAATGAGCTTTGTACAAGTTTCACGAACTTATGAACATCTAACAACGCGTTTCTAGGATTCGTAACCAAGTTTCATGCAACATGAGAGCTTATAAGTTCCTCAATGATCTTTGTACAAGTTTTACGAACGTATGAAACATCTAACAACGAGTTTCTAGGATTCTAAACCAAGTTTCATGCAACATGAGTGCTTATAAATTCCTCAATGAGCTTTGTACAATTTTCACGAACTTATGAAACATCTAACAACGCGTTTCTAGGACTCTAAACCAAGTTTCATGCAACATGAATGATTATAAGTGTCTCAATGAGCTTTATACAAGTTTGAAGAACTTATGAAACATCTAACAACGCGTTTCTAGGAATCTAAACCAAGTTTCATGCAACATGAGAGCTTATAAGTACCTCAATGAGCTTTGTACAAATTTGACGAACGTATGAAACATCTAACAACGCGTTTCTAGCACTCTAAACCAAGTTTCATACAACATGAGCGCTTATAAGTTCCTCAATGAGCTTTGTACAAGTTTGACGAACGTATGAAACATCTAACAACGCGTTTCTAGGACTCTAAACGAGGTTTCATGCAACATGAGTGCTTATAAGTTCCTCGATGAGCTTTATACAAGTTTCACGAACTTATGAAACATCTAACAACGCGTTTCTAGGACTCTAAACCAAGTTTCATGCAACATGAGTGATTATAAGTGTCTCAATGAGCTTTTTACAAGTTTCACGAACTTATGAAACCTCTAACAACGCATTTCTAGGACTCTAAACCAAGTTTCATGCACAATGAGAGCTTATAAGTTCCTCAATGAGCTTTGTAAAAGTTTGACGAACGTATGAAACATCTAACAACGTGTTTCTAGGACGCTAAACCAAGTTTCATGCAACATGAGTGCTTATATGTTCCTCAATGAGCTTTAGTACAAGTTTCACGAACTTATTAACATCTAACAACGCGTTTCTAGGACTCTAAACCAAGTTTCTTGCAACATGAGAGCTTATAAGTTCCTCAATGAGCTTTGTACAAGTTTTACGAACGTATGAAACATCTAACAACAGGTTTCTAGGATTCTAAACCAAGTTACATGCAACATGAGTGCTTATAAGTTCCTCAACGAGCTTTGTACAAGTTTGAAGAACTTATGAAACATCTAACAATGCGTTTCTAGGACTCTAAACCAAGTTTCATGCAACATGAGTGCTTATAAGTTCCTCAATGAGCTTTGAACAAGTTTTTCGAACGTATGAAACATCTAACAACGCGTTTCTAGTACTCTAAACCAAGTTTCATGCAACATGAGTGCTTATAAGTATCTCAATGAGCTTTGTACAAGTTTCACGAACTTATAAACATATAACAACGCGTTTCTAGGACTCTAAATAAAGTTTCATGCAACTTGAGCGCTTATAAGTTCCTCAATGAGCTTTGTACAAGTTTGACGAACGTATGAAACATCTAACAACACGTTTCTAGGACTCTAAACCAAGTTTCATGCAACATGAGCGCTTATAAGTTCCTCAATGAGCTTTGTACAAGTTTGACGAACTTATGAAACATCTAACAACGCGTTTCTAGGACTCTAAACCAAGTTTCATGCAACATGAGTGATTATAAGTGTCTCAATGAGCTTTGTACAAGTTTCACGAACTTATGAATCCTCTAACAACGCATTTCTAGGACTCTAAACCAAGTTTCATGCACAATGAGGGCTTATAAGTTCCTCAATGAGCTTTGTAAAAGTTTGACGAACGTATGAAACATCTAACAACGTGTTTCTAGGACTCTAAACCATGTTTCATGCAACATGAGTGCTTATAAGTTCCTCAATGAACTTTGAACAAGTTTTTCGAACGTATGAAACATCTAACAACGCGTTTCTAGGACTCTAAACCAAGTTTCATGCAACATGAGTGCTTATAAGTATCTCAATGAGCTTTGTACAAGGTTCACGAACTTATAAACATATAACAACGCGTTTCTAGGACTCTAAATAAAGTTTCATGCAACTTGAGCGCTTATAAGTTCCTCAATGAGCTTTGTACAAGTTTGACGAACGTATGAAACATCTAACAACATGTTTCTAGGACTCTAAACCAAGTTTCATGCAACATGAGCGCTTATAAGTTCCTCAATGAGCTTTGTACAAGTTTGACGAACTTATGAAACATCTAACAACGCGTTTCTAGGACTCTAAACCAAGTTTCATGCAACATGAGTGATTATAAGTGTCTCAATGAGCTTTGTACAAGTTTCACGAACTTATGAATCCTCTAACAACGCATTTCTAGGACTCTAAACCAAGTTTCATGCACAATGAGGGCTTATAAGTTCCTCAATTAGCTTTGTAAAAGTTTGACGAACGTATGAAACATCTAACAACGTGTTTCTAGGACTCTAAACCAAGTTTCAGAGCAACATGAGTGCTTATAAGTTCCTTAATGAGCTTTGTACAAGTTTCACGAACTTATGAACATCTAACAACGCGTTTCTAGGATTCGTAACCAAGTTTCATGCAACATGAGATCTTATAAGTTCATCAATGATCTTTTTACAAGTTTTACGAACGTATGAAACATCTAACAACGAGTTTCTAGGATTCTAAACCAAGTTTCATGCAACATGAGTGCTTATAAATTCCTCAATGAGCTTTGTACAATTTTCACGAAATTATGAAACATCTAACAACGCGTTTCTAGGACTCTAAACCAAGTTTCATGCAACATGAATGATTATAAGTGTCTCAATGAGCTTTATACAAGTTTGAAGAACTTATGAAACATCTAACAACGCGTTTCTAGGACTCTAAACCAAGTTTCATGCAACTTGAGTGCTTATAAGTATCTCAATGAGCTTTGTACAAGTTTGACGAACTTATGAAACATCTAACAACGCGTTTCTAGGAATCTAAACCAAGTTTCATGCAACATGAGAGCTTATAAGTTCCTCAATGACCTTTGTACAAGTTTGACGAACGTATGAAACATCTAACAACGCGTTTCTAGGACTTTAAACCAAGTTTCATGCAACATGAATGCTTATAAGTATCTCAATGAGCTTTGTACAAGTTTCACAAACTTATGAAACATCTAACAACGCGTTTCTACGACTCTAAACGAGGTTTCATGCAACATGATTGCTTATAAGTTCCTCAATGAGCTTTATACAAGTTTCACGAACTTATGAAACATCTAACAACACGTTTCTAGGACTCTAAACCAAGTTTCATGCAACATGAGTGATTATAAGTGTCTCATTGAGCCTTGTACAAGTTTCACGAACTTATGCAACCTCTAACAACGCGTTTCTAGGACTCTAAACCATGTTTCATGCACAATGAGTGCTTATAAGTTCCTTAATGAGCTTTGTAAAAGTTTGTCGAACGTATGAAACATCTAACAACGTGTTTCTAGGAGTCTAAACCAAGTTTCATGCAACATGAGTGCTTATAAGTGTTGGAACTCAAATTTAAATATGATACATTTGTAAAGTTTATGTCATAACTTTGAATAATCATATGTTAATATTGAGTTAATGTGAATAAGAAATGTGGGGGTAAAATGTATTGGATCTTAAGCTTGGGCTTAAGAATCTTGGGCTATTTCAAATATGAGACAAAGTTGGTCCATATGTAGATGAAACCAAGTGCATTTGTCCCACATTGGAAGTGGAGAACATTTTACACTAGTATATATAGTGAAAGACACATTATCAAGTTCAATAGGCTTGGGTACATGATGATGCATGTGAGAGACGATGGACTGCCCTCGCGGGCGCGCGTCGCCGCCGCCGCCGGCTCGGCTCGGGCTCGGGGCTCGGGGCTCGTGGGCTCGTGGGCTCGTGGGCTCGTGGGCTCGTGGGCTCGTGGGCTCTTGGGCTCTTGGGCTCTTGGGCTCTTGGGAATGGGCCTTTCAGGCCCGTCAAAGATTATTCTTTTGGAGAAACTTCGTATTTAACTTTTGGTTAATTAAGGCGATCTCGGTTCGATTTCAATCTAAACCGAACCGCCGCGTATTTAACAGTTTCCGAATATTCTTGCGAATATGCTAACGAGATCCCGAGATCTCCGCCCCAAATCTCTCCACGCTCCTTGATTTTCGCAACCGCTTGGCTTGCGCAGAAAGTCGCTTCGCGACTATAAAAGGAGACCTCTCCTCTCTCAATTTTCTTACGTTCTGAAACACAGAGAAAAAACACAAACAATATTCACAAAAACAAACACCAACGCGTTTCTTCCATAGTAAGTCTCGAGAGTATCGTAGGGTTTAGTGTTCGCCGATTCTGATCTTGAGTGTTGCAAATCAGATTATCACAGTTTTATCCTGGGATTCTTGATCGATTATACCGTCACACTACGGGCGATCTTTAGAATTAAGGAGAAAGTTTAACTCGACTCTGTGAAAAGTTTTACAAAATCGTTTTCAAAACCGTTCTTGTTTTAGGATTTCATTAAAACCTTTTACAACTTTTAAAGCGAATTTCAATTCGATTTTAGCATTCCTACAATAAGTTCCTCAATGAGCTTTGTACAAGTTTCACGAACTTATAAACATCTAACAACGCGTTTCTAGGACTCTAAATCAAGTTTCATGCAACTTGAGCGCTTATAAGTTCCTCAATGAGCTTTTTACAAGTTTGACGAACGTATGAAACATCTAACAACGCGTTTCTAGGACTCTAAACGAGGTTTCATGCAACATGAGTGCTTATATGTTCCTCAATGAGCTTTATACAAGTTTCATGAACTTATGAAACATCTAACAACGCGTTTCTAGGACTCTAAACCAAGTTTCATGCAACATGAGTGATTATAAGTGTCTCAATGTGCTTTTTACAAGTTTCACGAACTTATGAAATCTCTAACAACTCATTTCTAGGACTCTAAACCAAGTTTCATGCACAATGAGAGCTTATAAGTTCCTCAATGAGCTTTGTAAAAGTTTGACGAACGTATGAAACATCTAACAACGTGTTTCTAGGACGCTAAACTAAGTTTCATGCAACATGAGTGCTTATATGTTCCTCAATGAGCTTTGTACAAGTTTCACGAACTTATTAACATCTAACAACGCATTTCTAGGACTCTAAACCAAGTTTCATGCAACATGAGAGCTTATAAGTTCCTCAATGAGCTTTGTACAAGTTTTACGAACGTATGAAACATCTAACAACGCGTTTCTAGGATTCTAAACCAAGTTTCATGCAACATGAGTGCTTATAAGTTCCTCAATGAGCTTTGTACAAGTTTGAAGAACTTATGAAACATCTAACAACGCGTTTCTAGGACTCTAAACCAAGTTTCATGCAACATGAGTGCTTATAAGTTCCTCAATGAGCTTTGAACAAGTTTGTCGAACGTATGAAACACCTAACAACGCGTTTCTAGGACTCTAAACCAAGTTTCATGCAACATGAGTGCTTATAAGTATGTCTATGAGCTTTGTACAAGTTTCACGAACTTATAAACATCTAACAACGCGTTTCTAGGACTTTAAATCAAGTTTCATGCAACTTGAGCGCTTATAAGTTCCTCAATGAGCTTTGTACAAGTTTGACGAACGTATGAAACATCTAACAACACGTTTCTAGGACTCTAAACCAAGTTTCATGCAACATGAGCGCTTATAAGTTCCTCAATGAGCTTTGTACAAGTTTGAAGAACTTATGAAACATCTAACAACGCGTTTCTAGGACTCTAAACCAAGTTTCATGCAACATGAGTAATTATAAGTGTCTCAATGAGCTTTGTACAAGTTTCACGAACTTATGAATCCTCTAACAACGCATTTCTAGGACTCTAAACCAAGTTTCATGCACAATGAGAACTTATAAGTTCCTCAATGAGCTTTGTAAAAGTTTGACGAACGTATGAAACATCTAACAACGTGTTTCTAGGACTCTAAACCAAGTTTCATGCAACATGAGTGCTTATAAGTTCCTCAACGAGCTTTGTAAAAGTTTCACGAACTTATGAACATCTAACAACGCGTTTCTAGGATTCGTAACCAAGTTTCATGCAACATGAGAGCTTATAAGTTCCTCAATGAGCTTTGTACAAGTTTTACGAACGTATGAAACATCTAACAACGAGTTTCTAAATCAAGTTTCATGCAACATGAGTGCTTATAAATTCCTCAATGAGCTTTTTTACAATTTTCACGAACTTATGAAACATCTAACAACGCGTTTCTAGGACTCTAAACCAAGTTTCATGCAACATGAATGATTATAAGTGTCTCAATGAGCTTTATACAAGTTAGAAGAACTTATGAAACATCGAACAACGCGTTTCTAGGACTCTAAACCAAGTTTCATGCAACTTGAGTGCTTATAAGTATCTCAATGAGCTTTGTACAAGTTTGAGGAACTTATGAAATATCTAACAACGCGTTTCTAGGAATCTAAACCAAGTTTCATGCAACATGAGAGCTTATAAGTTCCTCAATGAGCTTTGTACAAGTTTGACGAACGTATGAAACATCTAACAACGCGTTTCTAGGATTTTAAACCAAGTTTCATGCAACATGAGTGCTTAAAAGTATCTCAATGAGCTTTGTACAAGTTTCACGAACTTATGAAACATCTAACAACGCGTTTCTAGGACTCTAAACGAGGTTTCATGCAACATGAGTGCTTATAAGTTCCTCAATGAGCTTTATACAAGTTTCACGAACTTATGAAACATCTAACAACGCGTTTCTAGGACTCTAAACCAAGTTTCATGCAACATGAGTGATTATAAGTGTCTCATTGAGCATTGTACAAGTTTCACGAACTTATGCAACCTCTAACAACGCGTTTCTAGGACTCTAAACCAAATTTCATGCACAATGAGAGCTTATAAGTTCCTCAATGAGCTTTGTAAAAGTTTGACGAACGTATGAAATATCTAACAACGTGTTTCTAGGAGTCTAAACCAAGTTTCATGCAACATGAGTGCTTATAAGTTCCTCAATGAGCTTTGTACAAGTTTCACGAACTTATAAACATCTAACAACGCGTTTCTAGGACTCTAAATCAAGTTTCATGCAACTTGAGCGCTTATAAGTTCCTCAATGAGCTTTTTACAAGTTTGACGAACGTATGAAACATCTAACAATGCGTTTCAAGGACTCTAAACCAAGTTTCATGCAACATGAGCGCTTAAAAGTTCCTCAATGAGCTTTGTACAAGTTTGACGAACTTATGAAACATCTAACAACGCGTTTCTAGGACTCTAAACCAAGTTTCATGCAACATGAGTGATTATAAGTGTCTCAATTAGCTTTGTACAAGTTTCACGAACTTATGAATCCTCTAACAACGCATTTCTAGGCCTCTAAACCAAGTTTCATGCACAATGAGAGCTTATAAGTTCCTCAATGACCTTGGTAAAAGTTTGACGAACGTATGAAACATCTAACAACGTGTTTCTAGGACTCTAAACCAAGTTTCATGCAGCATGAGTGCTTATAAATTCCTCAATGAGCTTTGTACAAGTTTCACGAACTTATGAACATCTAACAACGCGTTTCTAGGATTCGTAACCAAGTTTCATGCAACATGAGAGCTTATAATTTCCTCAATGAGCTTTGTACAAGTTTTACGAACGTATGAAACATCTAACAACGAGTTTCTAGGATTCTAAACCAAGTTTCATGCAACATGAGTGCTTATAAATTCCTCAATGAGCTTTGTACAATTTTCACGAACTTATGAAACATCTAACAACGCGTTTCTAGGACTCTAAGCCAAGTTTCATGCAACATGAATGATTATAAGTGTCTCAATGAGCTTTATACAAGTTTGAAGAACTTATGAAACATCTAACAACGCGTTTCTAGGACGCTAAACCAAGTTTCATGCAACTTGAGTGCTTATAAGTATCTCAATGAGCTTTGTACAAGTTTGACGAACTTATGAAACATCTAACAACGTGTTTCTAGGACTCTAAACCAAGTTTCATGCAACATGAGTGATTATAAGTGTTTCAATGAGCTTTGTACAAGTTTCACGAACTTATGAAACCTCTAACAACGCATTTCTAGGACTCTAAACCAAGTTTCATGCACAATGAGAGCTTATAAGTTCCTCAATGAGCTTTGTACAAGTTTCACGAACTTATGAACATCTAACAACGCGTTTCTAGGATTCGTAACCAAGTTTCATGCAACTTGAGAGCTTATAAGTTCCTCAATGAGCTTTGTACAAGTTTTATGAACGTATTAAACATCTAACAACGCGTTTCTAGGATTCTAAACCAAGTTTCATGTAACATGAGTGCTTATAAATTCCTCAATGAGCTTTGTACAACTTTCACGAACTTATGAAACATCTAACAACGCGTTTCTAGGACTCTAAACCAATTTTCAAGCAACATGAATGATTATAAGTGTCTCAATGAGCTTTATACAAGTTTGAAGAACTTATGAAACATCTAACAACGCGTTTCTAGGACTCTAAACCAAGTTTCATGCAACTTGAGTGCTTATAAGTATCTCAATGAGCTTTGTACAAGTTTGACGAACTTATGAAACATCTAACAACTCGTTTCTAGGACTCTAAACCAAGTTTCATGCAACATGAGAGCTTATAAGTTCCTCAATGAACTTTGTACAAGTTTGACGAACGTATGAAACATCTAACAACGCGTTTCTAGGATTCTAAACCTAGTTTCATGCAACATGAGTGCTTATAAGTACCTCAATGAGCTTTGTACAAGTTTCACGAACTTATGAAACATCTAACAACGCGTTTCTAGGACTCTAAACCAAGTTTCATGCAACATGAGCGCTTATAAGTTCCTCAATGAGCTTTGTACAAGTTTGACGAACGTATGAAACATCTAACAACGCGTTTCTAGCACTCTAAACCAAGTTTCATACAACATGAGCGCTTATAAGTATCTCAATGAGCTTTGTACAAGTTTGACGAACGTATGAAACATCTAACAACGCGTTTCTAGGACTCTAAACGAGGTTTCATGCAACATGAGTGCTTATAAGTTCCTCAATGAGCTTTATACAAGTTTCACGAACTTATGAAACATCTAACAACACGTTTCTAGGACTCTAAACCAAGTTTCATGCAACTTGAGCGCTTATAAGTTCCTCAATGAGCTTTTTACAAGTTTGACGAACGTATGAAACATCTAACAATGCGTTTCAAGGACTCTAAACCAAGTTTCATGCAACATGAGCGCTTAAAAGTTCCTCAATGAGCTTTGTACAAGTTTGACGAACTTATGAAACATCTAACAACGCGTTTCTAGGACTCTAAACCAAGTTTCATGCAACATGAGTGATTATAAGTGTCTCAATTAGCTTTGTACAAGTTTCACGAACTTATGAATCCTCTAACAACGCATTTCTAGGCCTCTAAACCAAGTTTCATGCACAATGAGAGCTTATAAGTTCCTCAATGACCTTGGTAAAAGTTTGACGAACGTATGAAACATCTAACAACGTGTTTCTAGGACTCTAAACCAAGTTTCATGCAGCATGAGTGCTTATAAATTCCTCAATGAGCTTTGTACAAGTTTCACGAACTTATGAACATCTAACAACGCGTTTCTAGGATTCGTAACCAAGTTTCATGCAACATGAGAGCTTATAATTTCCTCAATGAGCTTTGTACAAGTTTTACGAACGTATGAAACATCTAACAACGAGTTTCTAGGATTCTAAACCAAGTTTCATGCAACATGAGTGCTTATAAATTCCTCAATGAGCTTTGTACAATTTTCACGAACTTATGAAACATCTAACAACGCGTTTCTAGGACTCTAAGCCAAGTTTCATGCAACATGAATGATTATAAGTGTCTCAATGAGCTTTATACAAGTTTGAAGAACTTATGAAACATCTAACAACGCGTTTCTAGGACGCTAAACCAAGTTTCATGCAACTTGAGTGCTTATAAGTATCTCAATGAGCTTTGTACAAGTTTGACGAACTTATGAAACATCTAACAACGTGTTTCTAGGACTCTAAACCAAGTTTCATGCAACATGAGTGATTATAAGTGTTTCAATGAGCTTTGTACAAGTTTCACGAACTTATGAAACCTCTAACAACGCATTTCTAGGACTCTAAACCAAGTTTCATGCACAATGAGAGCTTATAAGTTCCTCAATGAGCTTTGTACAAGTTTCACGAACTTATGAACATCTAACAACGCGTTTCTAGGATTCGTAACCAAGTTTCATGCAACTTGAGAGCTTATAAGTTCCTCAATGAGCTTTGTACAAGTTTTATGAACGTATTAAACATCTAACAACGCGTTTCTAGGATTCTAAACCAAGTTTCATGTAACATGAGTGCTTATAAATTCCTCAATGAGCTTTGTACAACTTTCACGAACTTATGAAACATCTAACAACGCGTTTCTAGGACTCTAAACCAATTTTCAAGCAACATGAATGATTATAAGTGTCTCAATGAGCTTTATACAAGTTTGAAGAACTTATGAAACATCTAACAACGCGTTTCTAGGACTCTAAACCAAGTTTCATGCAACTTGAGTGCTTATAAGTATCTCAATGAGCTTTGTACAAGTTTGACGAACTTATGAAACATCTAACAACTCGTTTCTAGGACTCTAAACCAAGTTTCATGCAACATGAGAGCTTATAAGTTCCTCAATGAACTTTGTACAAGTTTGACGAACGTATGAAACATCTAACAACGCGTTTCTAGGATTCTAAACCTAGTTTCATGCAACATGAGTGCTTATAAGTACCTCAATGAGCTTTGTACAAGTTTCACGAACTTATGAAACATCTAACAACGCGTTTCTAGGACTCTAAACCAAGTTTCATGCAACATGAGCGCTTATAAGTTCCTCAATGAGCTTTGTACAAGTTTGACGAACGTATGAAACATCTAACAACGCGTTTCTAGCACTCTAAACCAAGTTTCATACAACATGAGCGCTTATAAGTATCTCAATGAGCTTTGTACAAGTTTGACGAACGTATGAAACATCTAACAACGCGTTTCTAGGACTCTAAACGAGGTTTCATGCAACATGAGTGCTTATAAGTTCCTCAATGAGCTTTATACAAGTTTCACGAACTTATGAAACATCTAACAACACGTTTCTAGGACTCTAAACCAAGTTTCATGCAACATGAGTGATTATAAGTGTCTCAATGAGCTTTTTACAAGTTTCACGAACTTATGAAACCTCTAACAACGCATTTCTAGGACTCTAAACCAAGTTTGATGCAACATGAGAGCTTATAAGTTCCTCAATGAGCTTTGTACAAGTTTTACGAACGTATGAAACATCTAACAACGCGTTTCTAGGATTCTAAACCAAGTTTCATGCAACATGAGTGCTTATAAGTTCCTCAATGAGCTTTGTACAAGTTTGAAGAAGTGATGAAACATCTAACAACGTGTTTCTAGGACTCTAAACCAAGTTTCATGCAACATGAGTGCTTATAAGTTCCTCAATGAGCTTTGACCAAGTTTGTCGAACGTATGAAACATCTAACAACGCGTTTCTAGGACTCTAAACCAAGTTTCATGCAACATGAGTGCTTATAAGTATCTCAATGAGCTTTGTACAAGTTTCACGAACTTATAAACATCTAACAACGCGTTTCTAGGACTCTAAATCAAGTTTCATGCAACTTGAGCGCTTATAAGTTCCTCAATGAGCTTTGTACAAGTTTGACGAACTTATGAAACATCTAACAACTCGTTTCTAGGACTCTAAACCAAGTTTCATGCAACATGAGAGCTTATAAGTTCCTCAATGAACTTTGTACAAGTTTGACGAACGTATGAAACATCTAACAACGCGTTTCTAGGATTCTAAACCTAGTTTCATGCAACATGAGTGCTTATAAGTACCTCAATGAGCTTTGTACAAGTTTCACGAACTTATGAAACATCTAACAACGCGTTTCTAGGACTCTAAACCAAGTTTCATGCAACATGAGCGCTTATAAGTTCCTCAATGAGCTTTGTACAAGTTTGACGAACGTATGAAACATCTAACAACGCGTTTCTAGCACTCTAAACCAAGTTTCATACAACATGAGCGCTTATAAGTATCTCAATGAGCTTTGTACAAGTTTGACGAACGTATGAAACATCTAACAATGCGTTTCTAGGACTCTAAACGAGGTTTCATGCAACATGAGTGCTTATAAGTTCCTCAATGAGCTTTATACAAGTTTCACGAACTTATGAAACATCTAACAACACGTTTCTAGGACCCTAAACCAAGTTTCATGCAACATGAGTGATTATAAGTGTCTCAATGAGCTTTTTACAAGTTTCACGAACTTATGAAACCTCTAACAACGCATTTCTAGGACTCTAAACCAAGTTTCATGCACAATGAGAGCTTATAAGTTCCTCAATGAGCTTTGTAAAAGTTTCACGAACGTATGAAACATCTAACAGCGTGTTTGTAGGACGCTAAACCAAGTTTCATGCAACATGGGTGCTTATATGTTCCTCAATGAGCTTTGTACAAGTTTCACGAACTTATTAACATCTAACAACGCGTTTCTAGGACTCTAAACAAAGTTTCATGCAACATGAGAGCTTATAAGTTCCTCAATGAGCTTTGTACATGTTTTACGAACGTATGAAACATCTAACAACGTGTTTCTAGAATTCTAAACCAAGTTTCATGCAACATGAGTGCTTATAAGTTCCTCAATGAGCTTTGACCAAGTTTGTCGAACGTATGAAACATCTAACAACGCGTTTCTAGGACTCTAAACCAAGTTTCATGCAACATGAGTGCTTATAAGTATCTCAATGAGCTTTGTACAAGTTTCACGAACTTATAAACATCTAACAACGCGTTTCTAGGACTCTAAATCAAGTTTCATGCAACTTGAGCGCTTATAAGTTCCTCAATGAGCTTTGTACAAGTTTGACGAACTTATGAAACATCTAACAACTCGTTTCTAGGACTCTAAACCAAGTTTCATGCAACATGAGAGCTTATAAGTTCCTCAATGAACTTTGTACAAGTTTGACGAACGTATGAAACATCTAACAACGCGTTTCTAGGATTCTAAACCTAGTTTCATGCAACATGAGTGCTTATAAGTACCTCAATGAGCTTTGTACAAGTTTCACGAACTTATGAAACATCTAACAACGCGTTTCTAGGACTCTAAACCAAGTTTCATGCAACATGAGCGCTTATAAGTTCCTCAATGAGCTTTGTACAAGTTTGACGAACGTATGAAACATCTAACAACGCGTTTCTAGCACTCTAAACCAAGTTTCATACAACATGAGCGCTTATAAGTATCTCAATGAGCTTTGTACAAGTTTGACGAACGTATGAAACATCTAACAATGCGTTTCTAGGACTCTAAACGAGGTTTCATGCAACATGAGTGCTTATAAGTTCCTCAATAAGCTTTATACAAGTTTCACGAACTTATGAAACATCTAACAACACGTTTCTAGGACTCTAAACCAAGTTTCATGCAACATGAGTGATTATAAGTGTCTCAATGAGCTTTTTACAAGTTTCACGAACTTATGAAACCTCTAACAACGCATTTCTAGGACTCTAAACCAAGTTTCATGCACAATGAGAGCTTATAAGTTCCTCAATGAGCTTTGTAAAAGTTTGACGAACGTATGAAACATCTAACAGCGTGTTTCTAGGACGCTAAACCAAGTTTCATGCAACATGAGTGCTTATATGTTCCTCAATAAGCTTTGTACAAGTTTCACGAACTTATTAACATCTAACAACGCGTTTCTAGGACTCTAAACAAAGTTTCATGCAACATGAGAGCTTATAAGTTCCTCAATGAGCTTTGTACATGTTTTACGAACGTATGAAACATCTAACAACGCGTTTCTAGAATTCTAAACCAAGTTTCATGCAACATGAGTGCTTATAAGTTCCTCAATGATCTTTGTACAAGTTTGAAGAACTTATGAAACATCTAACAACGTGTTTCTAGGACTCTAAACCAAGTTTCATGCAACATGAGTGCTTATAAGTTCCTCAATGAGCTTTGACCAAGTTTGTCGAACGTATGAAACATCTAACAACGCGTTTCTAGGACTCTAAACCAAGTTTCATGCAACATGAGTGCTTATAAGTATCTCAATGAGCTTTGTACAAGTTTCACGAACTTATAAACATCTAACAACGCGTTTCTAGGACTCTAAATCAAGTTTCATGCAACTTAAGCGCTTATAAGTTCCTCAATGAGCTTTGTACAAGTTTGACGAACGTATGAAACATCTAACAACGCGTTTCTAGGACTCTAAACCAAGTTTCATGCAACATGAGCGCTTATAAGTTCCTCAATGAGCTTTGTACAAGTTCGACGAATTTATGAAACATCTAACAACGCGTTTCTAGGACTCTAAACCAAGTTTCATGCAACATGAGTGATTATAAGTGTCTCAATGAGCTTTGTACAAGTTTCATGAACTTATGAATCCTCTAACAACGCATTTCTAGGACTCTAAACCAAGTTTCATGCACAATGAGAGCTTATAAGTTCCTCAATGAGCTTTGTACAAGTTTTACGAACGTATGAAACATCTAACAACGAGTTTCTAAGATTCTAAATCAAGTTTCATGCAACATGAGTGCTTATAAATTCCTCAATGAGCTTTGTACAATTTTCACGAACTTATGAAACATCTAACAACGTGTTTCTAGGACTCTAAACCAAGTTTCATGCAACATGGATGATTATAAGTGTCTCAATGAGCTTTATACAAGTTTGAAGAACTTATGAAACATCTAACAACGCGTTTGTAGGACTCTAAACCAAGTTTCATGCAACATGAGAGCTTATAAGCTCCTCAATGAGCTTTGTACAAGTTTGACGAACGTATGAAACATCTAACAACGCGTTTCTAGGACTTTAAACTAAGTTTCATGCAACATGAGTGCTTATAAGTATCTCAATGAGCTTTGTACAAGTTTCACGAACTTATGAAACATATAACAACGCGTTTCTAGGACTCTAAACGAGGTTTCATGCAACATGAGTGCTTATAAGTTCCTCAATGATCTTTATACAAGTTTCACGAACTTATGAAACATCTAAAAACGCGTTTCTAGGACTCTAAACCAAGTTTCATGCAACATGAGTGATTATAAGTGTCTCATTGAGCTTTGTACAAGTTTCACGAACTTATGCAACCTCTAACAACGCGTTTCTAGGACTCTAAACCAATTTTCATGCACAATGAGAGCTTATAAGTTCCTCAATGAGCTTTGTAAAAGTTTGACGAACGTATGAAACATCTAACAACGTGTTTCTAGGAGTCTAAACCAAGTTTCATGCAACATGAGTGCTTATAAGTTCCTCAATGAGCTTTGTACAAGTTTCACGAACTTATAAACATCTTACAACGCGTTTCTAGGACTCTAAATCAAGTTTCATACAACTTGAGCGCTTATAAGTTCCTCAATGAGCTTTGTACAAGTTTGACGAACGTATGAAACATCTAACAACGCGTTTCTAGGACTCTAAACCAAGTTTCATGCAACATGAGCGCTTATAAGTTCCTCAATGAGCTTTGTCCAAGTTTGACGAACTTATGAAACATCTAACAACGCGTTTCTAGGACTCTAAACCAAGTTTCATGCAACATGAGTGATTATAAGTGTCTCAATGAGCTTTGTAAAAGTTTCACGAACTTATGAATCCTCTAACAACGCATTTCTAGGACTCTAAACCAAGTTTCATGCACAATAAGAGCATATAAGTTCCTCAATGAGCTTTGTAAAAGTTTGACGAACGTATGAAACATCTAACAACGTGTTTCTAGGACTCTAAGCCAAGTTTCATGCAACATGAGTGCTTATAAGTTCCTCAATGAAATTTTTACAAGTTTCACGAACTTATGAACATCTGACAACGCGTTTCTAGGATTCGTAACCAAGTTTCATGCAATATGAGAGCTTATAAGTTTATCAATGAGCTTTGTACAAGTTTTACGAACGAATGAAACATCTAACAACGAGTTTCTAGGATTCTAAACCAAGTTTCATGCAACATGAGTGCTTATAAATTCCTCAATGAGCTTTGTACAATTTTCACGAACTTATAAAACATCTAACAACGCGTTTCTAGGACTCTAAACCAAGTTTTATGCAACATGAATGATTATAAGTGTCTCAATGAGCTTTATACAAGTTTGAAGAACTTATGAAACATCTAACAACGCGTTTCTAGGACTCTAAACCAAGGTCCATGCAACTTGAGTGCTTATAAGTATCTCAATGAGCTTTGTACAAGTTTGACGAACTTATGAAACATCTAACAACGCATTTCTAGGAATCTAAACCAAGTTTCATGCAACATGAGAGCTTATAAGTTCCCCAATGAGCTTTGTACAAGTTTGACGAACGTATGAAACATCTAACAACGCGTTTCTAGGACTTTAAACCAAGTTTCATGCAACATGAGTGCTTATAAGTATGTCAATGAGCTTTGTACAAGTTTCACGAACTTATGAAACATCTAACAACGCGTTTCTAGGACTCTAAACGAGGTTTCATGCAACATGAGTGCTTATAAGTTCCTCAATGAGCTTTATACAAGTTTCACGAACTTATGAAACATCTATACCACGCATTTCTAGGACTCTAAACCAAGTTTCATGCAACATGAGTGATTATAAGTGTCTCATTGAGCTTTGTACAAGTTTCACGAACTTATGCAACCTCTAACAACGCGTTTCTAGGACTCTAAACCAAGTTTCATGCACAATGAGAGCTTATAAGTTCCTCAATGAGCTTTTTTAAAATTTTGACGAACGTATGAAACATCTAACAACGTGTTTCTAGGAGTCTAAACCAAGTTTCATGCAACATGAGTGCTTATAAGTTCCGCAATGAGCTTTTTACAAGTTTCACGAACTTATGAAACATGTAACAACGCGTTTCTAGGACTCTAAACCAAGTTTCATGCAACATGAATGATTATAAGTGTCTCAATGAGCTTTATACAAGTTTGACGAACTTATGAAACATCTAACAACGCGTTTCTAGCACTCTAAACCAAGTTTCATGCAACATGAGTGCTTATAAGTGTCTCAATGAGCTTTGTACAAGTTTGACGAACGTATGAAACATCTAACAACGCGTTTCTAGCACTCTAAACCAAGTTTCATGCAACATGAGTGCTTATAAGTGTCTCAATGAGCTTTATACAACTTTGACGAACTTATGAAACATCTAACAACGCGAAACCAAGTTTCATGCAACATGAGCGCTTATAAGTTCTTCAATAAGCTTTGTACAAGTTTGACGAACGTATGAAACATCTAACAACGCCTTTCTAGGACTCTAAACCAAGTTTCATGCAACATGAGTGCTTATAAGTTCCTCAATGAGCTTTATACAAGTTTCACGAACTTATGAAACATCTAACAACGCGTTTCTATGACTCTAAACCAAGTTTCATGCAACATGAGTGATTGTCTCAATGAGCTTTGTACAAGTTTCACGAACTTATGAAACCTCTAACAACGCGTTTCTAGGACTCTAATCCAAGTTTCATGCACAATGAGAGCTTATAAGTTCCTCAATGAGCTTTGTAAAAGTTTGACGAACGTATGAAACATCTAACAACGTGTTTCTAGGACTCTAAACCAGGTTTCATGCAACATGAGTGCTTATAAGTTCCTCAATGAGCTTTGTACAAGTTTCACGAACTTATGAAACATCTAACAACGCGTTTCTAGGATTCTAAACCAAGTTTCATGCAACATGAGTGATTATAAGTGTCTCAATGAGGTTTGTACAAGTTTCACGAACTTATGCAACCTCTAACAACGCGTTTCTAGGACTCTAAACCACGTTTCATGCACAATGAGAGCTTATAAGTTCCTCAATGAGCTTTGTAAAAGTTTGACGAACGTATGAAACATCTAACAAAGTGTTTCTAGGACTCTAAACCAAGTTTCATGCAACATGAGTGCTTATAAGTTCCTCAATGAGCTTTATACAAGTTTCACGAACTTATGAACATCTAACAACGTGTTTCTAGGATTCTAAACCAAGTTTCATGCAACATGAGTGCTTATAAGTTCCGCAATGAGCTTTTTACAAGTTTCACGAACTTATGAAACATGTAACAACGCGTTTCTAGGACTCTATACCAAGTTTCATGCAACATGAATGAATATAAGTCTCTCAATGAGCTTTATACAATTTTGACGAACTTATGAAATATCTAACAACGCGTTTTTAGGACTCTAAACCAAGTTTCATGCAACATGAGTGCTTATAAGTATCTCAATGAGCTTTGTACAAGTTTGAAAAACTTATGAAATATCTAACCACGCGTTTCGGGGACTCTAAACCAAGTTTCATGCAACATGAGTGATTATAAGTGTCTCATTGAGCTTTGTACAAATTTCACGAACTTATGCAACCTCTAACAACGCGTTTCTAGGACTCTAAACCAAGTTTCATGCACAATGAGAGCTTATAAGTTCCTCAATGAGCTTTGTAAAAGTTTGACGAACGTATGAAACATCTAACAACGTGTTTCTAGGAGTCTAAACCAAGTTTCATGCAACATGAGTGCTTATAAATTCCTCAATGAGCTTTGTACAAGTTTCACGAACTTATGAACATCTAACAACGTGTTTCTAGGACTCTAAATCAAGTTTCATGCAACATGAGTGCTTATAAGTTCCGCAATGAGCTTTTTACAAGTTTCACGAACTTATGAAACATGTAACAACGCGTTTCTAGGACTCTAAACCAAGTTTCATGACACATGAATGATTATAAGTGTCTCAATGAGCTTTATACAAGTTTGACGAACTTATGAAACATCTAACAACGCGTTTCTAGCACTCTAAACCAAGTTTCATGCAACATGAGCGCTTATAAGTTCCTCAATGAGCTTTGTACAAGTTTGACGAACGTATGAAACATCTAACAACGCCTTTCTAGGACTCTAAACCAAGTTTCATGCAACATGAGTGCTTATAAGTTCCTCAATGAGCTTTATACAAGTTTCACGAACTTATGAAACATCTAACAACGCGTTTCTATGACTCTAAACCAAGTTTCATGCAACATGAGTGCTTATAAGTTCCGCAATGAGCTTTTTACAAGTTTCACGAACTTATGAAACATGTAACAACGCGTTTCTAGGACTCTAAACCAAGTTTCATGCAACATGAATGATTATAAGTCTCTCAATGAGCTTTATACAATTTTGACGAACTTATGAAACATCTAACAAAGCGTTTTAGGACTCTAAACCAAGTTTCATGCAACATGAGTGCTTATAAGTATCTCAATGAGCTTTGTACAAGTTTGAAAAACTTATGAAACATCTTACAACGCGTTTCTAGGACTCTAAATCAAGTTTCATGCAACTTGAGCGCTTATAAGTTCCTCAATGAGCTTTGTACAAGTTTGACGAACGTATGAAACATCTAACAACGCGTTTCTAGGACTCTAAACCAAGTTTCATGCAACATGAGCGCTTATAAGTTCCTCAATGAGCTTTGTACAAGTTTGACGAACTTATGAAACATCTAACAACGCGTTTCTAGGACTCTAAACCAAGTTTCATGCAACATGAGTGATTATAAGTGTCTCAATGAGCTTTGTAAAAGTTTCACGAACTTATGAATCCTCTAACAACGCATTTCTAGGACTCTAAACCAAGTTTCATGCACAATAAGAGCTTATAAGTTCCTCAATGAGCTTTGTAAAAGTTTGACGAACGTATGAAACATCTAACAACGTGTTTCTAGGACTCTAAACCAAGTTTCATGCAACATGAGTGCTTATAAGTTCCTCAATAAAAATTTTACAAGTTTCACGAACTTATGAAACATCTAACAACGCGTTTCTAGGACTCTAAACCAAGGTCCATGCAACTTGAGTGCTTATAAGTATCTCAATGAGCTTTGTACAAGTTTGACGAACTTATGAAACATCTAACAACGCATTTCTAGGAATCTAAACCAAGTTTCATGCAACATGAGAGCTTATAAGTGTTGAGACTTATGTCTATAATGTTGAAGTGGACAAGGCTCTACCCGGCTGTACTCAGCCACCTAAGGTAAGAGCCCACTTGGTTCATCAAGAAAGCAACTTGGTTCATCAAGAAAGCAACTTGGACTCTTCAAGAAGACCAAGCCCACTTGGACTCATCAAGAAGGCCAAGCACAAATACATATATGACCGTTGGAAGTGAGAGAAGAAGAAGGGCGCATGTTATGGACCAACGGACAAAAGAGAAGTCCCCTTTTGAAATAGAGCCGTTGGATCTCTCTCTCTCTCACTTTATATATGTATCTTCTTCTCCATTGTTATAACTTAAGCTCTTGAAGCTCTAATCTATGAAATAAGACATTTTTCCTCTTAATCTCTTCTTATATCTCTTAATTACTATCTCTAATCTTTGATAATTATCATGGTATCAGAGCATTTATGCTCCTAATCTCTTCATTTCCGCAAAATCTCTGTTTCTCTCAAAAATCTCTGTCTTTTATATAAAGCTTTCACCATTCTTTCTTCATAAAGTCATTAGTTTTATCAATCTTTGAAGATCTACCATGGAAGACAACAAAGAAAGGTCCAAGTTCTTCGTTGCTCCGGTGACTCTCAAAGGTATAAATTACCTTCTTTGGACAAGAACCATCAAGACTGCCTTGTGTAGCCGCGGTCTCTGGAGTCATACCTTGAAGAATCAAACTCCTATAGACGCGGAAAAGGCTAGTGAAGACTCGGTGGTAACCTCCGAAGAAGGAAAATGGTTTCAAGAGGATCAAAAGGTGCTTGGGATTATTCAAAGCTCCCTAGATCCATCTATCCTTGAGGCCTATTCCTATTGTGAAACGGCAAAGGAACTATGGGACACCTTACAAACGGTGTACGGAAACATCTCTAACTTGAGCCGAGTGTATAAAGTGAAGAAGGCTCTCACGGATCTATCCCAAGAAGATACCGAGTTCACTCAACACTTCGGAAAGTTCAGAGCCTTGTGGGCTGAATTAGAGATGCTTAGGCCTAGTACTGTGGATGCCAAGATTCTCAATGAAAGGAAGGAGCAAGACAAGGTGTTTGGTCTCCTTTTGACTCTCAACTCAAGCTACAAAGATCTTATCAAGCACCTCCTCATATCCGAGACTTTACCATCTTTAGAGGCAGTGTGTTCTCAACTCCAAAGAGAACAAGGATCTCATGAGCTCTTTGGTGGAAAGAAGGAACTAGCCACGGCAAACAAGGCATACTTTAAGCCAAGTGAAGATAGGAAGGCTATGATATGCGAACATTGTAAGAAGAAGGGGCACTTGAAGGATAAGTGCTGGATTCGCATCCACACCTCAAGCCGAACAAATTCAAGGAACCAAAGGTCAATTACTCCCAAGATGAGTCGGCTAATGTGGGAACTTCATCAAGCCAAGGAAAGGATGAAGAAGCCTTAGCTGCAGCCCCATTCAATGATGAGTATGTCAAGAAGTCCGACCTTGAGGCTCTAATTAAGGCCCTTAAAGGGTCCGGTATGGCTTTTCTTATCTCTCTTAATGCTAGAATTGATAGACCGGTAGTAAGTGATAGACCACTAGTGATTGACTCCGGTGCCTCTCACCATATGATTAGTAGTTCAAACCTTATAGAAAATATCAAACCAATGTTAGGGAATGTGGTGGTAGCTAATGGCGGTAAGGTTCCAATTAGAGGTTTAGGTAGGCTCAAATTGTTTGATAAAGAAGTAGATGCTCTCTATATGCCTACTTTTACATCTAACCTCTTATCCGTTAAACGTATATCAGCCGATTTGAATTGTAATGTTATTTTCAGCCCTAACAATGTGATTTTTCAGGATATTGAATCTAAGAAAGTAATTGGTAAGGGAAGCACCAAAGGAGATCTCTATGTGCTAGAAGGAAATCCAAGCTCCCATCTATCTTTTGCGTTTAAGTCTGTTTTAGTTGAAGCTAATAATGTCATTTGGCATGCTAGGCTAGGACATCCAAACTCTAGAGCTTTAAAATTGTTATTGCCAAGTGTTTCTTTTGATAATAGTCTTTGCGAATCTTGTATTCTTGGTAAACATTGTAGAACCGTGTTTCCAAAGTCTAATAATGTTTATCAGTCTTGTTTTGATTTGATCCACTCGGATGTATGGACATCACCATGCATCTCAAGAGAAAATCATAAATACTTTGTTACATTCATAGATGAGAAGTCAAAATACACTTGGATCACCTTATTACCTTCAAAAGATAGAGTCCTAGATGCATTTAAAAACTTTCAAACTTATGTTACTAATCATTATGATGCCAAGATCAAGTTTTTCAGGTCGGATAATGGTGGAGAATACATAAGCCATAGTTTTAAGGAACATCTAGCTAAACATGGGATTATCCACCAAACAAGTTGTCCGTATACGCCACAACAAAACGGAGTGGCGGAGAGGAAGAACAGACACTTGATGGAGGCGGCTAGATCAATCATGTTCTACATGAATGTGCCTAAGAGATTCTGGTCGGATGCGGTGATGACGGCATGCTACTTGATCAACCGAACACCGACACAAATCCTCCAAAACTTCTCTCCTTTTCAAGTTTTAAACAAAACTAAACCATATCTTACTCACTTGCGTGTGTTTGGTTGTCTTTGCTTTGTCTTACTACCAGGAGAACAAATGAACAAGCTTGAACCCAAGAGTGTCAAGGCTATGTTCATAGGCTACTCCAATACTCAAAAGGGATACAAGTGTTATGTTCCCGAAACTAGAAGAGTTCTAATATCAAGGGATGTTAAGTTTTTAGAAGGAAGAGGCTACTATGAAGAAAAGAATTGGGAGAGTATCAAAGATTTACCCAACTCAACTTCGGATAGAGCCATGGCCCTTAGAAAACTTATGGAGGACCTTGGTATGAAACTTGGTGAAGAACCAAGGAAAGAAGATCACACAGAACCCCATCTTGATCATGAGGGGGAGAGAAATGATGATCCAAGTCCAAACTCACCGGATGGTCGAGACCACCAACCAGATGGTCAAGAGAACCAACCGGATGGTCGAGACCACCAACAAGAAAGTGGTCGAGGAATTGATCATCAAGACCATGCTCAAGATGAGCCGGTTGCGCTAAGAAGAAGTACAAGGCTGAGAAAAGATCCATCCAATTGGAAGAATACAAGAGTCTACTTCAACAATCAAGCCGTGGCTCATCCAATTCAAGCCGTTTGCAACATGACTACCTTTCCTCTTGAGCATCAAGTCTTCTTGGTTAAAATTGATTCTCATTGGATACCAAAGACCTATGAGGAGGCAATGGAACACGAGGTCTGGATAGAAGCGATTAAACAAGAGGACAAGGCTATGGAACTCAATGATACTTGGTATGAGACGGATCTTCCTCAAGGAAAAAGGACCGTGAGCTCAAGATACGTCTTTACAATCAAGTACAAAAGCAACGGAGACATAGAGAGGTACAAGGCAAGATTAGTAGCTAGGGGTTTCACACAAACCTATGGAGAAGATTACCTTGACACTTTTGCTCCGGTTGCAAAACTACACACGGTTAGAGTCCTCTTCTCTTTGGCAACTAACTTGGAATGGGATCTATGGCAAATGGATGTCAAGAATGCATTTCTACAAGGTGAGCTAGAAGATGAGGTCTACATGACACCACCACCGGAATCAAAATCACTCCGGGAAAGGTTCTTAGGCTAAAGAAAGCCATCTATGGGCTAAAGCAGTCTCCTAGGGCGTGGTATCACAAACTAAGCAAAACCCTCTTGGAGAAAGGCTTCAAGAAGTCAGAATCTGATCACACTCTATTCACAAGTCAAAGCCAAAGAGGTATAGTAGTCATTCTCGTGTATGTTGATGATATCATCATCACCGGGAATGACAAGGTAGGTATTCAAAATACTAAAACCTATCTTAAAACTATATTTGATATTAAAGACCTTGGTGAATTGAAATATTTTCTAGGCATTGAAGTGTGTAGGTCTAAAGAAGGCCTATTCCTATCTCAACGAAAATATAGCCTTGATTTGCTAAAGGAAACAGGGAAACTAGGAGCTAAACCGGCAAAGACCCCTTTGGAGAATGACTACAAAGTTATATGCAAAGGGGAGATTGAGGATAAGCCCTTTAAAGACGTCAAGCAATACCGCCGGCTAGTAGGTAAGCTTATATACTTAACCATTACTCGTCCCGATATTTGCTTTGCCGTGAATCAGGTTTCTCAACACATGCAAAGTCCCAAAGTGCATCATTGGAACATGGTGGATAGAATCCTCAAGTATCTCAAGGGAGCACCAGGACAAGGCATATGGATGGGCTGCAACAAAAGCACGGAGCTTGTGGGATATTGTGATGCCGACTATGCCGGTGACCAAGGGGATAGAAGATCAACAACAGGCTATTGCACCTTCCTAGGAGGTAACCTTGTGACATGGAAGAGCAAGAAGCAGAAAGTTGTCTCACTGTCTAACACGGAGTCGAATACCGAGCTATGAGAAAGCCGACCCAAGAGATCATGTGGCTGAGAGCTCTTCTCAAAGACTTGGGGATAGAATCAAAGGATCCGGTCACCATGCATGCCGACAATCAATCCGCAATCAACCTTGCCTCAAATTCTGTTTTCCATGAAAGAACCAAGCATGTAGAAGTGGACTGCCATAAAGTTAGAGAACAAATGATGAAAGGAGTAATACTACCATGTTTCACCGAAAGCTCTAACCAATTGGCAAACATCTTCACCAAGGCAGCTAGTACTAAGGTTTGTGAGTTCATACATCCTAAACTTGGACTCACAAATGCCATTAAGTGCTAAAGTCCCCTAACCAAGTGTTTAGTACTCTTTTCCCTCAAAGTGGTTTTATCCCAAAGAGGTTTTCCCTTTGAGGTTTTTAACGAGGCTAGACATAAGGTTCCAAGCTTAGCCATTGCATCCGGCTAAGCTTGAGGGGGAGTGTTGAGACTTATGTCTATAATGTTGAAGTGGACAAGGCTCTACCCGGCTGTACTCAGCCACCTAAGGTAAGAGCCCACTTGGTTCATCAAGAAAGCAACTTGGTTAATCAAGAAAGCAACTTGGACACTTCAAGAAGACCAAGCCCACTTGGACTCATCAAGAAGGCCAAGCCCAAATACATATATGATCGTTGGAAGTGAGAGAAGAAGAAGGGCGCATGTTATGGACCAGCGGACAAAAGAGAAGTCCCCTTTTGAAATAGAGCCGTTGGATCTCTCTCTCTCTCACTCTATATATGTATCTTCTTCTCCATTGTTATAACTTAAGCTCTTGAAGCTCTAATTTATGAAATAAGACATTTTTCCTCCTAATCTCTTCTTATATCTCTTAATTACTATCTCTAATCTTTGATAATTATCAATAAGTTCCTCAATGAGCTTTGTACAAGTTTGACGAACGTATGAAACATCTAATAACGCGTTTCTAGGAGTTTAAACCAAGTTTCATGCAACATGAGTGCTTATAAGTATCTCAATGAGCTTTGTACAAGTTTCACGAACTTATGAAACATCTAACAACGCGTTTCTAGGACTCTAAACGAGGTTTCATGCAACATGAGTGCTTATAAGTTCCTCAATGAGCTTTATACAAGTTTCACGAACTTATGAAACATCTAACCACGCATTTCTAGGACTCTAAACCAAGTTTCATGCAACATGAGTGATTATAAGTGTCTCATTGAGCTTTGTACAAGTTTCACGAACTTATGCAACCTCTAACAACGCGTTTCTAGGACTCTAAACCAAGTTTCATGCACAATGAGAGCTTATAAGTTCCTCAATGAGCTTTTTAAAATTTTGACGAACGTATGAAACATCTAACAACGTGTTTCTAGGAGTCTAAACCAAGTTTCATGCAACATGAGTGCTTATAAGTTCCTCAATGAGCTTTGTACAAGTTTCACGAACTTATGAACATCTAACAACGTGTTTCTAGGACTCTAAATCAAGTTTCATGCAACATGAGTGCTTATAAGTTCCGCAATGAGCTTTTTACAAGTTTCACGAACTTATGAAACATGTAACAACGCGTTTCTAGGACTCTAAACCAAGTTTCATGCAACATGAATGATTATAAGTGTCTCAATGAGCTTTATACAAGTTTGACGAACTTATGAAACATCTAACAACGCGTTTCTAGCACTCTAAATCAAGTTTCATGCAACATGAGTGCTTATAAGTGTCTCAATGAGCTTTGTACAAGTTTGACGAACGTATGAAACATCTAACAACGCGTTTCTAGCACTCTAAACCAAGTTTCATGCAACATGAGTGCTTATAAGTGTCTCAATGAGCTTTATACAACTTTTACGAACTTATGAAACATCTAACAACGCGTTTCTAGCACTCTAAACCAAGTTTCATGCAACATGAGCGCTTATAAGTTCCTAAATACGCTTTGTACAAGTTTGACGAACGTATGAAACATCTAACAACGCCTTTCTAGGACTCTAAACCAAGTTTCATGCAACATGAGTGCTTATAAGTTCCTCAATGAGCTTTATACAAGTTTCACGAACTTATGAAACATCTAACAACGCGTTTCTATGACTCTAAACCAAGTTTCATGCAACATGAGTGATTGTCTCAATGAGCTTTGTAAAAGTTTCACGAACTTATGAAACCTCTAACAACGCGTTTCTAGGACTCTAAACCACACTTCATGCACAATGAGAGCTTATAAGTTCCTCAATGAGCTTTGTAAAAGTTTGACGAACGTATGAAACATCTAACAAAGTGTTTCTAGTACTCTAAACCAAGTTTCATGCAACATGAGTGCTTATAAGTTCCTCAATGAGCTTTATACAAGTTTCACGAACTTATGAACATCTAACAACGTGTTTCTAGGACTCTAAACCAAGTTTCATGCAACATGAGTGCTTATAAGTTCCGCAATGAGCTTTTTACAAGTTTCACGAACTTATGAAACATGTAACAACGCGTTTCTAGGACTCTAAACCAAGTTTCATGCAACATGAATGAATATAATTCTCTCAATGAGCTTTATACAATTTTGACGAACTTATGAAACATCTAACAACGCGTTTTTAGGACTCTAAACCAAGTTTCATGCAACATGAGTGCTTATAAGTATCTCAATGAGCTTTGTACAAGTTTGAAAAACTTATGAAATATCTAACCACGCGTTTCGGGGACTCTAAACCAAGTTTCATGCAACATGAGTGATTATAAGTGTCTCATTGAGCTTTGTACAAATTTCACGAACTTATGCAACCTCTAATAACGCGTTTCTAGGACTCTAAACCAAGTTTCATGCACAATGAGAGCTTATAAGTTCCTCAATGAGCTTTGTAAAAGTTTGACGAACGTATGAAACATCTAACAACGTGTTTCTAGGAGTCTAAATCAAGTTTCATGCAACATGAGTGCTTATAAGTTCCTCAATGAGCTTTGTACAAGTTTCACGAACTTATGAACATCTAACAACGTGTTTCTAGGACTCTAAATCAAGTTTCATGCAACATGAGTGCTTATAAGTTCCGCAATGAGCTTTTTACAAGTTTCACGAACTTATGAAACATGTAACAACGCGTTTCTAGGACTCTAAACCAAGTTTCATGACACATGAATGATTATAAGTGTCTCAATGAGCTTTATACAAGTTTGACGAACTTATGAAACATCTAACAACGCGTTTCTAGCACTCTAAACCAAGTTTCATGCAACATGAGCGCTTATAAGTTCCTCAATGAGCTTTGTACAAGTTTGACGAACGTATGAAACATCTAACAACGCCTTTCTAGGACTCTAAACCAAGTTTCATGCAACATGAGTGCTTATAAGTTCCTCAATGAGCTTTATACAAGTTTCACGAACTTATGAAACATCTAACAACGCGTTTCTATGACTCTAAACCAAGTTTCATGCAACATGAGTGATTGTCTCAATGAGCTTTGTAAAAGTTTCACGAACTTATGAAACCTCTAACAACGCGTTTCTAGGACTCTAATCCAAGTTTCGTGCACAATAAGAGCTTATAAGTTCCTCAATGAGCTTTGTAAAAGTTTGACGAACGTATGAAACATCTAACAACGTGTTTCTAGGACTCTAAACCAAGTTTCATGCAACATGAGTGCTTATAAGTTCCTCAATGAGCTTTGTACAAGTTTCACGAACTTATGAAACATCTAACAACGCGTTTCTAGGACTCTAAACCAAGTTTCATGCAACATGAGCGCTTATAAGTTCCTCAATGAGCTTTGTACAAGTTTGACGAACTTATGAAACATCTAACAACGCGTTTCTAGGACTCTAAACCAAGTTTCATGCAACATGAGTGATTATAAGTGTCTCAATGAGCTTTGTAAAAGTTTCACGAACTTATGAATCCTCTAACAACGCATTTCTAGGACTCTAAACCAAGTTTCATGCACAATAAGAGCTTATAATTTCCTCAATGAGCTTTGTAAAAGTTTGACGAACGTATGAAACATCTAACAACGTGTTTCTAGGACTCTAAACCAAGTTTCATGCAACATGAGTGCTTATAAGTTCCTCAATGAACTTTTTACAAGTTTCACGAACTTATGAACATCTGACAACCCGTTTCTAGTATTCGTAACCAAGTTTCATGCAATATGAGAGCTTATAAGTTTATCATTGAGCTTTGTACAAGTTTTACGAACGTATGAAACATCTAACAACGAGTTTCTAGGATTCTAAACCAAGTTTCATGCAACATGAGTGCTTATAAATTCGTCAATGAGCTTTGTACAATTTTCACGAACTTATAAAACATCTAACAACGCGTTTCTAGGACTCTAAACCAAGTTTTATGCAACATGAATGATTATAAGTGTTTCAATGAGCTTTATACAAGTTTGAAGAACTTATGAAACATCTAACAACGCGTTTCTAGGACTCTAAACCAAGGTCCATGCAACTTGAGTGCTTATAAGTATCTCAATGAGCTTTGTACAAGTTTGACGAACTTATGAAACATCTAACAACTCATTTCTAGGAATCTAAACCAAGTTTCATGCAACATGAGAGCTTATAAGTTCCTCAATGAGCTTTGTACAAGTTTGACGAACGTATGAAACATCTAACAACGCGTTTCTAGGACTTTAAACCAAGTTTCATGCAACATGAGTGCTTATAAGTATCTCAATGAGCTTTGTACAAGTTTCACGAACTTATGAAACATCTAACAACGCGTTTCTAGGACTCTAAACGAGGTTTCCTGCAACATGAGTGCTTATAAGTTCCTCAATGAGCTTTATACAAGATTCACGAACTTATGAAACATCTAACCACGCATTTCTAGGACTCTAAACCAAGTTTCATGCAACATGAGTGATTATAAGTGTCTCATTGAGATTTGTACAAGTTTCACAAACTTATGCAACCTCTAACAACGCCTTTCTAGGACTCTAAACCAAGTTTCATGCACAATGAGAGCTTATAAGTTCCTCAATGAGCTTTTTAAAATTTTGACGAACGTATGAAACATCTAACAACGTGTTTCTAGGAGTCTAAACCAAGTTTCATGCAACATGAGTGCTTATAAGTTCCTCAATGAGCTTTGTACAAGTTTCACGAACTTATGAACATCTAACAACGTGTTTCTAGGACTCTAAATCAAGTTTCATGCAACATGAGTGCTTATAAGTTCCGCAATGAGCTTTTTACAAGTTTCACGAACTTATGAAACATGTAACAACGCGTTTCTAGGACTCTAAACCAAGTTTCATGCAACATGAATGATTATAAGTTTCTCAATGAGCTTTATACAGGTTTGACGAACTTATGAAATATCTAACAACGCGTTTCTAGCACTCTAAACCAAGTTTCATGCAACATGAGTGCTTATAAGTGTCTCAATGAGCTTTGTACAAGTTTGACGAACGTATGAAACATCTAACAACGCGTTTCTAGCACTCTAAACCAAGTTTCATGCAACATGAGTGCTTATAAGTGTCTCAATGAGCTTTATACAACTTTTACGAACTTATGAAACATCTAACAACGCGTTTCTAGCACTCTAAACCAAGTTTCATGCAACATGAGCGCTTATAAGTTCCTAAATACGCTTTGTACAAGTTTGACGAACGTATGAAACATCTAACAACGCCTTTCTAGGACTCTAAACCAAGTTTCATGCAACATGAGTGCTTATAAGTTCCTCAATGAGCTTTATACAAGTTTCACGAACTTATGAAACATCTAACAACGCGTTTCTATGACTCTAAACCAAGTTTCATGCAACATGAGTGATTGTCTCAATGAGCTTTGTAAAAGTTTCACGAACTTATGAAACCTCTAACAACGCGTTTCTAGGACTCTAATCCAAGTTTCGTGCACAATAAGAGCTTATAAGTTCCTCAATGAGCTTTGTAAAAGTTTGACGAACGTATGAAACATCTAACAACGTGTTTCTAGGACTCTAAACCAAGTTTCATGCAACATGAGTGCTTATAAGTTCCTCAATGAGCTTTGTACAAGTTTCACGAACTTATGAAACATCTAACAACGCGTTTCTAGGACTCTAAACCAAGTTTCATGCAACATGAGCGCTTATAAGTTCCTCAATGAGCTTTGTACAAGTTTGACGAACTTATGAAACATCTAACAACGCGTTTCTAGGACTCTAAACCAAGTTTCATGCAACATGAGTGATTATAAGTGTCTCAATGAGCTTTGTAAAAGTTTCACGAACTTATGAATCCTCTAACAACGCATTTCTAGGACTCTAAACCAAGTTTCATGCACAATAAGAGCTTATAAGTTCCTCAATGAGCTTTGTAAAAGTTTGACGAACGTATGAAACATCTAACAACGTGTTTCTAGGACTCTAAACCAAGTTTCATGCAACATGAGTGCTTATAAGTTCCTCAATGAGCTTTGTACAAGTTTCACGAACTTATGAAACATCTAACAACGCGTTTCTAGGACTCTAAACCAAGTTTCATGCAACATGAGCGCTTATAAGTTCCTCAATGAGCTTTGTACAAGTTTGACGAACTTATGAAACATCTAACAACGCGTTTCTAGGACTCTAAACCAAGTTTCATGCAACATGAGTGATTATAAGTGTCTCAATGAGCTTTGTAAAAGTTTCACGAA
Source organism: Cochlearia excelsa (assembly GCA_963556525.1). Classification (NCBI taxonomy): domain Eukaryota; kingdom Viridiplantae; phylum Streptophyta; class Magnoliopsida; order Brassicales; family Brassicaceae; genus Cochlearia; species Cochlearia excelsa. The sequence continues at coordinate 1,205,397 of CAUVZT010000010.1, read as the reverse complement.
CTTATGAATCCTCTAACAACGCATTTCTAGGACTCTAAACCAAGTTTCATGCACAATAAGAGCTTATAATTTCCTCAATGAGCTTTGTAAAAGTTTGACGAACGTATGAAACATCTAACAACGTGTTTCTAGGACTCTAAACCAAGTTTCATGCAACATGAGTGCTTATAAGTTCCTCAATGAACTTTTTACAAGTTTCACGAACTTATGAACATCCGACAACCCGTTTCTAGTATTCGTAACCAAGTTTCATGCAATATGAGAGCTTATAAGTTTATCATTGAGCTTTGTACAAGTTTTACGAACGTATGAAACATCTAACAACGAGTTTCTAGGATTCTAAACCAAGTTTCATGCAACATGAGTGCTTATAAATTCGTCAATGAGCTTTGTACAATTTTCACGAACTTATAAAACATCTAACAACGCGTTTCTAGGACTCTAAACCAAGTTTTATGCAACATGAATGATTATAAGTGTTTCAATGAGCTTTATACAAGTTTGAAGAACTTATGAAACATCTAACAACGCGTTTCTAGGACTCTAAACCAAGGTCCATGCAACTTGAGTGCTTATAAGTATCTCAATGAGCTTTGTACAAGTTTGACGAACTTATGAAACATCTAACAACTCATTTCTAGGAATCTAAACCAAGTTTCATGCAACATGAGAGCTTATAAGTTCCTCAATGAGCTTTGTACAAGTTTGACGAACGTATGAAACATCTAACAACGCGTTTCTAGGACTTTAAACCAAGTTTCATGCAACATGAGTGCTTATAAGTATCTCAATGAGCTTTGTACAAGTTTCACGAACTTATGAAACATCTAACAACGCGTTTCTAGGACTCTAAACGAGGTTTCCTGCAACATGAGTGCTTATAAGTTCCTCAATGAGCTTTATACAAGATTCACGAACTTATGAAACATCTAACCACGCATTTCTAGGACTCTAAACCAAGTTTCATGCAACATGAGTGATTATAAGTGTCTCATTGAGATTTGTACAAGTTTCACAAACTTATGCAACCTCTAACAACGCCTTTCTAGGACTCTAAACCAAGTTTCATGCACAATGAGAGCTTATAAGTTCCTCAATGAGCTTTTTAAAATTTTGACGAACGTATGAAACATCTAACAACGTGTTTCTAGGAGTCTAAACCAAGTTTCATGCAACATGAGTGCTTATAAGTTCCTCAATGAGCTTTGTACAAGTTTCACGAACTTATGAACATCTAACAACGTGTTTCTAGGACTCTAAATCAAGTTTCATGCAACATGAGTGCTTATAAGTTCCGCAATGAGCTTTTTACAAGTTTCACGAACTTATGAAACATGTAACAACGCGTTTCTAGGACTCTAAACCAAGTTTCATGCAACATGAATGATTATAAGTTTCTCAATGAGCTTTATACAGGTTTGACGAACTTATGAAATATCTAACAACGCGTTTCTAGCACTCTAAACCAAGTTTCATGCAACATGAGTGCTTATAAGTGTCTCAATGAGCTTTGTACAAGTTTGACGAACGTATGAAACATCTAACAACGCGTTTCTAGCACTCTAAACCAAGTTTCATGCAACATGAGTGCTTATAAGTGTCTCAATGAGCTTTATACAACTTTTACGAACTTATGAAACATCTAACAACGCGTTTCTAGCACTCTAAACCAAGTTTCATGCAACATGAGCGCTTATAAGTTCCTAAATACGCTTTGTACAAGTTTGACGAACGTATGAAACATCTAACAACGCCTTTCTAGGACTCTAAACCAAGTTTCATGCAACATGAGTGCTTATAAGTTCCTCAATGAGCTTTATACAAGTTTCACGAACTTATGAAACATCTAACAACGCGTTTCTATGACTCTAAACCAAGTTTCATGCAACATGAGTGATTGTCTCAATGAGCTTTGTAAAAGTTTCACGAACTTATGAAACCTCTAACAACGCGTTTCTAGGACTCTAATCCAAGTTTCGTGCACAATAAGAGCTTATAAGTTCCTCAATGAGCTTTGTAAAAGTTTGACGAACGTATGAAACATCTAACAACGTGTTTCTAGGACTCTAAACCAAGTTTCATGCAACATGAGTGCTTATAAGTTCCTCAATGAGCTTTGTACAAGTTTCACGAACTTATGAAACATCTAACAACGCGTTTCTAGGACTCTAAACCAAGTTTCATGCAACATGAGCGCTTATAAGTTCCTCAATGAGCTTTGTACAAGTTTGACGAACTTATGAAACATCTAACAACGCGTTTCTAGGACTCTAAACCAAGTTTCATGCAACATGAGTGATTATAAGTGTCTCAATGAGCTTTGTAAAAGTTTCACGAACTTATGAATCCTCTAACAACGCATTTCTAGGACTCTAAACCAAGTTTCATGCACAATAAGAGCTTATAATTTCCTCAATGAGCTTTGTAAAAGTTTGACGAACGTATGAAACATCTAACAACGTGTTTCTAGGACTCTAAACCAAGTTTCATGCAACATGAGTGCTTATAAGTTCCTCAATGAACTTTTTACAAGTTTCACGAACTTATGAACATCTGACAACCCGTTTCTAGGATTCGTAACCAAGTTTCATGCAATATGAGAGCTTATAAGTTTATCATTGAGCTTTGTACAAGTTTTACGAACGTATGAAACATCTAACAACGAGTTTCTAGGATTCTAAACCAAGTTTCATGCAACATGAGTGCTTATAAATTCGTCAATGAGCTTTGTACAATTTTCACGAACTTATAAAACATCTAACAACGCGTTTCTAGGACTCTAAACCAAGTTTTATGCAACATGAATGATTATAAGTGTTTCAATGAGCTTTATACAAGTTTGAAGAACTTATGAAACATCTAACAACGCGTTTCTAGGACTCTAAACCAAGGTCCATGCAACTTGAGTGCTTATAAGTATCTCAATGAGCTTTGTACAAGTTTGACGAACTTATGAAACATCTAACAACTCATTTCTAGGAATCTAAACCAAGTTTCATGCAACATGAGAGCTTATAAGTTCCTCAATGAGCTTTGTACAAGTTTGACGAACGTATGAAACATCTAACAACGCGTTTCTAGGACTTTAAACCAAGTTTCATGCAACATGAGTGCTTATAAGTATCTCAATGAGCTTTGTACAAGTTTCACGAACTTATGAAACATCTAACAACGCGTTTCTAGGACTCTAAACGAGGTTTCATGCAACATGAGTGCTTATAAGTTCCTCAATGAGCTTTATACAAGTTTCACGAACTTATGAAACATCTAACCACGCATTTCTAGGACTCTAAACCAAGTTTCATGCAACATGAGTGATTATAAGTGTCTCATTGAGATTTGTACAAGTTTCACGAACTTATGCAACCTCTAACAACGCCTTTCTAGGACTCTAAACCAAGTTTCATGCACAATGAGAGCTTATAAGTTCCTCAATGAGATTTTTAAAATTTTGACGAACGTATGAAACATCTAACAACGTGTTTCTAGGAGTCTAAACCAAGTTTCATGCAACATGAGTGCTTATAAGTTCCTCAATGAGCTTTGTACAAGTTTCACGAACTTATGAACATCTAACAACGTGTTTCTAGGACTCTAAATCAAGTTTCATGGAACATGAGTGCTTATAAGTTCCGCAATGAGCTTTTTACAAGTTTCACGAACTTATGAAACATGTAACAACGTGTTTCTAGGACTCTAAACCAAGTTTCATGCAACATGAATGATTATAAGTGTCTCAATGAGCTTTATACAAGTTTGACGAACTTATGAAACATCTAACAACGCGTTTCTAGCACTCTAAACCAAGTTTCATGCAACATGAGTGCTTATAAGTGTCTCAATGAGCTTTGTACAAGTTTGACGAACGTATGAAACATCTAACAACGCGTTTCTAGCACTCTAAACCAAGTTTCATGCAACATGAGTGCTTATAAGTGTCTCAATGAGCTTTATACAACTTTGACGAACTTATGAAACATCTAACAACGCGTTTCTAGCACTCTAAACCAAATTTCATGCAACATGAGCGCTTATAAGTTCCTCAATAAGCTTTGTACAAGTTTGACGAACGTATGAAACATCTAACAACGCCTTTCTAGGACTCTAAACCAAGTTTCATGCAACATGAGTGCTTATAAGTTCCTCAATGAGCTTTATACAAGTTTCATGAACTTATGAAACATCTAACAACGCGTTTCTATGACTCTAAACCAAGTTTCATGCAACATGAGTGATTGTCTCAATGAGCTTTGTACAAGTTTCACGAACTTATGAATCCTCTAACAACGCGTTTCTAGGACTCTAATCCAAGTTTCATGCACAATGAGAGCTTATAAGTTCCTCAATGAGCTTTGTAAAAGTTTGACGAACGTATGAAACATCTAACAACGTGTTTCTAGGACTCTAAACCAAGTTTCATGCAACATGAGTGCTTATAAGTTCCTCAATGAGCTTTGTACAAGTTTCACGAACTTATGAAACATCTAACAACGCGTTTCTAGGACTCTAAACCAAGTTTCATGCAACATGAGTGATTATAAGTGTCTCAATGAGCTTTGTACAAGTTTCACGAACTTATGCAACCTCTAACAACGCGTTTCTAGGACTCTAAACCACGTTTCATGCACAATGAGAGCTTATAAGTTCCTCAATGAGCTTTGTAAAAGTTTGACGAACGTATGAAACATCTAACAAAGTGTTTCTAGGACTCTAAACCAAGTTTCATGCAACATGAGTGCTTATAAGTTCCTCAATGAGCTTTGTACAAGTTTCACGAACTTATGAACATCTAACAACGTGTTTCTAGGACTCTAAACCAAGTTTCATGCAACATGAGTGCTTATAAGTTCCGCAATGAGCTTTTTACAAGTTTCACGAACTTATGAAACACGTAACAACGCGTTTCTAGGACTCTAAACCAAGTTTCATGCAACATGAATGAATATAAGTCTCTCAATGAGCTTTATACAATTTTGACGAATTTATGAAACATCTAACAACGCGTTTTTAGGACTCTAAACCAAGTTTCATGCAACATGAGTGCTTATAAGTATCTCAATGAGCTTTGTACAAGTTTGAAAAACTTATGAAATATCTAACCACGCGTTTCGGGGACTCTAAACCAAGTTTCATGCAACATGAGTGATTATAAGTGTCTCATTGAGATTTGTACAAATTTCACGAACTTATGCAACCTCTAACAACGCGTTTCTAGGACTCTAAACCAAGTTTCATGCACAATGAGAGCTTATAAGTTCCTCAATGAGCTTTGTAAAAGTTTGACGAACGTATGAAACATCTAACAACGTATTTCTAGGAGTCTAAACCAAGTTTCATGCAACATGAGTGCTTATAAGTTCCTCAATGAGCTTTGTACAAGTTTCACGAACTTATGAA